>JAIGNY010001630.1:280000-732500 GCA_020152595.1 Chiridota heheva | reverse complement strand
AAAATACAGCTGTGGTCCTTAAAACTACTGTGATTGTTCATTGAAAACAATTATTTGCCCCAAACATTCAAAATATAAATTGAACAATTTTTAACCATTTTTGAAGGGAATTGTAACCATTTTCAAACAATCTCATCTTAATATGGTGGCAGTAGTTCTATAAATACAAAAAAAAAAAAAAAGAAGAGGAAAACTGCATGTCTTTTTCAAATGTGCATGTTTATTTACTTCACCAGTCAAGTGTGTAAAAGACAAAATTCTGAAGTTTAAATAATACACAAATACAACTGAAAATTAATAATTTACTGTGAAATATACAGAAAAGCTCGGACACAGTAAGATCCAACATTGAAATAAACAATACACTGAATAATACCTCTCTTTATTTTCATGTACTACTGACCTCGCATGTGATCGACCTAAAATACTGTTTATGATCCATTCTTGAAGTTCAGTTGGCAAATTGATTACGGGCATTAAACATGACGACATAAAATATGAATATCTGCCAATTTAAGTACATTGAAATGATGAATTTTCAATCACAAATGGACCAGGATGCATCAATCATATATAATTATATTGTTTGAGTCACTTCCTGGGGACAAGTTCAGCGGTCCTTTATACGGTTCCTTTCCACGTAAACATTATATAACTCCGTTTTATTCTCTAAATACATTTTCAATTTGCACGTCTCCAATGTGACCAAACCCAAGATTAAACCAGTCTCGCAGTAGAAAATCAGCTGCTCCACCATAAGGATAATGATATTCAGGGTTGACCTCTTATGCAAATGAGGACCCGGGGAGGAATGAAATAGTGACAAAGGTACAGAAAATACTCATCCAAGTATACCACATCTCAAAATGTTCACAAATTTATATCAAAATGACTATCTGACATGTAAAAGGATTAGTTCAGTGGTCAAGCAAGTCCATCTTATATGAAAGAGGACTTCAAAAGAAACAAAATGGTGGAGAAAGCATTCAACAATCTTATTCCATTAAGGAGATATTTACAATTAAGTTTGGTATCATTTGTATAGAAACGACTGAAATCAGACTAGTTGTGATGTCACAGCCTCAGATTCTTCAGTCTTTGTGTATTCTATCATATTTCGTCTTGCGATTTAAAGACCATTGGGTATGTCAGGAAAGTAGTAAAACAGAATCTTGTAAGAATAATTATAATTTACGACCTGAAGAATGTTTGAGGGAAAATAAATGAAATAGGGAAAATAAATGAAATAGAGAAAAAGTTCAATAAATTGTCTTTAAATTACATTAACAATTGTTAATGGGAGGATATGGGTGCCAACCTTCCATAGTAGACTTACTGCACCAGTCATTTCTACAAAGATAAGAGACTGGAGCTTTAAAATTGAATATCCTCTTAACGGAATAAGATTTTTGAGCGGTTTCTTCACCATTTTGTTTTTTTTAGTCTTCTTCCAAATAAGATGAACTTGCTGGACCACTCAACTTATCCTTTAACAGAAAGCTTTCCCAGATTGAAATTTAAAGTATTTCTCAAAATTATGTGACATACAATAAATGATTTTTATTAAATTATACAAATGTAATTATCATCAGAAAAATTAATTCAATTTATTTCAGATACATGCATCTGTAATCGCCATGAATGCAAGTTTGTCATGGCACTTTCCAACACTAATCGCTTTCAATTATTTAATTAATTTTACGTTTAACTAGAAAAAAATGTTGGTGATTCATTTTAATATTCCAAAACAAAACAGATATTGTAGTTATTCCGTAGAATACCAATACTTCATACACTTTCCCCTTTAATCGCAAATCTAACAGTAAGTGGAGGATTTTTCATGCTAGGATTCAATGGAGAGAATAAATCAATAATCAGGGTGGAAACAGCTATTGTCAAAATGGATTTATATTGTCAAAATGGACTGGAGTAAAGCCTTCACATTATATATTCTTTTTTTGGTGCTTGATAAACTGTACCAGAATAGCAAACAATAATTTTGTTAGCTATTCTGGTACAGAGTTTTTTTAAAGTACCAAAAAAGGAGTATAATGGTAATTTGAAGGCTTTATTCCAGTCCATTTTAAGAATAAAAATCCATTTTGAAAATAAAAGCTGTTTAGTATATAAATTATCCCTTGCAGAAATAGTACTAGATGACAAAGCCGTTTACCAGTTTGCCAAGAATTAAAATTCAATCAATATGAAATTGTTATATATCAATCAAAAGATTATCAGGTATTTCAGCTGATCAAAAGACCAACAACCTGGTAATTACACATTTTAAACCAATGATTACATAAAATTTGTGACAATGTTATTCAAAATTTGAATGGAAATTTTAATTTAGGATTTTCGAATAATAATAATAACTCAAAGTGCTTCTTTCATAGGTTTGGTCTTCCAGCTTACGACATGCACACACCTTCACGTCCATACTCATGTGATAACCATCACTTTGTTGACCAAACGACATGCACACACCTTCACGTCCATACTCATGTGATAACCATCACTTTGTTGACCAAACGACATGCACACACCTTCACGTCCATACTCATGTGATAACCATCACTTTGTTGACCAAGACCATTTCCTATGTTTGCTAAAACAATATTAAATGACCTGGACAAAATATTGTGGAATGAAATCTAATTATTCAGAGACCTGCCAATAGATGAATGGAATGAAATCTAATTATTTAGAGACCTGCCAATAGATGAATCTATTAGGCCTAATTGATCACAGAAGCAGAAACAGGCTGTTGAGAGTGTAATGATACATTCTATTTTTAATGAGTCACAATGTTTTGTTTGAATTTTTAAGATCAATCATGGTAGCATAAATTAACAGACCATGGGTTTAATTAAAAAAAACCTTTTAAGGGACTGAAATATAGAAACGAACTTTTCAATCATCAATCAAGTTTTGGAGAAAGCGATAATCAATCTTCAACATCTTGAAACGAACGATAGAGATATAAGTACTTGATATGAAAGGTATGTTTAGGTCTTACTAAATAGTAGAGGATGAAAACCACGCACACATGCAGGTGCGAAAATCAGAATAAGTTTCAAAAATATATCTGAAAATAAAAAGGCTAAAAACAATGAATGATATCAAACAGACAATGTATCAACAAATGTTCCACCCTTTATTAAAAAGATTTTTTGTTGTTATTGAATCTCATTTTCTCTTCTTCATTTGAATTACTTCCCGTTTCCCCTTCTCCCGACATAGCAGATGATTGTAAGTCACAGAATCTGAATAATTCAAATTTCTGAGCATAGTGAGGCTGTGACATCACTATGAAATATTTCTTCCTAAATCAGTTAGCTTTCAATTAATATATCTACTTTAACAGAACATTATTTTTGAACACTTTCTCCACCATTTTGTTTCTTTTATATCCTCTTTCATATAAGATGAATATGCATGAACTAATCTTGTATAAGCCAATTAATAAAACTTGGCACTTTTCTTGTAGTTCATTTTAATCAGACAGATATGTCGATCAATCCAAAATACCACTTAATCATTTTGTTGAATAAAACAACATGGAAGGATACTAAAAACTACAAATTTAGTTGTAATAAATTGGAAACATCCCATGACATTGTAGGCACCTGAGGTAAAAATTACAATTTCTAAATTTTATTAATATCACGAACGTCACCTTTATAAGGAGCGAACAATTTCATTATTTCAAACTTCAGAATTTTCATAAAATCATGTTCGTGGAGAATATCAGGTGACATTACAGAAAGAGAGACTCGTTAAAAAAAAAACTCCCCCAGTAATTTTCTTGATTAAAACTATAAGATACGCAACGGACTAATCAAATGAACTTCTTCATCAAATGTATGATTAAAATATTATTAAAGACAGTTTGGATTTATCTCAATACAATGAAAATTAGTGAATATGCTAATGGCATAATAAAACACATTCTGGTAATTACAATTTCATTTCAATCAGAAAAAAATAATCTCAAAAAAAATAATATAAACAATTTTCAGCAGAAAATGAATATGTCATGTCACATCTTGTACAGTAGACTTCAATAACCAGTCATTCACACACATATTTGCTTTGGAATCTTATCATCTCCTCAAGTACCATGAAAGGTCTATGGATGCCTCGTCATTTCTATCCCACAATAAAGAACATTACATTCTAAAAGAGTCTTTAATTCTTGTTAATAGTACCTATACTTGTTTAATTATGACTGATTAAAGTTTAGCAATCTGCAGTGAATGCATAATTTATGTTAAATTTGTGATGTACAACCAGGCAGGAATGCAGAGAAGCTTGATGTAATTCGTTATATTTCCTTCCTAACTTTAGTGCCTGAAAATGATGACAATGTCTATTCCTGCTAGATCTTGGTTAAGGTCGACACTTAAAGTAAAAAGCTTTATGTAATTCTTTATATTTCCTTTTTAACTTCAGTGCCTGAAAATGATGACAATGTCTATTCCTGCTAGATCTTGGTTAAGGTCGACACTTAAAGTAAAAAGCTTTATGTAATTCTTTATATTTCCTTTTTAACTTCAGTGCCTGAAAATGATGACAATGTCTATTCCTGCTAGATCTTGGTTAAGGTCAACACTTAAAAACGTTTGGTTTAAAATTCCTTCCTATTTTTCACAAATGTGTGACTAGCAATTAAAGGGTTTACATAAGGAAATATGAACTTCCACCCTGTCATACATCACAAGAGGAACTTCAAAAGGAACACAAATTTGCATATTTTGGCCTGAAATTTCAAATGCTCTAAAAATGGTCAATTTCTAATCGATTTGAATGCTTTTTTGGGTGCTGTTTTCATCATTTCAGAGCAATTTAGCATAAGTTGCTGCTACACGTCCTTATACTTTTTAATGGCCAATTTTGCCCATCTTCTTCCATCACTACCTTTCATCTTGGGGGGTGGACATGAATGACCCCTCAACCTGACCTTTGAAGACTTGGCTGATGAATATTCATAACAACAAACATTTGGGCCATTCTACTGATGTGATCAATTTTGTTTGTGTCCCTCATTTACCCTATCTGGAAAGGAGGAAGGGGGAGGGAAGGGGGCTGCTCAATATTTTGTGTATGTATTTCTCCTTGCCCCAGTTATTTTGAGACATTTCTCTCTTGAAAGGTGGACCAATCCAAATGTCATCTATTGTGCATGAAACTGACAAATGGATCGGACCGAAAGACAAAATCTAGAAGGTACAAATACAGAAGAGTGAGGAAACAATAAACATGCACATTAAATTAAAAATTGTGTACGCTGAACTAGCAGAGCCCCATGTGCCAAAATGGCGGCTTTATAATACTCATTTCTTGTAACTAAAATCACATCATGCTTCATGGCATTTACTCAAGTCACAGATAGACATGAAATGTAACTCACATCTGTATCAGATACTACAATTTCATTTCGCCAGCTTGTGTGCCTTAAGAAAACTTTTGGAATGTAACACCGACCTCCATCAAATGACACTTCTTCAATAACTATCCGGGGGAAAGTGTGACATCATTGGGGAAGGTAAGGATAGATCACTTTCTAAACTCATGATCACCGACCACTGCGACATTCCCTAACCTTAATCATAAACCACACACAAGCGCCTGTTTGTTCCAGCTATTTACACCAATGTACAGATATTTAAAGTTCCAAACTGACTGAAAGTCCACCGACGTATTTATAGCAAACAATTCACACATAGGGCTCTGCAAGTTACAGGTACAAACCAAAACACATTCTTGAATATTCAATATCGTAAAATAAGTAACTAAAAATTAAGATTTCAAGTGACTCTACAGACAAAAACATTCTCTCACAAACATTTAAAATTCTTAAAATTTGGAATTGTAAGAAAGTGTTAATTGCAGGGCATTTACTGTCCTATTCTACGATATAAAAATTCTTGATTCAACTTTGTACATTGTTCTTCTGGAATAAGTTACAGCACGGAGATACCGCTTTCTAGAGTGGTACCTCCATGGTTATAGTAAATACTTTCCTATTCTGATAACTTGAGGTTCTTTTCAACACTTACAGATCAAATCCTTTTTCATATACATATTTCTAGCAACATTATTCCTACTTATTTGTCATACTTTGAAGAAAAAAAAAAGGAAAATTACTCACCGAAATACCACTTTGTTATTTATATTCTATCTTTTTTAACTGTCATTCTAATTTGTGCTGCTTATGTCAATTGTCCTTCAAGGATTAGTTCAGGAGTCGAGCATGTTCATCTTATGTGAACAAGGACTTCAAAAGAAACAAAATTGTGAAATAAGCATTCCAAAATCTCATTCCGTTAAGGAGATATTCAAATTTAAAATTTGGTATGATTTGTGTATAAACAACTGAAATCAGACTAGTTGTGATGTCATAGCCTCAGATTCCTCAAAGTCTTTATGTGTTTAAAAAAAAAATTATTAAATTTTTTCACTATTCAAATTATTCTTCTTCAAACTTTCTTGAGGTGGTATATTATAAATACCATTCCTAGAATAAATTTTACTACTTTGTTGACATATCCAATGGTTTTTAAGCCACAAAATCGAAGGACAAAATATGATAGAATACAAAGACTTTAAGGAATCTGAGGCTATGACATCACAACTAGTCTGATTTCAGTCGTTTCTATAAAAATAATACCAAACTTTAAACTTAAATATCTTCTTAATGGAATAAGATTTCTGAATGTTTTCTTTGTCATTTTGTTTCTTTTGAAGTCTTCTTTCATATAAGATAGACTTGCATGGCCCCTAAACTAATCCTTTAGTACTCAATAAACTAGCCTTCCTGTACCCTGCTACATCATAGCTCACATTGATCATTTTATAGATGGAACATGACAAGTCACTGTCGTGTAGATCAATCAAGGCTGCAGTTTGCATCAGATATGATACGAACCAATGGGCATGTCATTTGATGCACAAATGAAAACAATCCTACCATGAATTACTCTTCTTTTCCGAGTAATCAAAGGAGTTGTTCTCTCTTGCACAACACTGTGCATGTAACAGATTCTCTCTTGCACAACACTGTGCATGTAACGGATGACTAGATCACAGGAAGCAGAATACCAAATTGCATAGATCAAAAAAGACTTGACACAATCTTTTTAAGACAAGACAATCTCTTTTAATATTTTCTGAATAACAAAAATTAAAATCTTGCATCAACTAAAAACTAAACTTTTGAGGCAAAATACTGTGTATCATTAAAATGACTTGTTTACAATTTAAACTGCATCCATCATAAATCAAGGGAAGATCATTTTTTCCAATATGTCAGTCTAGTTTAGTTTGCAGATTTTGATATCTCATGTTACCTCCCATTCCTTTTGCGGATGTTAGCCTAAAATTGACATCCAAAACCTCTGCTGTAAGCCTATGACAAATCCTCCATTCCAATATATAGGTGCACTGGATATTAAAAGGGTAAAAGTATTTTGGCAAGTCTTGCAATTATCAGTGACAAATTTTATGTCATAACCATCATTATTTGCTTGCACCAATGTATCAATGTATGAGAAGACTTGTGACACTTGATGAAAACATGAGTGAATAATACGGAGACTCACAATATTAAGTCCTTAATTTTCGGGGTAATGCTCATTTAAGATAGTTCAGCTCAATCATCAGAATGTTTGTACTTTACCCGGAATAAATTCAAAATCTCACCTACAGATGGACAAGAATTTACAAGAAGATATTTGTGAAAATCTCACAAGCCCTCACGCAATCCGGATGTACAGTACTGAAAATTCACCTGAAAATAGTAGTGCTGTCATGACATGGCCCAATTTTGTATCGATTATTGTGGAGAAAAATATCGCAATATATCGTAAATCACAATACTTTTCAAGAAAACCGACTCATGACACAAATTATTCATAGCACTAACGTTATATGATCATGGAGTTACAATTTAATCCATGATATATATGAACGCAAGAAAAAATAATTTGCAGATCTCAGACGGCATGATCGCATGACTATAACATTCATCAGGCATGTGTTGGTAATTCAGCCAACGTGACCATAAATCATTGAAGTGAGAGCTAAAGTGGCACATTCTGGACCAAGTTTTCATTCTTTTTGCCATCTTACATCGGAGCGTGCCAGTGTGTGGTGACGGAGCACCATTTTTAACTACTTGTTTTTATGCTTCACGATTATTTTGTACGTTATTAATGGCCTAAACTTGACTATTAGATTCAGTACCATAATGTTAGAATTGTAACGTACGAAGTAGCCAAGCCCAGGTGCACAAAAATTTCTCAGTTGAGTATTAGTTTTTGGTATTACGATATGTCACGAGAGGCTTATTTCATGTTGCGGGAAAAGAGATATTGTGATAATTGATATGTCATAACAGCACCAAAAAATATGGGTTGCATGTTGCAAAAAATATCTTGAGAGTCCAAAAGCTGATATCCAGTCCAGATTGATCATCAAAGTATCTTCATTCCTTTATCATAAAATAAAATAAAATATGCTTGGGGAACAGACAGCAAATTCTTATCAGTCCACGTTCCATATCGCAATATCTCACCACATACAGAGGCAGTATTTTAAAATAAATAAATATTGTCACAGACAAACTCTTGTTTAGTACACCTACGGTACAATTCTATTGATAAGGTGAAATTCTGCAAAACGTTTCATGAGAATAAAAGTTTGACCTAGCAGAGCAAAGGCCATAGCTCTATGAAAAACCTTTATAAAAATAACTTTCTTTCTCCCTTCCATCAGCAGCCATCAAAATTCAAAATTTGCTTCTGCCATGTCTATTGCCCACCTGAATTTGTCCCTTTGCGTCCTATTGTAGATCTTCTCAATTGGAACCTCCCATTTCTTACACCTGTAAAAATCAAAGGAGTTAAGGTTAAAACGATCAGTTTGTGCCACAATAACGTCAGACATTATGAAGGATTACAATTGTTGCTAAATTCACCCCGCTTGAATAGCAGTGGTATTCATGAGAACTATATTTATTTTCTGTGCTATATGCAGTCTGGTCTCAGACCTGATTCACTGCTAAATACCACCTAAACTAAAAACGTAGCTACTCTTTCTGAGACCACCCAGTCCATACCAACCCCATCACGTCATAATCCCTCACTTCTTTTCAGCATTTGTCCTTGGTTAAAACAACGCTGAAACTGGTCTCGTTTTAGTATATTTCTTGTCTTTTCACTGGCTCTTTTGAGCATGCCTTGGCGGTCTTTGTAAGTTTTAACCTCTGCTTTCTTGGAAGAGGTCTGTGTGAGGCTTTTTCGAGGTAAGCAGAGTAATAGCTTTTTAGTTTAGGTGGTATTAAGCAGTGAATCAGGTCTGAGAGAACATAGTGCATATTTATAGCACAGAAGGTAAGGCATAATCAGAGTTTGAAATTAACTATAAATTTTCCCACGGTTCTGAATAAAGATATCGAAAATCTTCACATGAAAAATCGTGACAGAAGATGAACGTAGAGAATACATCTTGATATACTTCCCTCTTTTGCAATTTAATGTACTTTTTATCGCACAATTATACATGTGGGACATTTTTATAGCACAAGAAATCTATTAAAAAAAAAAAAAAAAAAACTTTTTCATTTCTTCCCGCAATTTCCTAATTTCGGAACCATAAATATTTTCCAGCTCAGGGTATAATTTAAATAAATCTTATAAAGCTGATAAAAGTTCCAGGAGTTTTAGATGTAAATAATTGAAATTAACAAAAGTAATTTTGTACCCTATTTCCATTGCTCGCTGTTGGGTGTTCTTCATACTTGTCCAAGTGACACAATAAACTGATGAATTTAATCACTATAACTCAAGTATATGGAATGTCGGTTTTTTCTTAATATCATGCATGTTATGTAACTCCTAAGGGCAACGAAGGCACAAGGAAATAGAACTAGAGCATTCTGCCAAGATACATGAACAAATTATATTAGGCTGGTATTCAAAAAATTGTGAAATAACAAATTTGGATGATTTTTCTTAAAGATCTATGGTTTCTAGAAGACGAAATTGTTTAGCTAATTTTGATTCTAGTGTTCACAAATGTTTCAAATCCTCCAAGAGAGGAGAACATATTGTTTATCTGTTTCACTTACCTGCTTATAGACTTAATGAAGATAAATAAGTACAAAAATGTCGTTTATCTCACTCTGATGACATTTTTAGTTTCAGGACAATGTGAAAAAAGGCATTTTTTGTTTCAGGACAATGTGAAAGAAAATGCAAAATTCCAGACTTTATAAAAAAAACATTTAGATTTTACCAAAATTATATAATAAAAGTTAATTCATTTAATTTTGAGTTTGAAATCACAATACAATTTTTTGAGGTCAGCACCATATTCTGACACTTGATCGGACATCAAGAAAGTTACACATTTTATTTTGGCTTGATATATATAGAACATTTAAAATCTGAATCGGCAATTTCTGGAAAACTAATTTAAATAATGTCACATGGCTGAAATTAATGTGTACATAATGCACCAATCATATACTGGGGGATTTTGCCCATTTCATGCACTGCATGGGAAGAAGCGTATGGGAACAAGCATATGAAAAAATGCTCAACGCTCATCATACGTGCAATCATACACTGCCCATACGTGTGTTATACATGAAGGTAATACGTGTGTTATACATAAAGGTAATATGGGCCTCAATGCTCATCATACGTGCGTTATACATGAAGTAATACGGGCCTCAATGCTCATCATACGTGTGTTATACATGAAGGTAATATGGGCCTCAATGCTCATCATATGTGTTATACATGAATGTAATACATCCTCAATGCTCATCATACATGTGTTATACATGAAGGTAATATGGGCCTCAATGCTCATCATACATGTGTTATACATGAAGGTAATATGGGCCTCAATGCTAATCATGAAGGTGTCACGAGCCTCAATGCTCATCATGTGTTATACAGAAGTAACATGGGCCTCAATGCTCATCATACATGTGTTATACATGAAGGTAATACATGAATGCTCATCATAATGAAGGCCTCAATGCTAATCATATGTGTTATACATGAAGGTAATACGAGCTTCAATGCTCATCATACGTGTGTTATACATGAAGGTAATACAGGCCTCAATGCTCACCATATGTGTTATACATGAAGGTAATACAGGTCCCAAATGCTCATCATACGTGTTATACATGAAGGTAATACAATGCCATCAATGCTCATCATAATATGGGCATGCTCATCATACGTGTTATACATGAAGGTAATACAGGCCTCAACGCTCATCATACCTGTGTTATACATGAAGGTAATACAGGCCTCAATGCTCATCATACGTGTGTTATACATGAAGGTAATACAAGCCTCAATGCTCATCATACATGTGTTATACATGAAGGTAATATGGGCCTCAACGCTCATCATACGTGTGTTATACATGAAGGTAATACCTTAATGAAGGTATACATGAAGGTAATACGGGCCTCAACGCTCACCATACGCGTGTTATACATGAAGGTAATAGGGCCTCAATGCTCATCATACATGTGTCATACATAAAGGTAATACGGGCGCGTATTATCATTTACATGTTTTTCTTAAGCAAATACAGCTGATTGGTTGTTTAACAAAGAAAAACTCCCCCAGCAGTTGATTCGGTAAAGTACTGAATAAATCACTTTTTAAACTTATTTTTAACCCATGATTACCAACCATTGCAACATTCCCTAACCCAAATCATAGACCACACACAGTATCTAATTGTTCCAGCTATTTACACCAATTTACAGATATTTAAAGCTTTAAAATGACTGAAAGTTCACTGACTAATAAATTTGGCTTGAACTGGTTTGAAAAGTTCATCACATTTGTTTGGCTTATAAAAGGTTTATAATAACCCAAAAGACCTCCATTGGACTTTGGTGGAGGAAAGACAGAGGTGCTTACCATGCTACACTGATTCTTGGATCCAGGTAGTTGAGCTTGGAGGTGCCCAGAGCAATCTCTTTGTTCTCCTCCTTGTCAGTTGCTTTCATCTCAAGCTTTGACAGCTGCTCTTCAAGACGCTCTACGGCTTTCTTCTTCTTCTCTAGTAATCTGTACCAAGAAAAAGAGCAAAGAGGTATTGTATGTAACATCATGTGTTGCTCCCATGTTTTCCTTTTATGGCAATTAGTGTACATGCTGCTGTATGCTCTAAAATGTTAATGATGTACTGTAAGTTCAAAAGTTAAATCCTGTTTCCTTGATATAAACAGATGAGAGCACATGACTCCCCCATGATGCCAGTCCATCACAGATTAACTCCCCAACAGTGCTGGTACTCATTTTACAGCTGAGTGGACTGAAGCAAGTAGAGTAAAATGTCTTGCTCAAGGACACAATGCAGGGCTCCCGGTGCGAATCAAACCCGGTGCCTTGCGCATATGAGCATGACTCCTTAACTACTGCAACTCTATGTACTGTACGGTGCGAATCAAACCCGGTACCTTTCGTATATGAGCATGACTCCTTAACTACTGCAACTCTATGTACTGTACGGTGGGAATCAAACCCGGTACCTTGCACATACGAGCATGACTCCTTAACCACTGCAACTCCATGTAGTGTACGGTGCGAATCAAACCCGGTACCTTGCACATACGAGCATAACTCCTTAACCACCGCAACTTCATGTACTGTACGGTGGGAATCAAACCAGGTACCTTGCGCATATAAGCATGACTCCTTAACCACTGCAACTCCATGTACTGTACGGTGGGAATCAAACCCGGTACCTTGCACATATGAGCATGACTCCTTAACCACTGCAAGTCTATGTACTGTACGGTGCGAATCAAACCCGGTACCTTGCACATATGAGCATGACTCCTTAACCACTGCAACTCCATGTTTTCCAACCCAGTACCTTGCACATATGAGCATGACTTCTTACCCACTGCAACTCTATGTACTGTACGGTGGGAATCAAAGCCACTACCTTGCACATATGAGCATGACTCCTTAACCACTGCAACACTATGTACTGTAGTAAAATTATTATTTATAGATTTTTCCTTAAAGGAATATTCCCATAGATTTTAATTTTTCATATATGACAGAGAAATTGTTTAGAAACAAAGTGGTGAAAAAACCATGTTAATATCTTATTCCATTTAGAAGTTACTCAATTTTTTATATTTTTGAATTTGGACAAAAGTGACTGATTAGGCAACATATGTGATGTCATAAAGACAATTTCAACAAAATATCTTTTGTATTTCCTTTAAAATGATTTGAATTTTTTCTCATTGAAAATGTGATGTACACCAAGAAAAAAACAATGTTTTGAATTGTTTTCTTGTAAATTATATATTCCACCCTATCTCTAATGAACCAAAAATGTTGTTTGATAATGAAAAACAAAGAGTGATTAAATTTATAAGAAATACATAAGAACTGTGCTGGATTTGCCTTGATGACATTACCAAGCTGAAGGACATATACTGTTCGAGGTGTTTTTAAGAACATTTTTCTACTATTTAAATTGTTATAACTTCTAAACAGAATAAGATATTAACATAGTTTTTTCACCACTTTGTTTCTACAAATTTTCTCTAGCATATATGAAAAAAATCAAAATCGATGGGAATATTCCTTTCATCAGATATTAATACTGATCACTTTTAACAAAGGATTAAAGGCAAACTGCCATATATCATCAAAGTTGCTATAAACTACATGAAAAATATGAGCACATCCAGATATTAACATGAGAGAACACTAGTCAAAATGACAAGCAAGACAAGACCACACGAGTCATCAGAAGACACAACCACAACCAGCAGACATAACAACTAAAGATGCCATGAGTATTTGAATGCTAACACGCAGTGAATGCTAACACGCGGTGAATGCTAACACGCGGTGAATGCTAACACGCGGTGAATGCTAACACGCGGTGAATGCTAACACGCGGTGAATGCTAACACGCGGTGAATGCTAACACGCGGTGAATGCTAACACGCGGTGAATGCTAAAACGCGGTGAATGCTAACACGCGGTGAATGCTAACACGCGTGAATGCTAAACGCGGTGAATGCTAACACGCGGTGAATGCTAAAACGCGGTGAATGCTAACACGTGGTGAATGCTAACACGCGGTGAATGCTAACACGCGGTGAATGCTAACACGCGGTGAATGCTAACACGCGGTGAATGCTAACACGCGGTGAATGCTAACACGCGGTGAATGCTAACACGCGGTGAATGCTAACACGCGGTGAATGCTAACACGCGGTGAATGCTAACACGCAGTGAATGCTAACACGCAGTGAATGCTAACACGCGGTGAATGCTAACAGGCAGTGAATGCTAACAGGCAGTGAGTGCTAACACGCAGTGAATGCTAACACGCAGTGAATGCTAACACGCAGTGAATACTAACACGCAGTGAATGCTGACAAGCAGTGAATGCTAACACGCAGTGAATACCAACACGCAGTACTTTCCAAATTGTATTTAATTTTGCAATTGTAGAAACAACCCAAAACACTGGTCATATTCATAATTGCATACCATATGGCATTGATTTAATGCAATAATTTCAATATCAGACATACTTCTGAAACCAAAAATTCTTCTTTGCAACCTTCTGAGAACAACAGTTAAAGAGGAACTCTAGTCTCAAGAAAATTGCTTGACCTTCACCAATAAATCTGATCCTACTAGGTACGTCACTTCCATAGTGGTAATCAATTGGCTTATATACACATGGTCGGTGATCGTTTAAATTGATCAAAAACATTGGATTGTATCGCATTTCTGATCTTCACTATCTGGCCTACAAGCTATCTGTACCTTTTGGTTTCTACTAAGAGCTAGATGTTTAAGCCTGGAGGACTTCTTGGGGAGATGACATAACTTAATATAATGCATGAAGAGCTGTAGCTATTTGACCACAACCCCATTTTCCATAATCATAGTTTGTAAGAGAAATGTTTTTCACTTCATTATTATGCAAATGACTTGCTTTTTTATTATGCAAATGAGCTTATTAATATGTACATACAACCCCCAATCATGCTCACTGTGAACACATGTTAGGCCTTAACCCCTGTGACAAATTTCAGGATCATAAATAATCACGTACGGAGGTTCAACAACTGTAGATGGCAGCATAGTGATACCCAGGTTTACGTTTCTTGCACAGACATAAAATGATTGCACAGCTGTATTTCCTGCTAGTATTTCTGTAGCAATCATGCGGGCTCCGTATGCGTGAGCACCTTTAGCGTAGGGTCCAGGGGCCCACTTTAGGAAAGGTCCAGGGGCCCGCTTTAGTGGGGTCCAGGGGGGTATTTTAAAGCACTGAAAATGCACTAAAATTGATCCTATGTTTGCTATTCAACTAGACATTAATTCCTTTAATATGCCTATAGCTGGAAAAAGTACAGATCTGGAAGTTTTACCCATAGGAAGATGGAAATTAACAAGAAGAAAAATTGTGTTCATTAAAAAATAATAATAATTCCCGCAATGGTATCGGACGTTTGCAAATTTTTTCAAGCTCGGTGATACTATGTCACTTTCTGCTTCGCAATCGAGACAAAAAGCATCAATTATCTTTATAGACAAACATGAAAAGTGCACTTACGGCTTCATCTTTTCATTATGTTTATTCTTGAATTCCTGTTTGATGGCCTTGAAGTCCTTCCTGGCTTCTTTTACAGCCTTTATTTTTTGCTTAATCTTATCGTTAAGATTCTCCATCTGTTTGTCAAAGGTTTTTGGGGCAGCACGTTGATGGTTACACAAGATGGCGACGGCACGGTTGGCACGGTTGTAGGATAGAAGTTTGGATGGTATACTTTCGTCATCTGGTGAACGAAACAAAATCAATCACTTCCAAAATAATTGTTTTCCCAAAAATTTGAATTGTGTCATAATATAATACCGTAATTATTATTATTATAATAATTATATTCATAATAATAGTTATAATTATCCCATATTAAGATGCTAAAATTTATGAAAAAACATTTTAAACACTGTACATGAAATATAATATAAATTAATATAATTAGAAGTTATAGTCCATATGCTAGCTTAAATAGATATGTTTTTAATAAAGATTTAAAAGTGTTCAAATCTGAAGTCTCAGACATTACTTGGAAGGTTGTTCCAGAGTGCTGATGCTATTTTTCTAAAAGATTTGTCACCATAACTGACAGTTTTTGTTCGTGGTACCACGAGACTTGAAAATCTACATGACCTGAGTGCATGCGCTGGAGTATACAGTTTAAACATATTTGTCATTGTAATGATATAATGATCTTTAGCAAGCATACGTTGCCCAACATTAGCAAATAAATTCTAGTGATATTTTGAAAATGGTACAAAATCCCATCAAAATAGTGACAACATAAGTACATACTCTATCATAATTATCTTCTTCCCAGATCAAGTATTTTTTATTCCTTTTACAGTAATTTGAAGAGGTTCTACAAATGATCAAGGACTGAATCGAAGGACCACAGTTCATAGAATTACATCCAGCATAACTGCAACTTTGTCACAAAGTTTGCACATGTTAAAAAAAGTTTGCATATTTAAAAAAAGTTTGCATATGTTAAAAAAAGTTTGCATATGTTAAAAAAAGTTGGAAAAGGTTAAAAAAAGTTGGCATATGTTAAAAAAGTTTGCATATGTTAAAAAAGTTTGCATATGTTAAAAAAGTTTGTATGTTAAAAAAGTTTGCATATGTTAAAATAAGTTTGCATATATTAAAAAGTTTGCATATCTTAACTTTTTGCATATGTTAAAAAAAGTTTGCATATGTAAAAAAGTTTGCATATGTTAAAAATCTTGGAACTAACACAGGAGTAAGACAATCTAACTGACCTTCGGTTAATTCCTTGAGTTGTTCCTGTAACGTGCTTGATGCGTTGTAAGTCCTGAACACTTTAGCTGTAAGGCCCTCCATCAACTCTTGTAAATACTTGTTGAGGATGCTGGTGTTGAGGCGGTCAAACAAGTCGTCTTCACCTGCCTTATTCTCTACAAACAGCTGCAAATTTTTGAACACCTGTAGAGGAATTTACATACTGGTTATATTCAACACTATAAACAAAAGTCAACTTTGCAACTAAAAATAATTTTGAAGGACAGCAAATAACATACAAATAACAGGATGTTCACGGACGATATCCAGAAATATGTTGAAGGCCACTTTACTTGAGGCAGTTAAGCACCTCTGGCAAATGTTTGACACTGTTTTCATATAAGGAATTTCTAATAAAATAAAATAATAACAATAATTTTTAATTAATGATAATATATAAATATTTTTTTAAGTGTGAGGGTGAGAGGAGTATAGACCAGACCCTTGGCTTTTGTTTTACAGGGGTGGCCCACCCTGCCCCTCCATGGGCCCGTCCTGCCCCCTGGGTCATGAGAGAAAAGAAAAAAAAATATCTTAATAACCTTAACCTCATAAATGAATACCTTACATGGATACAGAACACCTGATGATAGCATAGTAAGCAATTGTCCTGTTTGGCTCATGAATGGTCCTTATCAATCAGAATAATTTCATTCTGAGGTATGATTATAGCTAAAATCCCAGAGCCTTTTCACCATGGGATTGAGCCCCCCTGGACTCCATGCCGAAAAGACCCAGCCCTTCACGCACACATTAATGTGCCCTTCAACAAGTCTAACACCCTGCCCCTTTTTAAATCAAGCTAGGGGTCTGTAGACTGCCTATTTGGTCACCTATTGGAGACCCTGATATGTTTGTTATTGGTGAACCAATCAAGCATAAATAAACTCAAAATATAAATGAAAGCTGGGATGATGAAATGGAATTTACTTGTTCTAATGGCTGGTTTGAAACATATTTCCCTTTAAATACACAAAAACCAAATTTTCAGTTTTCACTCGCTAACACAAATATCGCAATTCCAAAACACTAAGTTTTAACACTTATTGTTCTTCGTAAAATATGCTGATAAATGTTTAATGTATTTCATAAGATATCATTCAATCCACAATGCTCCAACTGATATCAAAATTACATAGACATACACTTTTTTGACAAAAACACTCAAAACAAAGCAAAATACTCTAATTTTATAACAAAAAATTAATCAATTGTCAAAAAATTGTCAAAAAATCCCCCCCCCCTCCCTTGAATACATAAAAAGATTATAATCCAGGCATTGCTCCTTCACTTACCCGCTTCTCTACTGGTACTGAATTCTGATACCGGATGGAATCTTTACCGAGAAAATCAAACTCGACCACAAACTCCTTGCCGTCCTTCTCCTCGTGAAGCTTTATATGTTCCACTCTGAGCGAGCAGCAACCAACGGTATCTGCCGTCTCCCCTTCTTCTTTCTCATTTCCTGCTCTCAGCGCCAACTGAAAAAACATAAACAAAGATGAAAATATTATTTAAAAAAGACAATTCTTGTACAGTATATATTAACTATGGAACACTGCATTAGCATAGCGACATTTGGTGAAATGTCAGTGAACGTGTTTCCATTTAGGCCCATTAAAATTGCCAGTTTTAATTATTATTTTTGAATTCAAGATCAATATTTGTGATGCTACAATTATTATCATTACAATTTATATAGCGCCAAAATATATGTAAATAATTATTGACACTATACAAATAAAATATTACATGAATACAGAAAGAAAAAAAATTAAAAGAAAAGTAGCCCTAAAATACTCAATGTAATTAAAGCATGCAGCAAAAAATTAATAAGGTCGAATATAAATAAAAATAGAGGAAATTGGAAGGATTTAAGAACAATACATCTATAACAATGAAACATTAAAGGTGAAATAACTTCTATAAGTACTTTAAAATTATGATTTAAAAGAACAAATGGTTGTTATAGACTAATAGACTTAGCAATAAAATATTAAAGATAATTATAAAAAAAAATAAAAAAAAAAAAGAGGTAATACAAAAATTAATGTAAAATGAAGAGACTTTAAAACCTTCTAAAACATAATAAAATAAAATGTCAAAAGCAACCTTAAAAGATGTTTTTGGAAGTTCCTTGAAAACGGCAAAAGAATTTTTAATTTTTCAAAGTATTCCAGAGATGGTCCTGCTCTAGCAAACACTTTGTCACCAAAGGATTTGCAGCAAGTATGAGGTACAACCAAATAAATTTCATTATTGGACCTCAGAATGTAATTTGTTGAAGATTTTCTGATAATTAAATTTGACAATTAGCTAAATGCCATATTGTGTAGAGATTTAAAGACAAACAAGTATTTTGAATTGAATTCTGAATTCCACAGGTAACCAGTAAAGAGCAAGGTAGGAAAGATGTGATAAAATTTGGGAACATTTTGAATCAATCTTGCAGCATTTTGAAGTTTCTGTAATTTTTTGATTTGATGAATTGGAAGACCATATAAAAGAAATTTGCAGTAAACAATATGAGTAGCAACAAAAGCATGCACAATAGTCTGAGTTGCATCGTTTGACGAGTACTTGCAGATATGCTTTAAATTGTGCAATTGAAAGAATGCCTTTTGACAATTTTTTGCAATATGGGTACCCACAAACAAGAAATAATAAACAGCTGTCTCTCTCTTCCCCTTACCTTATCAATGAAATAGAGCGCCACTGCTCTCTGACGAATACGCATTTCTTTGCTCTTCCAGTCTTGTCTATAGCCCTCTTGAATTCTATGTACAGATTGTTTAAGTTTACGGGCGGTTTCGTATTTAGCCCAATCTTTTTCTCCCTGAAAAGTAAAGAATAGAAGATAACAAACACTCCAGCCATTTTGTGGCAAATGTTGATATCACAGCTTTTCTTAGCTAATGTTACATTCCACAAGCTAGAACACTTAAAATCAACGAAACAATAACTTTGTTGAATGAATGGAATTCAGTGTCTTCAAGTCAAATGTTTGAATTTAAAGAAAAACAATCAAGATTTGCATAAGATGAGCCACACTGTGAGTCTGAATGTTTTCCTATAACCAATGGTTCACAAAAAAAAAGCATCATCTAAAATGTTCATGAACAAATTCTGCCATAAGATAATTAATGTTAATAGCAACAGACAGCGCGAGATATCTACCAATCGGGATGTTATATCCGGTTCGGGATACCAGTAGTTATTACTGGAGACCTGTATCCCAACAGGATATAGTATCTCGTTTGGGCTAGAAAATTTAGAGGGTGGGAACAAGTTGCTAACATAAATTGATTTGCACAAACAAGTTGCTAACATGAATGGATTTGCACACTCTCTCTCTAGGTGCCAGGTCTGAAACAGACATTGGCGATCATGGCCCTCCTGTCACTTCTGTTTAGAGCTAAGCGCATAAACTTATTGTTACTTAGGCTGTTGCTGGTTGCCCAGTTGTTTAAGCTTTGTACATATTTAACTCGCTGCCTTCCTCCGCTTCTTTTCCCATCAATTTCCCACATACTGCAAGCTGTTCCAACCCACCCTCCCGATAAACATGCCTAAAAAATTCCATCTGTCTCCTTCTGATGGCATTGAGTAGGGACCTGTCCATGACTGAAGCTATCAGGACATCATCATTTGTTTTCCTCTCTGTCCAAGATATTTTCAACATATATATTCTCCTAATGAACAACATTTGTGTTGCTTCTAATCTTTTCTTGATGTCTCTGGTAATTGTCCAGCATCCACAGCCATAGAGAAGAAAGAGTAGACCATACATATGCCTTCAAGACAGAGACTTTTATATCCATTCCAATCCTTCTATTCTTCAGAATTGGATTCATTTTTGTAAACATGTCTTTGGCAATTGCAATTCGTTTTTTAACTTCGTTAATACACCAACTATCTGATGTTAATGTGTAGCCCAAGTACTTAAAATGTTGTAATTGCACACAAATAGGGGAATTTCTGCATCAAGTTATGAATATTCATTAAAGGCCTAGGTAGTTTTCTTTCATTTCACTAGGGTTAAGCAACATCCATAGAAGCATAGCAAAACTGGTGAAAGCAAGTGGAAGGTCTGTAATAGAAAATGTGAATATTGATAAATCAATATACCCCGCTAAGCATAGCGGGGATATTTACGAGAGTTATACTTATCTTCAAAGATATAAATATGCAATCTGGTCCAATGATCTGATTCTAACTGACCTTAAAAACGTAGTTACCAACCCAGCCCTAACTTCCATAATACCTCTAACATCCCTCACTTAACATTCTTTAAATATGCAATCAGATTGCAACCGAGAAACGGAAGAAAGGGAAGTTCATGTCGAAGCCCAATTTTTAAAAGGCTGGTCCTAATCTCGCAGTAGTTTTATCCTACTTCAAAGAATTAGATTCCTTATCCTCTTAAGGACTGAATAGGAATCACTATAAAATAGTAAACCACTCCTAGTTATAACAAAGGAACAGGAACAACCTGTTAGTAATAACTGAGGCAAGACATCAACTAAACATGGGTTAGTTGCCCGAAAACGCATGTTGCCAGAAGTTGTTGGTGAACAGAGTGAAACTGTAAACAATGCCCATACGCCATGGCAAAAACTTACAAGTTTCGCCACAGGACCAAGGCGGTTTAGTTAAACATGAGGGGAACAAACCGTTCGTAATATTAAACTAAACGGAAAGTGCCAGAACAGCAGCAGAATCTCGTTACTAAAATTAAACGAAATAGAAAGTGCCTAAACACAGCCAAATTTTGTTTTGTTTTAAAAAATGCCCAAACAATGGCAAAATTTTGTTAGTACAATAAAACGAATCAAACATGCCGAAACTCATTGGTAAACAACCAAGACGTTTAATGAATTAACGGGTGAATTGTAACTGAAACGAGAGAACATGAATAAAATACAAGGATATTTACCCTCTGAAAGGAATAGTCCTCTTTTGGAAAGAACAGCCCTCGCAACTCCGCTTTCGCAGTCTGGTATATCCTTCAGATGTGCGGAGATGAAAGTGGCTGGTGTTTTCCATACCGCACGCAGCGTGAAGAATCTCACTGAGGAACCCTCGTACCTGATGTGCTTAACCGATTGTTCTGTGAACAACGTGGATTTTATTGTATGTGATTGCTTGAACAATCCATCGCGAATCGTATCACATGAAACGGCGCGATGCAGATTTTTTAAAGACACAAATAAAGCTTTTACGTCATTCCATAAGGATTGTGTACGTTTATTATATTGTTAGAGACATTGGACAGCGCACCAGGCTCTGTCCTCTGATGTGTCAGAAAATGTAGAGAGCAATGGAAGGAATATCAGTTCCGTTTTGATTTTTGGCCAAGATTGCTGGGTCGGGCACGAGCCATACACCCCCAGATTTGAAGCGAATGTGGCCTTCTTTAGGCAAAAGCGTGTAAACCGCACCTCTGGTAGAGGCTGCGGAGAGTAGAAAAAAAGTTTTGATCGTCAGTTCTTTAAGCAGACATGCAGATAGCAGCTCGAACGGAGCCTGTGCTATGTCTCGAGAACTACTTGCATGTCCCATGGAGAAGCAAGGTTCCGAACTGAAGGACTTTACAAGAACATTCCTTTAACTAATCTTTCCAGAGGCAGAGTGTCGGTGACGGTTAACCATCTAGAAAACCCTGATGGATTTCTGCTATGGCTGTCCGAAAACCTTTGACTGTGTTGATGGATTTATTCAGATTAAACTGACAAAACAATAAATCTGCTACGTCACCAAGAGGCGCCATATGCAGAGAAACCGATCTAGTCTGGCATAATACGTCCCTAAAGTGGAGGATCTCCGACTTTGGACTACCACTTGAGCAGCTTCCTCCGAAAGGCCTTGCGACACCAAGGAGTCGCGGATAGAGGCCACACAGTCAAATGGAGTACTTTTGGATTGTGGTGCAGTTTGCTGGAGCCCGGGATTGAGAATAAGTCATCCCTGACCGGAAGCTCATACGGAAAACCTGCCATTACATTGAGCAGCTGAGGGAACCACAGTTGGCTGGGCCAATTGGGAGTTACCAAAGCAACATGTGACACTGATCGTACATAAGCCACCTGATAGTGAATGCGGCAACTCTCCAGACTCTCGGGTCGGGGGTCAGAGTGCAAAAAGTCGGTAACTTGTGGTTGTCCATGGATGTGAACAGATCTACATCTGGGAGACCAAAAGCCAACCAGATCGCATTGGCCACCTGCAGAAGGATAGCCCATTCTGTGGGGACTCCTTGGAAGGAAAATAACAGATCTGCAATCTTGTTCTTATTGCCTGGCAGGTGGACTGCTTGAAGGTTGACCTTGTTTGTTTTGCACCAAGACAGAAGGGACTTGGCAAGGATCCAGTCTCCTGGATTTTGCTTGTGCCTCCCTATCTGTTGATATAAGCCACTACTGTGGTGTTGTCGATGCGTATCAGAACAGTCTTGTTTTGAACCTGTAATAGAAAATGAACAAAAGCCGGGCGCCGGCCTCTAGTTCTAACATATTGATGTGCTGTCTGCACCAAGTGCCCATTCAAAATCCCGCAAATTAGGACCATGCTAAATGCACTCCCCACCCCGTCAAAGATGCGCCTGTTACCACTGACAGTAAAGGTCTGGCGGGTGGGAAAACAGCTCCCTGTAACAGGTGTGAGTGGATGCACCACCACAATATGTGGGGAACCACTGCCTGTGTACAGGGGACAGGAACTGAGGTCCCTTCTGGATGGGACGAAATGATTCAGTAGGTAAAATTGTAGATCCCGCATGTGAAACCTGCACATTTGGACTACATCTTATTTACTAGACTGGCCAAGTGTCCTAAGAATATCAGCCACGCTCCCGCCGGCGACACCAGCTGTGAGAGGAGGACATCAGCTCCTGCCTTTATGGCTAGAATTCGTTCCTCTGTCGGTCGTATACAACCTTGTGTAAAATCCAGGACTGCTCCCAGAAATGTGGGAGTCCGGGAAGGAACAAGACTGTGTATCTAGTGGGTCTATTTACGGGTTAATAATACGCTGTACGTTATCCCGTTCACTGGAGCCGTATGGACCCATAAAGCTTGGATACGGAGCCGTATGGACCCGTGCTAAGGAGCTGTGCAACCCGTACAGAGCTGTTTAGCAGAGCCGTAATGGACTGGTCAAAGTAATCGAATGGCTCTACAGCAAGCCAAAAAATTACTTGTAATTCACTTATGACGCCGCTTCTTGTGGCCCCTACACGGAACTATGGTCCACAGCTGTGTAATAAGGAGTCACCCACCATTACCTGCGCACAAGTGACTCAGTATCGTTGAGACGTGGGATCTAGTATTGTGTGGTTTATTCCAAGTTACGTCGTTAAGACACAACTTAGCTAAACAATATAGTTTTAGAAATAACTTACGTCCGACATAACTCTGGCCGTAGCCCTGCCGACTCAGTAGCGTCAAGTTGGGGGCCCCAGGGGGTAAGTCAGTATAAGTTAACAAAGTAGACTACTGCCTCAGACCTCCGCTGCTCATATCGTCGAGCCGTGGGTCGTGGCGTAAGCAGAAAACTCTGAGAGACTATATCAAGATATGATATATTTAACGTGAAGAGAGTCTTGGCGTTATATATATATATTATTACACCAAATTATATATATATATCATTACACCAAATTATATATATTACACCAAAGCTCCCCTACAGGGGATATACTAACGACCCTTACTCGGGCGAGACGGAACTGCCCAAGACGTCGTTTTTTTTGCCAGAAAAAGTATCAGACTGAACATTTTCAAAAACCTGAGAAACTGCATAAAATGTAAAATCTTGGTTTCTGTGGAGATAAAAAGAAAGGTGAATTCTTCTGAAAAGGGGCACAAGGAAAACCCCATCAGGGTCTCTCCAGCACCCCATTAATTGAGCTCGTAAGGTATGAATTTAAACTATGTATCGTAACATAAAATAATATATAGGCTCTCTTGTTATAAGTGTAGCTCCTTGGAGCTGGCTAAAGCCGACTCCTCACTCACCCTGTGGTGATGTCGACCTCTTGCGCATGTGCCAACATCAAAACGAGAAGTTGGGCTAATGCATAGGAGAACCTGTACTGAAAACATCCTTACATGTTAATACATATGCACTGTATAACGCACTAGGCTATCCTCGTGGTAGGGCGGGGGCTAGGGTGAAAACTTCAACCCAGGGGAATGGGGTGCTCTAGGGACTAAAAACACTTGCTGCAAGAGTTCGTTCTAGCCATCCGTTTGGGAAGCAAAAACACTCTAACCTAAGTGGGGATCCATGAATCGGGGATCCATGAACATATATATATATTTCCCGATCCCATGGCCACCTTGTCTTACCTCTGGTGACTTGAAAAGGTTAGAAGAAAATGCCAAACAGCGTAAAAACCTGCATGGTAGGAGGGGCTGCAAGGATGAAAATTGTTTGAAAAAAGTGAAATTTTAAAGAAGTTTTTCGGCCAGTTCCAGCGATGTTGTGACAGCAATGCGCTGAAACGAAGTGAGGTATATTAGAGGTATTATGGAGGTTAGGGCTGGGTTGGTAACTACGTTTTTGAGGTCGGTTAAAAGTGCGTTAGAATCAGAACATTGGAACAGATTGCATATTTATATCACGGAAGGTAAGATATAATTTGAAGTAAATAATTTCTGTAAAACAGATTTCACTTGCAATTTGACTTTTATTATTCATGCATAAATTATAAAAAACAACAACAACAATTTGAAGCACAAGTGAAATGATGAGTTTTGCTATCTCGTTTGGGATATCATATCCCGATGGAGATATTTCAAATGATATCCCATTTGGCACATATCCCGCACTGCAGATGAAAAACTTCATTAAACAACAGGTCAAGCAGAGGACCAAAACCTTACCTTGAGCCTGGAGCTTGGATTGAGCATGACGTACTTATTGGAACCCTGGATGTTTTCTGTCCATGATGCGAGCCATGTGACCTTATTATCATGAATGATTTTCCCCCATTTATGACCATCAGGAGGAACAGGCACCGGGGCATCTCTGCAAAAAAATGGAATGTTCCTTGGTGCTGTTTTCCGAACTGCCCAAATGGCATATGAGCTACTGCCTATCAATTATTGACTTATTGCTATACATTCTGTCCCAAGTACTCAGATATTTTATGTTGTTTCTTTTCCTCTTCCTCACATTTCCTGTATGCTCTATGGGAGAGATTAATGTATTCATTGCCAGTAATATTTCAGGTGGAGCAGCACGGCGCTTAAGGAGTCTTGATTGTATGCAAAAGATATGATATGATATATGAAATTTATATGGCACATTTTCTAGTTTAAAGAACTATTTAAATGCACTCTACAACTAACAGACTAGTTCTCTGGCTGCCTATGGGTGCACATGAACTTAGTACTTGAAAGAAAAAGTGAATGAACACTGCGTTTTCACACTTCTCTTCTCTAATAGTGTTTATAGAACCAAGCAGGGGTGACTCTCCTGCCGTCAGGACCGACAGCTTAACATCCCCTCCGAAGAACGGTGTGCGCCATTCAACCATTGCCACTTCTCCCAATGGCTGCAGATGAAATGCTTCCGCGGATCTGTCCGCATAGCTGTGGATTTAGACCTGACCGAGGCATGAACCTGAGATTTCCAACATCTCAGATATGTGCTCTACCAATTGAACTATCTGTTAAATAGAAATGGTGGATGAACATATTCGAGAAGAGAAGTATAAGAACACGGTGTTCATCCACATTATTCATTTATTAACTTCCAGTCTTAGTTCATGGCGCTGATCTCGACCTGCTGCCTAGAGAATTACGACTGGCTAAATTGTAGAGTGCTTTGAATACATGTGTAGTAAAGCGCTATATAAGAATGTCATATCATTATAAGAAATATCATATCATACAAGTATCGTAAAATTGGTGGGAAAAAGAACAAATGTTAAATACACTGGTCATGAATTAATGGCACTGATGAAATTCTTTAGTACTGTTATGTGCGAGAGAGGTGTACAATTCCTGTAAGGATGGACCCAGAACTATATGCCCCTAACTGCTCTTTAACCCTTACCAGCACTCTTTTAAAAATGCACCTGGGAGGCGGAGTCAAAGACGGGGCACCCAAAACGGCAATAATATCGCAGCGTGGTAGAGTAAGGTTTAAAGCATTCATATTATGCGAAACAACAAGTACCGGCTTTGATTTCCATCGCGAGCAGTGCATTGTGCCCTTCGGCAAGACCCTTTACTCTGCTTGCTCCAGTCCACTCTGCTGTAAGTGAGTACCAGCATTGCTGGAGAGTTAACCTATGATGGACTGGTGTCCCAAACAGGAGAAGTCATGTGCTCGCATCCGCTAATGCCAAGGAAACCAGGGATAAGAACCGACCCTATTGGCCTAATGGCTTGAACTAACTTAACTATTATGTAAGCGACTCACCTGCTGCAATTAATAGTGACTTGTTCTGGAAGTATCCTCTTCTTTAGCATTCCTTGTTTGGGATGGTCGCCACGGCCACGGAACAAACCTGGAGGTTCAATCCTGAAGTTACCAATCTTCTCCCTGTGGCCATCAATGGTACAGAATCCATACTCTTCTGTTATTTCCTCATTCTTTCTCTTCAATTCCTACAAAAGAAATCCAACAAAACTAAAATAATAAATCGTTTCTTGGAAAATTTTTGAAAGCTTTAAGGTAATTAACTAATTACTTTAGGAGTTTAAAAAGTGTCCTCACCTGCAATCTTGTAACCTTCGCCTCATAATTAAATTTTATTCCTTCCTTGCAAAACTGGAAGACTCTTATCACACCTGAGCCCACAAAAAAACCCTCCACCATAAAAAAAAAAATTTGTCTCTAATCTAAAGTCTGACATAATCCTTATTTCATATGATAGAATTAAAACTAACAATTCTTCTGACCAAGTTCCAAACCTCCTGAAGAAATCTGACACATATTTTGGAATAATCAAAAACCTTAATGCTTACTAAATAGTACTACAGGATCTGCCATTTTGATTTCAAAACATGCAGATTATGATGTCATCAGCAATCAGCCCAGCAGGATGTTGGAATGCTTTGTATTTATTTATAATCTACTTCAAGTTTTCTAATTTATAATTTCTTTTTTTGTTTTTTGTTTTGTTTTTTGTGAGGGTAAAGGACATTTTGGTGTACACATGAAATTATCCACACATGCTGTTAAAACTTTGTGCCACACCATTTTGGAATACAAATTTGAATCACATTTACAAAGAAATACAACTATAATCCTTATGTCCCTGTTGGGAAAATTATGTCATCATGCACAATATTTCAATGCAGAATTGAACAAAATGGCAGCCCCCATGTGTCGACTTCAAACATGAATAACTTGAGATAGAAATAAGATTGTGACTTGCTGTTTGTGGTAATTGGTAAAGATTGTATTCCCTATCCTATGAAATAAGGATTTGATTGACATTACGAGGTTCTCACCTAGTCATTGATTTCCATTTTCCAAAATACATACAGAACACTTTCCAACAGAATAACTTTATCATTTCAGCTCCTAAAGATTCAACTTCCATTCAATAATTTTTCTAAAATGATCACAGTAACACATGAGGCAATAGATCGGTATTAAGGCTTGTAAGTTCTTACCTGTTTTTGCTCCTTAGTTCTGCTCTTCCTTGCCTCTGACTCTGCCAAGAAGTATGTAAGCATCTCTTTGAAATTACACTTACGAAGGTCAGATATCACTGCTTTTTCCTCTTGAGACATTACCTTTAATACAAAGTGTACAATAAATAAGCAAATAAGACAATAACTAGGTCACTAGCAACAAGAAAAAGACCAAGATCGATAACAAAAAACCTAAGAAATATCTGAATGGTTAATTATTCAGATTCCGTCTAGTATTACATCACCCCCGTTTAGCATAGCATAGCTAGGTTTAACGTCCCGAAAGCACCCAGTGCTAGACATTATATCAAGACAGCCACGGCCTTTGATAACCAGTTGAGAACTCACTGGTTGCAGACCAACTGGGATACGAACCTGCGACGTGTGGGTGAGAGGACAAAGCACTAACCACTACACCACATAGGTCTGTTTAAAGTGTGTAGCTATTTATTATGTGGTATGCAAGGGGTGACAGACAGGCTCAAGGACAAACCCAAAAGAGGGATCATACCACAAGCTGTGAATGAATGGGAAAAATAGAAGACGAGAGCATCACTAAGCAGATAATCTGTCTTGATTCAACCCATCACCCCAAATCACACTTATTGTTGCACTTGAAGATTAACCATCCAACTGCTCTTATGTCTCACAAATCCTCCATCTCCCACCCAGCATTACATTTTCAGGTGTAGTCATGTCTTTCAAAGTGAGTCGTCAAAGGAAAACTTACTGGAAGTCAAAACATTTTCCACAACTGTTGTCCAAATCAACTGTTCAAAAACTTAATTTAACTGAAGGGTAAAAAAGGTTGTCTCAAAATGTGGACCTTTTAGCATATTTTATGGCATTTTTTTTTACAGGATTTACTTTTTTCTTCGGGGTGGGAAGGAGGGAGGGGAGGGGTTGTACAACCCTGATGACCCGCTAGCTTCAATGCTCTCTTGTTTAAAAGTTTCCCCAGTCTCTCTCATTTCTTACGACTTTGTTGACCTTCCTAAGCCAATCTAGCAAACATTCTTGTTTTTACCTTTCTCCAGTCACGGAAGAAGTTCTTGTTGAAGACCTCTTTGGTAGTGTAGTCATGGTCCAGCATACGGGCATAGAATCCGGCAACCTCTTCAGCTGCGCTACTCAGCACCATATGTTCACCTAAGAGAATCAGGATTTTAACCTGTCAGTTACAAAGTTACAACACCACCTACATGGCATCTTTGTATGAGAACATGCTTAATGAGATCATTTTGGTAGCTTCTTCGGATCCTGGGGTTGGAGGGGAAAAGAGGGGGAAGAGGGGGGAGGCACTTCCATATGTGAGTATATATATATGTGTGTGTGTGTCGCCACAGCAGGTGGCTTTTTAAACATATTTTGATACTGCAAGTGTCTTTTTTCATTATTGAGGTGTCCTTTTTCCATCAGTGCAAGTCTCAAGAACTATTGTTTCACTCTTGTTTATTTCGTACGGCTGGTCCATTTTTACAATATTTTCATTAAATACTCATACTGCATGTATGATTTCTATTGATGGGCTGCACACCCTACCAGGGTTCTAGCTAGACAAGTTTGAGTGCTGGGCTCCAGTGATAATCCAAGGTGACCTCCTAGACCCCACTCCCATGAAGAACTGTTTAAATTTAGTTCACTTCTATTGACAAACTGTCAATGAAATTTTTTATATATTTTTTTTATCAGAATGGTAGAAGGATTTACAAAATATTTTTTATGTACAATGGATATTCAGAATACAATGGATATTCAACTGTCAAGGTGCCCTCACCCCCTCCTCCTCCAAAAAAAAAAAGCACAAACATATGCCGGAAAGTCTTCTCTCAATTCCCATTGTTATAGATCTTTCCCAAACTTTTTACCGCTTTTATTTTCGTCGAGCGACAAAAGCCAAGCGGCACATGTTCCTATGAACTACGCAACAACTTTTATCAATATAAAATCCCCTACAAATCAAAAGAATATCGATCAGTCCGTTATAATGTTAAGTGCATATGGGGTTTATAACAAATGTGATTGGTTACTTACATTTAGACCAGTCTATAAGCACGCCTTGGGCCTTTGGGGGTGTAATTTTTACTTTGTTAAAGTTTGTTTGTATGGCAAGTGATGGACTTAGCAAGCTGCCAGCAGTGATTCACAAGGATTAAAACGTAAACCTGAACTGTGTGCATGTACCTACATTTATGCAAAGAGCTTCGTGTATGGGTGATTTTAAGATAATACAGTATTGCGTTAAATTCCTATAGTTCAGTTGTTTCGATCGGAATTTAATGTGCGTAATGTATGTTATGTTATGTGTGTAAATCAGGATATATTCAAATCGATAATAACATTTTTCTATGTCAGTCTGGGCATACCCTGGCATATATAGAAGTTGTACCAAAATAAATTAATATAATGTCGTCATTTTTTAAATGTGTGACACCATTTAAAATGTATTTTCTTCAAAATTGAAGACAATCTTTTTTTCTTTGTCTTTTATCATACAAAATGGACAAGTCAAATAACAACAGTAATCCTGCACTCACCATTGTAATAAAACTTGACACGTTTGGGTAACCTCTCGTAAGGAGGAGCAAATACAGGACCTCTGTGTTGCAGGAAACGCCACTTGATACCCTCGGGAAGAGGCTCCTCCTCCCACCTGAAAAACAAAGGGGTTGTTTAATTGATTGATCAACTCATTCGCATAATTCATAATGTAGCATATTGTAGTATTGCCTGACATTAGGCCTATTGTTAGTTTCACTGTTTACTGCTGCACATTCGCGGTGCATTTTACAAGTTAGCCTGCTTAGATTTCGGCGAAATCAAAGTGCATAATATCCCCATTCATAGGTGATTAATGCACATTTGTGATTCGCTATTATGCTAATCGGGTTTACAGTTTGTTAAAAGTCATGGATTGGAATTTTGTCAGCCGAATGGATGTGTGATTTGAATCATGAATGATTATATTGATTTTCAACAGCAAAGACTGACTATGAAAAACAATTACTCGCAATGAAGTATTTAGTAAACGTTTACAAGGATTTGCAAGCGTGTAGCGTGTTCACGTTAAATGGTCACAGCTCTAATTACCATGCAGGTAAAATGTTCTCACCTTTTAAGTTCTATTAAAGTGTAAGTTAATAGTACACTGACTGCATCTTTGTTAAACATTGAGTCAAGTCAATATAACTGAACTAGAAAAATAAGAATTCGACAAATATTCTTCCACGTCCCAATTTACACCATGGTCAAGTCTCCAGTCAGCCATTAGCAACAAACAGTGTACATAGGCCTACAGTGATTGAGATTGTATGACACATACACTTACACTGTGTAACAACAACTAGCATTAGGCCTAACGTACTGTAAAGTCTACATTAAAGTCTAAAAATAAACCAGCTGTACCAGCCAGTGTCAATGGACGAGAAGGTTCTTACTTAGGTTTTTATTTTGACTACAAACCTCTTCTTATCTGTAACTGCTATAACTTATGGCATTTTGTTGGGTATATCGGTTAGATAAAATGGATCCTGAGACAGCCACGAAGTTCAAAGCTAAGCTCTTCAGTAGTACATTGCGTTACTGAATAACATAGGCCCTCAGTTCTGTTTCAAGAACTGTAAAAAACAGTTGGCGCTATTCTTGTATTCCGCAGATATACTATCGCTATTGTCATCTAAAACGTAGCCCTGGAATTTGTAAGTCCAAATATAATTGTAAATTATCTCAACCATATTGTTAAGTGAGTGAATAAACGCTGACAGAAGCAAGCTGATATCCTTCTTTATGGGAATTTTTGTTGTCATTCTTGGTCGTCAGTCAGAAATGTTATCACGCATGCGGACGCAGACAGAAACCACAAATAATTTGTGATTGGTTAATACGATTCCTTATGAATAAACAAATTAGATAGCTTGCCCATATGCTGTATGTGAATGTCTAATTTTATCAAAAAATTAAATATCACTTTTGTTTAAGTCTTTGTCATTTTTCACCAAATAATTGCAAAATATTTTCACTTTATGGTGATAGATTAGCAAAAAACTACTCTTGCTTGCCCAATGTTGGTAATAACCGGCTTCCCAAAATAATTTGGGGCTTGCCGGTTACTACCCAACAATGGGCATGCAATTGCAGTTTATTTCTTAAATAGAAACAGAGCAGTATTTCATGGGTCATTTAACAGCAGTTTGATTATTCATGCCTTAAAGGATAAGTTCAGGGTCAAGGAAGTCTATCTTATATGAAAGAGGACTCTGAAAGAAACAAAATGGTGAATAAACCGTTCAAATTTTTTATTCCGTTGAGGAGATATCCTGGTTTAAAACTGTCTCATCTTTGTAGAAATGACTGGTGTAGTAAGTCTACTATGGAAGGTTAGGCAACTCCATCATCCCATTCTTAACAATTGTTAATGTATTTTATAAAAAATATATTAACCTTTTTGCTCTTTCAATCATTTTCCCTCAAAACTTTCTTCAGGTGATAAATTATAATTACCCTTACAAGATTCTGTATGACTACTTTCCTGACATATCCAATGGTTTTTAAACCACAAAATCGAAGGACAAAATATCACAGAATACATAAACAATTGAGGACTCAGAGGCTATGACATCACAACTAGTCTAATTTCTGTCGTTTCTAAAGAAGTGATGCCAAATTTCAAACTTAAATATCTCCTCAATGGAATAAGATTTTTGAATGCTTTCTTTACTATTTTGTTTCTTTTGAAGTCTTTTATGTAAGATAGACTGGCTTGACCCTGAACTAATCCTTTTAAAGACTATGGATAGCTAGAGGCAACATGGGCTTAAAATATGATTAAAACCATTTAAATAGCAAAATAATTCATCAAAATTGGTTAAAAATTGACCAATTCACAGCATTTTCACTTTTTAGCTGTTATTGCATGATAATCTGTGACATTAATGGAGAAAGGATCCTTCATAATCTTTTGTAAAACCTTTGTTTTTTATTCCTCTTTCCAATGTTGTTTGAAATATAGCACTGGGCTTTGGGCAAACGTTTTTAGAACTCGAATCATCATGTATCTAGGACAGACATTCTAAAATTCACAAGTAGCTGAATTAAAAGAACACAATTTAAAGAATTACATACATATTTTTTGAGATGTGTTTCTCTTACTACATCACAAATTCCGCACAAATTAAAAAATCTTGAAACTTTGTTTAGCCACACCTTGAAAATTAAATAAGCTTTTTACAAATTGTAAAGACTGTTTTACTAAGAAATTCACATATCTTATATCTGCTAAATGTCCATAATCCTTTAACAAGCAAAGTTGTATGTACAATTGTGGTGTTAACCAGGCAATCTAAAATCTAACGACCTCTGTCACCAAAGTTATGTTTTAGCATATGTTTGTCATCACTATATTTAACAAATTCAATATTGAGTACAACTTCCATAGGTAATGACAAATAAATTACATAGCTTAATAAACATCCTTGAAACAGTCCACAGCCACACACATTGAATATATTATAGATCATGAATATTCAACAGATGATTACCATTTCCACACTTCCTCCCCCTCTTGCTTCTTCTTAGCCTTGGTTCCTTTGCATGGTTTTCCTTGTCCTTTTTATCTTTCTTTTTCTTCTTTTTCTCTTCGCCTTTTGATTTCTTGGCCTAAACACAAAAGCAGATCAAGGACAAAATAAATACATTAAAATCTTGGATTGTTCTTTCGAAATTATTCAAACTAATTTAACCTGTTGCAATATTACGACAAGAATAATCAATAACACAAAATTCTACACCCCACGTACACCTGCCACAATGATAAATCCTAAATTTACCTCCTTCTGCAGAAAGGGTTGCCACCAGTAACATGCAAGGAGTAGCTGACAAACTGTGCCCCCACTTGCCAAAGTAAAATTTCTGATCACAATCACAGTGCACTGTTATAGGGGCATATAAGCACATGTTGCAATGCGAGCAGGATGCAGCTACAATGTAATTCAAATATAAAACGTATGTATTGCCCTCAGTTATAAAACTAATGTATAACCGTTTAACTATTTATTCCTGAGAGCGAAGAGTGTAGTTGATCATAACAATCAGCTCTAAATCGTACAAAAAAAAAATACATATATAAAAGAATGTCTTCAATTAAAACAAAAAGATTCTTCAAAACATCCAATTCCTCATCATAGCTCATATCATTTTAGATGTCACTGGAAAAGTTCCATACTGTGCACGAGTGGGGTATCTGAAGTGTTCACATTAGTGAGAGGCAAAGAGGGATTCCTCCTCTTTTATCAGAATTCCCCCTTTATAAAGTATAACAATTAGGGAGGGGGTGGGGGTCCCTATTGCTTTAGCAATGATTACTTGATCAAACCAACAATTCCACCTGAAATTTCAATTTTCTAGTATTATGAACTAGTGGTTATTAGATTACAAAATTGAACAGTTTAATTCCTGTTTACCCCACCACCTCATTTCATATTTTTTTTCTTTTTAACTTAAGATTGTGACAAATGAGCCACATTCTTCAGCTTGGGCAATATATCAATATTTTGCATCTGACCCATATCAATATGGTCAATATTGAGTTCAAGGTTCATATCGATATGTTGTCCACCGATATTGTACTGCACCTCTCCTCACTATACAGCCACAAAAAGTTTGTAATTTGTAGTAATATCAAAGTTGCAGGCAGTCAATAATATTAAGAGTTGATTAGGTCATTAATATTTCAATAAATATTACCTAAAAAAATTATGTTCCACAGGCAGGAAATTCTTAATTCCGGACATACAGAACTGTACTCTGTATGTACAGGCTGCTATAAACATTGTGCAATAATATAAGTTCATTTTCATGATTTGTGATGTTTGAGCAATTGCAATTAATGAGATTTTAAATCTTTGAACATCGTGTCTAAATTCCTCAAAAGGAATACCGCATCCCCAAATTTATGTGCAAAAGCTCTTGACACCTGAAAGTAGATTTCATCCTCAAAACTAAAAGATATTTCCCACTAATTTGTCCGTTCACACATCAGACTTTCTGTACAGTAAGCAGCACAAGTACAAACAGTGTGTAGATTATTTCTCAGCCACTCGTCTAAATTTTAGTAGCAGAGGACATTTTCTATAAATGTCCAGGTCTTTGAAAAAAGAGTGCAAAAATGATGCCCTTTCAGTAGGAAAATCAAAACAAGTGGGACCTAACATTAAAAGGAAAAGTTGACCTGTTTTCATACGAAAAAAGCTATACACCACTTCCATGAAAATAGTAAAAAAAAATGATATGTTCAAACTTGTGGAATTTCAATGTTTCTGTGATTTATTTTTTGAGAAAGAGACAATGTAAAAAACGATTCCTTTCAGAATAATGGGCGTTTATTTGAAGATTTATGTACATATTTTCCATTCAATTCTGTAAATTTACTTTAAAATTTGTACTTTCCATTTTTTGTACTGGAGTTAGATTACCTGGTAGAAAACAGTTATATCATTTTTATGTGATGTCTTGCAATTTGCATATCAATATGTTTCTAGCGATATATCGATATTGTCTGAAGGTGAATATCGCCCAAGCTTGCACATTCTTCAAGCTTGCACAATCTTCAACCACAAAAGAGGAAACGGTTTCCTCCCAGACCTTAATAATAAAACCACAAGTCAATATTATTGTCAACATCCACACTCGTTGTTCTAACATGCTGATTAGTTTCATTTTCAATTTCAAGGTCGTTTTTAAATGAAGGCAAACGAATATTAATCTATTTCTATAACAATTAAACCACCTCATGTAGACAGGATACCTTTTGAATAGGAAGTTTTTAATTTCTTTGGGTTATCTTCACACCTTACCGCAAAATTCTGGGGGGATTTTAACTTTTCAGAGGGATTTACCTGCTAAACATACCTGACAACATAGCACTTTTTTTGAGAGGGGAGAGGAATTATAGGTCTATTGACATGTAGAGGCAACATTAGCAACAGGTGATTTAAAACCTATTTAAAACCTTAAAAGTAGCAAGTATCCATGGCAGGAATAATTCTCTCTGTTACCCACAGACAATTACCCACAATGCATCAATGGTTTCAATTCACCTATAGTGCATCAAAGGTTTCACTCACCCACAGACAATTAACCATAATGCATGAAAGGTTTGAGTCACCCACAGACAAATACCCATAATGCATCAAAGGTTTCAAATCACCCACAGACAATTATTCATAATGCATATGTATCTGTCACCCACAGACAATTACCCACAATGCATCAATGGTTTCAATTCACCCATAGTGCATCAAAGGTTTCAAATAACCCACAGACAATTATCCATAATGCATACATAACTGTCACCCACAAACAATTACCCACAATGCACCATACATATCTGAGCATCTTACCCGAGGTTCATAGTCATCCTCCTCAACCTCTATTTTCCTCTTCTTTGGTTTCTCTTCATCACTACCAAAGTCTGTTTTCTGGATCTTTACCTTTTCATTACTACAATCAAGAAAAAATAACAATTGAAAAATAAATTACAACAGATATAAATCAGGAAAACTCTCAAGAAATATGCAATTCAATCAGACTCTAAAAACACTAATTATCTTAAATATGAATCTTTTTCTAATTTTATTAACAGATAACTTGGATTATATATTTTATGAAACGTATATGCCCTTCAATAATTAAATGGAATAACAACGTTAGCATCCAAGTTGCCTACACAAGTTACTTGATATGTAAGATGAGGACAACACATGTGAATGTGCTTAAGGGTTACTGGATTAAAGATTCCTTCTAGATATACAGCTTCAGGCCGTGGGCCAATCGCATGGCAAAACCAGCGTCATGTGACAAACAAAACCCGTCAAAACAATCCTTGAATACAAACAAGTTGAGAGCGTGCACGATTAGAAGGATGCATGCCAAATGTCAGCAGTTCTCTTATCCACCTTCCTTTGCAAAGCCGCGAGCCCAATTTATAACGGAACTAAAAATAATATTTTAATTAAGAAGCCGCAATGTATTAGTGCATTGATCTGCCTCAGGAAAAACCAAAATAAACGAGTATTTTGCAATTTTTACCGATCTCAATTGGATTGATCTTACATGCAATGCACTGTATTGAATTATATAATGACTATTGTTCACGGGCCAGATTGAATTGTGTGGCGGGCCAGATTTAACCCGCGGGCGGTCTATTAAGAATCGCCGCTATATAGCCTTGATTTGAAAAGAAAGAATTATAATAAAGGAGCTCCCGCTTGAAAAGTTAGCCATCTATTTTGCGTTATCACAGGAATCTTAAAATAACACAGGTCCAATGTCTGACAGATATTGATTGTGGACAAAAATATCGCGATATATCATCACATATATAGAGATATCTGTGTTATCATTTATGTCGGAAAACTGTTGTGGTTTTCAGCATGCATTTTTCCAAGAAGTATGAAGATCAGTAATTAATTGGCTGACGGGTGCAAGGTCAGTGACTGTGTAAACATTTCGACCAATCAGACATGTTGGATTGTATTGTAATTCTGAACTCGACAGATCCACATTAACATAATATCTGGACTTTAAGAGCAGATATATCAAAATCATTCTTCACCAAAAATGGTAGATTACTGCTGGGAAACATCAGAAGATGTTTGTTTTTGTCCCCTGGAAAAAGGTACAGCAATGACACTAACATAAAAAATGTTTTTTTCTTCCAGGGGAAGTAAGATAGGGGAGGGAGCATATGCAAGCAAGGGCTGGTGGGTAAATCCCCTTCCCCCATTTGGTATATTAAAAAGCATATACATACTCAGACCTGCCAACCTTTAGGATCACCAAACTGTATTCTGGAACTACAAAAGTTGTATTTTTAATAAAAAAAACTGTACTCTTCAAACAAAATGTACAAAACAAAGGTTTACTGTGGCTGAAAAAAAATTACCACTGTACTTTCAGTTTCTCTTATTGTACGAATCTGAATCGGTTAAGTCGGCAAAATCAATCCTTCAAGAGGACATGAACGCCAACCGAGCGTAAAAAGTGTGAGTAAAAAAAAATATAAAAAAATGGAAAAATAAATAAATCGTATTCTGGTGCCAAAAAACGTACAATCGTATTCTCAACACTTTCCCGTATTAAATACGACAAAATCGTACTAGTTGGCAGGTCTGCATACTGATATAATTGATAATAAATTCCAACTGCAAAGAAAAACATTGTCACACTTAAACTGTTTAGCTTCTGTTATCCCGATCTAAGTACTTCCTAATCTTCTAAATCTGTTCATGTAAGAATCAACACATGTCCGGAGGCACAAAACTCAAACAACAATAGATGAAATACAACAGATTATTTGGAATGTAGCCAAAAGCAATAATGCATAATCATGTCAAAATCGTTCCCGTTACATTCACCTATGATTTTTACTGTCTGATCAAACAATATAATATGCAAGTAGAAAAGCCGATGATTCAACCTAAAGAGCATTTAAAATTCTTGCCAATTAAAATGTGCAGAATAATATTCTATACATTTGCATATGTAATTCAAATTCAAACTAATACCTATTATTGAGTAAATTTAATTTTGCATTTGAAGTTTGTCTATGAGGCATTTATTCCAAACTCTATTACCCCACATTTTTATGGAAATTTAAACTGGGTTTGCCAGACAGAAATGTGGCCTATTAGGATAATTTATGTTAAAGGCCAGATATCATCTTAACGTGTATTGTGTGGAGATCGGAAATACAAAACAATGCAACGTTTCCGTTTGGTTGAAATGATTAAACAATCCCCGAAAAGCTAATAAATTACCGCCGCACAAGTGACATTAAACCCTTACTCTACCAGCACTTTTTTTAATGTTGGATTGTATTGTAATTCTGATCTCGACAGTATCCACGTTTACACAATCTCTGGCCTTTAAAAGCAGATATAAACAAATCAAAATCATTCTTCACCAAGAATGGGAGGCAGAGTCAAAGATGGGAACCCAAAACGGTAATAATATCACCACGTGGTAGAGTAAGGGTTAATCAAGGGCTGATTATTGAAGGGTCCTGTCCTCCAAGCAGCAGAACGGGCTCCTTCAGTGACCCGCTGGACCACCCACCGGGATCAGTTGGCGCACTTCTCATGGGTTCATTAACCCTTATTCTACCAGCACTTTTTGGAAAATGCGCTCAGGAGGCGGAGTCAAAGATGGGAACCCAAAACGGCGATAATATCGCCACGTGGTAGAGTAAGGGTTAATCAAGGGCTGATTATTGAAGGGTCCTGTCTTCCAAGCAGCAGAACGGGCTCCTTCAGTGACACGCTGGACCACCCACCGGGATCAGTTGGCGCACTTCTCATGGGTTCATTAACCCTTATTCTACCAGCACTTTTTGGAAAATGCGCTCAGGAGGCGGAGTCAAAGATGGTGAACCCAAAACGGCGATAATATCGCCGCTTGGTAGAGTACAGGTTAATAGTATGATCAGATTTATTGGTGAAGGTTAAGCAATTTTTTTGATATGAAATTCTCTCTTTAAAAGAATCTTAAGGAATACAGACATCAATGTCCCTTGTGAATGTTACTTTCAGGTTAAAGGAAGGTATCGTCTCATAAATACTTTCAGAAGTAAATGCCGCCATGCTGGTTTAGTAGTAAGATCACTTCCGGTTGTCAATTTTGCCAATTGATCGCAAGAAATAGTCACTTCTGAATTCATTTATGGGGCAATACCTTCCCTTTAATTTGTTGATCACTGCTTCTTTCTGTATTCATGTCCAGCAGGGTCACGTCCTCTATTTTCCCACAGTATCTTTGATTATGTCTCAACTTATCTAGTCATCTTAAGCAAACAAAACAGCTGCACATACAGACTTTTGACGCATACCTTCTTTTTCCATCCTCGATGGAGCGCTTCACACCTTGCTTGGAATCAACATGGTCCATCTTGTTCTTAAGAAAGTGAAAAATAAAGAATAAGTAAGCAAAGAATCAAGGATTGGTCATCAAGCTCCTTAAAAAGTGCCACCCCAAAAGTAATTGTGTGATTGATCTGATTGCATAATGAATATGCAAAGCTTCAAATTTCTTGCCAAGTTACCTGTAAACCCTAATTTTTGTAGAAAAAATTACTATCAAATGTTTTGGAACTAAGTATAACCCAAAGATCACTTTCATACAAAATCTTTAATGAATTCAGATAACTGATGAGAATTCACGGGGAAATTCCCTCTTTCAACAATTTTTTGGTAGGAATTTCAGAATTTTGGCAGGGAATTTCCACAAGTTATCCAAATTATTTTACCGAAAAAAAATACCTTTTTACTTTTTTTGTATACTTAAAGGTAAAAAGTAAAACTCTTCTTAAATTATAATTATTCCGTAAATTGCACAAATATTACATTGTGCATTTACGTTTAGCAACCTAAACTTTTAAACATCTGATTTTTCGTTCGTTAAACATGACCTTTGACCTTGAGTTTTGCAAAAATCAGGAAAATGTTTAAGTACCACATAAGCCCCCCTAACACCTAGCACATGTGCTATCATAACCAAGCTTTTTAGTGCAATAAGTAAAAAACACCTTTGCAAAAAAAAAAAAAAAACCTGTTACATGCCACGATACCTAATTTATTCGACTACCCCATGAACACCCCTTCCCCCACCCTGGCAATCTACACGAATTCCCATACCTTCAACTGCACACAGCCATCGTTATACGTGGCCGAATTCTTATTACTAGCAGCTACCATGTTAAAGAAACTGACTATAATTAGTTTCTTGATATATCATATATCACCCAGAACATTTCAGAATTGAAATAATGTCTCCTCGATGAGGCTAAATCCATAATTTTTTTGACTGTCTAAAAAACTTGGATCCAATGTGGTCGAAGACTTGAGATACTTTTGTTACGAAAATGACAACGCAATTGGCGAAGAATATCAAAGAATGTGCAAGCTAGAAGAATGTGCAAATTAAAGAAGCTTATGGTTTATTTTAGGTATCTTTGGTACAAAGAGATTTCGTGTCTAAGTACTGAAATTTATATTGCTAACTTGAGGCCTAATGTTATCACTGAATGCTTAGCACAGATTTCAACACTTGTCTAAGCCAGCAGCTCCCGGTAGCTGTGCGTGACCTTCCCCCATTGCTTCTAAAATTGTGTGGGATTATGAGAAGTGATTGTGCAATTTTCGCAATTGCACTGCTAATGCAAACACTCAGAATTCAGATATGCTTCCAGAAGATTTACGCGAGAAAATGTGGGTCACCACACAAACTTTTAAACAGCTACCATGTGAGCAGGATAAATCACACGCAAGTTGTTCATTGGCTACAGTACCTACTTCATCAGGGTTGGAAAATTACAAAAGTCACTCGCCAATCATTTATACAACTTGGTGAGTAAATTAGAGTACCTCAGTATATTATAATATTTCTACTCACCACAATTTTGTTTTGTGAGCAGTTTTTCCAACCCTCTATTTAATTAAGTCCATTTAAAAAAAATACTTCTTTTATGTTTTTGTGAGCTACCTTTTAAACGTCACGTCTGTATGACTAAACTTATTGATGTGTATAATCTTCTACAAATATTCTCATTGTTCCCAAGTGTATTACTTACAGTTAATGAGTAATGTGTATTGTTCTCATTGATCTATTTCCCCATTACTTATGTGCTTTGACCCGTAACCATTTTTAATAGTTGAAACACTTCAATGCTGTAGAAATTCATCCTAAATATATTACAGAATAAATATTATTGGAAGTGATATTAATAAATAGACAACAAGGTCTATCATTTCCACAATAAACATAATCTGTTAGAAGTGTGACTGCTATGTTCAAATCACAGTTGGTATCAATGGATAAGTTAGATGGTCGGCAATGTCTAGCAGGATTAGAGCATATGGGGAAGAGTGGCGAACATAGGACAGGCTAGTGGAACTGGTTAAGGGTGGTGCAAACTGGATCAGGGTGGTGCAAACTGGATCAGGGTGGTGCAAACTGGATCAGGGTGGTGCAAACTGGATCAGGGTGGTGAAACTGGGTCAGGGTGGTGAAACTGAGTCAAGGTGGTGAAACTAGGTCAGGGTGGTGAAACTAGGTCAGGGTGGTGAAACTGGGTCAGAGTGGTGAAACTGGATCAGGCTAGTGGAACTGGTTAAGGGTGGTGAAGCTGGGTCAGGGTGGTGCAAACTGGGTCAGGGTGGTGAAACTGGGTCAGGGTGGTGCAAACTGGATTAGGGTGGTGAAACTGGTCAGGGAGGTGCAAAGTGGTCAGGATGGTACAAAGTGGTCAGGATGGTGCAAAGTGGTCAGGATGGTGCAAAGTGGTCAGGATGGTGCAAAGTGGTCAGAATGGTGCAAAGTGGTCAGGATGGTGAAAATTGGACAGGGTGGTGCAAAGTGGTCAGGATGATTAAAATTGGACAGGGTTATGACACTGGGAAGGATGGTGAATGTGGGACAGGGTGGTGACACTGGGGCATGGTGAATATGGGACAGGGTTGTGAAACTGGAGAAGAGTAGTACTTAATGGTACAGGGAAGTGTAGATTTGGGCAGGGAGGTGGCAAGGGACAGAGTGGTGGCAAGGGACAGAGTGGTGGCAAGGAACAGAGTGGTGGCAAGGGACAGAGTGGTAGCAAGGGACAGAGTGGTAGCAAGGGACAGAGTGGTGGCAAGGGACAGAGTGGTGGCAAGGGACAGTGGTGGCAAGGGACAGAGTGGTGGCAAGGGACAGAGTGGTGGCAATGGACAGAGTGGTGGCAAGGGACAGAGTGGTGGCAAGGAACAGAGTGGTGGCAAGGGACAGAGTGGTGGCAAGGGACAGAGTGGTGGCAAGGGACAGAGTGGTGGCAAGGGACAGAGTGGTGGCAAGGGACAGAGTGGTGGCAAGGGACAGAGTGGTGGCAAGGGACAGAGTGGTGGCAAGGGACAGGGATTAAACAAGGAGAAGGGTGTAGACAAGTGGTACAGACACAAAGTGACGGAAAAGAGTAAGATGAGGACAAACAAGGATGAGATGAAGTACCCCTCTAGCTCCACTTACCATATGTTCGTCTTCATCACTCAACGCTTCCCTTTTCACAGATTTCACAGGACTGTTACAAATAAAAACATAAGATATTTGAAAATAATCTCATGAATGCTGCTCCAGGTGTAACTAATCCTGTAATAATGGAAAAAGTGAACTACACCTTGCAAGCATCACCAAATGAGAAAAAAAGAGCATCCACTATTTCATCTCATGACATGTTTGTTTTAAACTGCTGTATTTTTAAATATGTTATGCTCCTTTACTTTGTTAAAATAAAAAATAAATAAACTGAAAACCATAAATACCTTTGGTGTATAATTTGGAAACAACTTAATGTTGGAACTAATTTGTTTGTAGTTTTTTTTACACCCAATAATTCATCATCGAACAATTTGGAACAAACACGGCACCCTTTTAAGGACTGCAACCCAAACCATTCCAGAATTTTTTTAAATCATGACCATATTTGCTTTCACAAAACTACTGCCTCTATGTTATCTGCCTCCCCCCACAATATATCAGGGGTCGAATTTGTCACTGTTTTGAGAAGTGTTTTTTTGCAGGAACAGTGAATTTTCAAACATAACTGTTCCTGTAGAACAGTGTTCTTCTCTCAAGCATGTGGCACCAATGATCAATAACTTGATTTCTGCTCCAAAAAAGTGTGTGCTGTCAAACAAGATTACCTTATAAAGAATTTCTTCTAGAAAAAAAAAAGCTTTTCCCACCTTGCCTGCAATTGTCAGCATAATTGTGTACGACTGTACACAAGTGGACGGTATACATCATGTACTTGGAATACTAATATCTAATAATAAAGTAGTTGTATATTATACCCATTTTGAAAAGAATTTCTCCTGTGATCGGCAAACAGTGAAGTCTGTTCCGGAACAGTATTATTTGAGAAAGTAACCCTAACCCTGTTCCGTGGAACAATGGCAAAAATTTAAAAAAAAATTGGGTCTAATCGTATATTTACACAACAACAAGAAAAATATGAAAAGTTCACATAAAAGAAATTCAAGTCAATAAATAAAAGGTTTACACACCTTGGTGATTTGACTTTTTGGTCCGGTTCTCTCTTCACTTTCGCACTGTTCTCCGTCTTAACCTTGACCTTGTGATCTGACCTATGCTTTTGCTCTTTCTTGATACCGTCCACTTTCACACCCGCCTCCTTCTTGATGACCCTCTCACCATCAGGCCTCTTTTCCTTCTTAATGCCCTCCTTCAAACCTGATGAACTCTTATGCTCTTTATTAGACGAAGATGACACCTTCTTAATCTCTCCTGTCAAAGAGCTTTTCCTGTGTTCACTGTCTGAGGTAGAATGCTTTTTTGTGTCTCCAGAGGGCACCTTCTTGTGCTCGCCACCAGAGGAAACCTTAAGTTCCCCGCTTGACGAGGAAACTTTTTTATGTTCCCCACTTGAGGAGGAAACTTTTTTATGTTCCCCACTTGATGAGGAAACTTTTTTATGTTCCCCACTTGATGAGGAAACTTTTTTATGTTCCCCACTTGATGAGGAAACTTTCTTATGTTCCCCACTTGATGAGGAAACTTTCTTATGTTCACTACTAGAAGAGACTTTTTTGTGTTCACTATTTCCGGTTGGAATTTTTTTGTGCTCCCCGCTGGAGGAAATTCTGTGCTTTGAAGCATCTGGTTTACTGCTTGAAGAATGTGATGAAGAGGACGACGTTTTCATCTTATTTGGGTCCTTTGGTTTGAGAGATGGGTCCTTCGGTTTTAGTGATGGGTCTCGTGGCTTCAACGAAGGATCTTTCGGCTTAAGACTAGCTTCCTTAGATTTCATGTTTGGATCGCTAGGCCTGTGGCTACCATCTTTATGCTTCACACTGGGAGAATTACTACTATGCTCTTTTGGCTTCAGATTCGGGTCTTTTGGCTTCAGATTCGGGTCTTTTGGCTTCAGATCTTTTGGCTTCAGATTCGGGTCTTTTGGCTTCAGATTCGGGTCTCTCGGCTTAGCATTTGGATCCTTCGGTTTAAGGCTCGGATCCTTTGCCTTTGATGCGCCATGAGAGCTGCTACTATGCTTTACTGCATTGGGATCTTTCACTTTGACAATGGTACCATCTTTATTCTTAATTACCTCTCCATGGTTTTTACTAGGTGTCGATGAACTCGATTTGACCTTCACTAACACACCGTCTTTATTCTTAATATATTTACTTGAAGGAGTTGAGGGTTTGGGAGAATCCGAACTGGACTTAATTTTATGTTTGTGGTGATCCGAGGAAGGCCTTGGGGATCCATCTTTTGATTTGCTGGATATATGGTGGCTCTTGTGATCAGAGCTAGGTTTGTGATTCATCTGGTCAGAGCTTCCATGCATCTTGGGTTTTATGGTAGAGGGATCCTTGTGATGGTGACTGTCACCATTGTGGCTGTTGGGCAACGAAGAACTCTGCACCTTTGGGCTGTCAACATGGTTGAGTGTTTCCATGGTCTTGGACTTACTACCTACAATGAACAAAAGATGAGAAGTCATAAGCCATTTCAAAATAGCAACATTTTTATTTAAAACATTTCTAAAACACTGAATGAAGAATAACATACGTCTAGGAAATGAGAAATAAAACTGCATCAAACTACAAAACTTCAGTGAAAGCAGATCCTTATCCCACAATAGAAAGAAACCATACAACATCTCTAATTCTAGTCTGCAAGATCATAGTCCTATATTCTTAAATGGTCTACACCTTCAAATAGTTGTTCCTAATGATCAGTAACATTTCTACATGCCATTTGTGGCTTTATGCAATACGCCCAATCCAGCCTTAACAAGGGAATTTCAAAGGAGTAGCAGCTCTGCAAAACAGCAGTTTGTCTCATTTCATCTTAATTACATCTTTGCGTAGGTTCTAAAAAGTTTAAAGGTCATAATTAATGAGTTTAAACTGGTTCATTTTCATTTTTGCATTCACTGGTTAAAGAAGGAAAGGCTTCCCTCATTACTGACCAGTCTCTTTGTACAGCACCAACTTGTACAGCACCAACTTGTACAGCACCAACTTGTACAGCACTAACTTGTACAGCACTAACTTGTACAGCACTAACTTGTACAGCACTAACTTGTACAGCACTAACTTGTACAACCAGAACATCATTGCTCAACTTTAACATGAAAATATTCCCAAATTCTGTTAAAATTGTAAAGAGCAATATAAAATCCATGAAGCCATAAGGCTCATAAAGCTGGTGCTAATCCCCAGTTTCCATGGCGCAAGTGGATGAGAGTATATGACTCCCCCTAGAATGGACGGCAGTCCATTGTTGGTTAACTCCCCATTAGTGCTGGTACTCATTTTACAGCTGAGTGGACTGAAGCCACAATGCAGCACTCAGGACGAGTCATAAAAATCGTACAGTAATATAAGCATTGATTTATTCTGATTTCATTTAATGTTCCATTTTTGTTAGCAAATTAAAAAATGTTATATGACACAATCTAGTTAACCCTCTTACTAATTTCATATATTGATATATTTTGTCACATTTGAATACACACGTTATTTAAAACTTATTAAAAGGACATAAATTCTGGCTTTTTCCTTATTTATTACATATAATAGAAATAATAATAAGTCATATTCTGAATTTCACATCATACAAAACATTTTAGCATATATTTTCTAATTTTTACCACAATAATTCCTTCGATAAAAATTAACTTCTGAGAAATACAATTTTCTTTGCATGGGTCTATGAATTTGTATATAAATATAACATTAATAATTCAAGCCCTTAAAACTTTATGCCAAAGCATTTGGGAAAGAAAATTTCAAATAAAATTCTAAACAACTATATCATGTGTACTAACACATAGGGCAAATTATACTACGCCAGTGCACCACAACTGGTTATCAAAGGCCGTGGATATTGACTTGGTTGTCGATGTTATGTCTGTCCGTACGTCGTACCTGTGTTCTCGTCCGGGTCGTATTAAGCGTTTCGTGATAGCATTTGTACTATCATAACCAAATACGCAGGCGACGACCCCGTTATTGTAATTGTGTGTTCAACTCTCTCGCTCTCTCTAGGGCAAATTATGTCATGATTCCAACACAACATTAGACAAAATGGCACTGTCCATCTTACAACTTAAAACTAATAATTTGATGATAAGTTGAGAACAGATTATGTTTTTATGATAGGGCTTTCACTTAATGGTTTATTTGTCAATCCTCCATCATACATCAAAGCTCGAATATTTGACTTTATTTCTCCTTTAACTGCATTTTGAGACATCAAATTAGCTGTTAACACTATACACTACACAAACTGAGATGAAACAAAAGTTTACATATTTCTTGCTATCCTTACATCAAGCATCCAAATGTTACTCCCTAATTTCGACATAAACAATATAACCCTAAAGCTAGTCAATATAACCTGAGGCTGATAGTCAAACCCTTGAGAAGTACGCTACTATGCCTTAAAGTCGAACAGCTTTTAAATGTACAATATCTATGACACGAAGATGCCATAATTTATGCAAAATTATGTCAAGCACAAGATAACTCACAAGAGCTTCAGGTACTGTAGGTTCTGTAATTAATAATTTGTTCAAATTTTCTACTGCAGAGGCCATAAATAGATTTGTTGTAAGGCTTGCCCTAAAAATTGGGTCGAAAAGAAGACAAAATAAGATTTTCTGTATACCTTTCAACATGAAATCTTGAAAGACAAGACAAAAACAAATATTAGAAGATCTTGGAATTTTATTGGGTCAGTGGAGTTTTAAGTATTCTCTCCAGACTATATAAAAATACTAGTGAGGTTGCCAAATGGTCCATTTTTTACTGTTAGAGTTTTTTTGCTACCTACAGTTTTAATTGGGTTTGGGTTTTCAAACAATTACGCTAAATGGTTCTGAACAATTCAAAGAGCTATTTTTTCAGTTAAATTTTGAATTGGGGGTATTGCAATATTTCTAGAGTCACAAACTATTGAAGCGATTGAAAAACAAAGAATTATATAAGAAAATGAAGAATTAGCCCACTAATGACATCACAATGTAAATATTTTTTAGAATATTTAAGACTCAAAATTTCAAAATGGAAATTTACCTGTAGCCTCGTTAAAAGGGGGATCAAAATCCGAAAATTGCTAACATATTCATTATTCAAGTTTGAGGAAAAATAGGTTTAAAAAATGGTTAAGGACCTTCAATCTCTTCCTGAAAATTCAGGATGATTAAAAAATTTAGAAAATAAAATAGAAAAATCCAAAAATTTAACAAAAAGTAAAAAAATTCAAATATAAAAGATTTGGAAAAAATAAGAAAAGTTATGAATATAATTGAGGAAACATTTACTGTCTTCGCACCACTGATAAATTTCTATTTAAGCCGCTAAAAAAAAAAATCACTTGTAAAGTACAGTAGGTGTCAATGTTGTTCCTAAAAAAAAAGGTCTCTTGCCCAGTTGCCCCCCACACACTTTCGGAGCAATTTAATGTACATTCAAGGCATTCAAAAACAATAATGCCAAGCCCCCCTAAAAAGGAGTGAAATCTGACTCACGATATTTGTTTTGAATATGGAATTGAATTACTAAACAGTGTGTTCTCTATTGTGAAATACATCGCAACTTATGTAAAATCTGATTGGCCTACTCACCTGGTAGCAATGAACCAGTGCAGAAGCTGTTCAAACAGTCTTTTTTCACTTCACTGCAACCAATTTCTGCAAGATAACATCATTTCACATCTAATATTATTTATTACTGTGCTTTCTTGGTAAAGAATATGCAAAATTGCATATAAAGAACAACATTACACACTGACGTCAGCAAAGATTTTTCACTTGATACTTTGAAATTTTAGTGTGACGATTTCTAGTTATGCCATGCACTGACTTATGCTGAGTGGGCTGTTGCCTACATGTGCATGGCACGACAACATGCATAAGTATAGCTAAAAAATGCTAAGTGAAGATTAAATTAAAACACATACTTCAAGAGTATATTTGAGATACAAGACACTTAACTAGATATTTATTACCAATACTTCTTTTAAATGAATACTTACATATAAAATACATTGCACATTATCTATGATAATTTATGAAGTCAAGAAACTGACAGAGAGAAATAAGAATGTTTATTTCAGATTATAGCGATAAGAAACATTGCAAGTATTACATTACAAATGGGGCGTTGTGATTGGAGGCCATTTCCGCCGGCTCGGTTCAACGTGTGTCTTTTGTACACTAAACATGACTCGTGCGGAGACTAAGTCCAACATAGTGCACAAATGTACCGAATCACATCGCCAAAATCCTGCTTGAATTTCAATCAATTTTAAAGTGTTCCTATAATTCAAGACGACAGAAATTACGCTTACAACACATTTATTATCTGCTTAAGAGATCTATGTACTCACCAAGTAAGAATATGCCTTTTCAGCGATAGAAATATCTGTTTTTCACGAGTGCTGCGGCGATCTCCTCTCTTTGTTCAGGAATCACACGATATGGCGGCTTCTCGTACCGAAAAATATACAAGTCCCTATTTATGACAAGGCGCATGCGTAAAACAAGAAAGTTCACTGAAGTTGGCGTAAAGGCACAATTTCAGGGTCATAGACACGGTTTATAATAGAGGTTCTTGGCCGGGTTCTTGTTTATCCGTGACAAACCAGCTGAGTAAAAGCTGAATTACTAGTTACTTGGAAGAGAAACTAAGACTAGAACATTATGAGAAAGAAAAAGCGTTTATAGGAGAATAAGAGGATTTCATTTCTTTTTCCTTCATATCAGACGTTAATTAATTCAGTCATTCCCCGGGCCCCCACTTACATGCTCCCCTGAGATTGAATCAGAAAGGAATTTGGGTGTGGCCGACTATAATAAGCGTGTCCAAAAACTTTTTACAATATAAATTTCCCCATCGTTTTTTCTGCCATTTCGCGAAATCTTGACAGTTTTATCAAGTTTGCTGGCAACTTTTTAGATATTTATATATTTTAAAGTTTATTTGCCTTTCGCGATGTTTTTGAACTATTTTCCCTAAATAAACGAGTTCATTCGTCATTTGGCCCTTTTTTCACATCCACGTGTACCAATTTATATGGGCATATGCAAATTGACGTTGGCTTTAAAAACAAAAGGGAAAATCACCATGAACTTATAGGGGGAATGGAAGCTTGGGGACCTTGGGGTTAACACCGGGTCTTTCAAAACTATCATCCGTCTCCAGACAGTGCAGGTGCACGCAATCACACTGAAAATTCCAATTGCTTTCATCGATTGTTGGGAGCCGAGAAGCTGATAGACCCGGGGTATGGGTAGTAAGGGGAGGGTGTTTTAATAAATATTGGCAAAATCATATGATAAAACGATGTCTTTTTGTAAGATATACATTCCGTATAGTCGTAAATTCGGCGACTGTCCCATATCTTTATTTTAGCATTCAATGGATTAGTTTCGTGGTCAAGCAAGTTGATCTTATATGAATATGAACTTTAATAGAAACATAATTGTGAGAGCATTTAGAAACTACTTGATTAAGGAGATATTCGAGTTTAAAGCTCTGTCGTATCTGTGCAGAAATAACTGGTGTAGTAAGTCTACTATGAAAGTTTGGCGCCTCCATCCTCACGTTCTGAACAATTCATGTAATTTACATAAAATTTATTTAACTTTTTTACTAGTTTAATTATTTTTCCTTAAAACTTAACTTTTACTACTTTACTATTCTATTTTACATACCCAATGGAGTAAAACCACAAAGTCACAGTACAAAATATAATAAAACACATAATGACTTTGAGAAATCTGAGTGTGTGACGTCACAGATAGTCTGATTTCAGCCGTTTCTACACAAAATGATCAGAATGATGACACCAAAATTTTAACTCAAATATCTCCTTAACGGAATAAGATTTTTGGTTGCTTTCCTCACTATTTTGTTTCTTTTGAAGTCCTCTTTAACGTAAGATGGACTTCCCAGGTAAGATGACTTTACCCCTGAAGTAATCCATTAAACAAAAGTTGAAGAACATTATAATGCAAGCATGAAATTGAAAAATAATTGGTAAAGGAAATTTGGTAAATTTATTGGATCATTACCCGAATATTTTAAAAAAACCTTCCAAAATTGATAAAAGAAACTTTTGAAACAGTTAAGGAAATATTCCGAAAATCATTAAAAAAATTGCCTAAAAATGAAGGAAATTTCACGAAAATTAAGCAAACTTCACGAACTTTGCAAGAGATATCTTGAAAATTGTAGGAGATTTCCCGATTACCAACAAGTTTAACATAAATCTAATCAGGTCCCTGATTTAATTTACCACAGATTATTCCGCCATGCAATTCTGTGGAGAAACCGAAATTCGATAACTAATCATATGAGCTCAAACAAATTCATCTTTTGAATACACGTTCTGACGGTAGGGCAATAGGGGCGAAGCCCCTGAATGCCCCTGAAGCTGGTGGTTTAACCCGTTTGATGCACTAAAATGATCTAAATTCAGTCCATTTGGAGGGGTTGTGAGATGTTACCAACAGCAGCCAAATATATTTGAAACTACACGGAGACACAGACTTATAAGGAGGCACCTTCAACTTATTTAGAAAGCGTATGTCAGTATGACATAAAAGGGCTGAAAGGGCAAATCCCACCATAAATGAAGAAAGAAAAAACATTTTTGTTCGGAAAATTCTTTATGGCCTTTTTTTTAAAATATTTTAATCTTAAATTTGCAGCCACGAAAGTTGGAAAATCGGAACAATTATAACAACAATTCTAAAAAAACAGAAAATACTAGACTGTTAGATCAAGATTTAAAAATATCATAACATTTCGAACCAAGTCTTTACCCCAGGGTTCATAGTATGTAGTCTGTACCAGCGCTAAGAAAAGCCCTGAAATCCCTACTTGAACCCACCCGGCGATAGAGCACCGCCCTCAGAACGGCATAGGACCATATAAAGAGGTCCTCAGAAACATTAATGTATAGGAATTTACATTATTTACATACATTATTTACATAATATATATTTTCTAGTTGTCCTTTGAAAGTGTAGTTTTCCTTCTAAAAAAGGGCACTTTTCCTGTCTGAAAAGGGGCACATTTTAAACTTTTGGGAAAAGTGGAGGAGAAGGAGTGGGGTGCACATGCCCCCGTGCTCCCCCGGGTTCCGAAACCGCCGCCTATCATTATATCCTATTTGACAACAGCAGGATTAAGAAACAAAAGAGAAATTTATGTGCCATGCATCTGATATTTCTAAAAGAAGTGAAGGGGCCACAAGAAATGAAAACCCGACAAGGTGATCATATTTGTTTTTCAATGTTTCATAACTGCGTAACAAAATACACATTTGTAGCAATACCACGTCCAAATTATCTTCTTCTTTTTTTTATTTTGATGGGGGTGGGGGAGGGGAGGGGGGTGAGGGGAGGGGGAGGTTAAGTCCGGGACGTAGGCAGAAATTTGAAAAGGGGAGCGACCTCAGTGAAACAAATATTTTGCATCAGACCCAATGAGATTGTCTATTTATATGCTGACGGTCATCTCTACTGGGCGAGGGGCGGGCCGGTCTAAACTCTCTTTGCCCGAAATTTTTTTTTTTTTTTTTTCAAACTGTGGAAATTTTTACCCATTTGCCCAAATTGTTAGTTCTGACTTTCTTTTACCAGTTTTCTAAAGGGTTTGAAATGAGGGGATTTTTTTTCTCTCGAAAATTTAAACGGATTTTTTCGGAAAATTGACTGATTATTTTGGTAAATTGGCTGAATTTTTCGGAACGTTAGCCAAATTTGTCATACACAGATACACTTGGCAATAGAATTAGTTCAGAAGCCCATACATTAGTATGTCGTAATCAAAATGTTACAGTTATTCATTAAGTCGCCCGAAGGGGGTGGTGGGGACTAAAGGGGGAAGCGACCGCTCCCATTGTTTCCACTGGCTACACCCCTGTCGTTTATAGATGGATAAGTGGAGCAAATGCAAATTTTCGTCTGGCAAATTTGTCTAAACACCCATAAATTTGCATTGATAAAGTTAGTTGCTGCTAATCTGGAAATGTCCTTCATTTTCGGAAAATTTTCTTCAATTTTCTGAAAAAGTCCCTCCATTTTCGGAAATTCCTTTCATCATTCGGACAATTGTTTGTAATTTTTTGGAAAATTTCCCTAATTTTTGGAAAATTTACTTCATTTTTGAAAATTTTCTTTCATTTTCGGGAAATTTCCTTCATTTCAAGTAAATTTCTTCAATTTTCAGGAAATTTCGTTTATTTTGGACAATTTCTGTGAAATTCTCTTCCTTTTCTTTCAAACAATTTTCAGGAAATTTTGCCAAAATTTTGTCAATTTTGTTTTCAATTCACTTCCACCGCTGGCTTAAACGTCTCCTTTGTCGCCTTTCCTCCGTTTTTACGCTCCGGCACCGCTCCCCTCATCCTCCGGCTACGTCCCTGGGTTAAGTTAGAACAGTATAGAAAGGAACCGAGGAGATTAATTATTTACAAAATTCCATGACTTTGTCTTTCAGATCAGTCGTTTGAACCGTACGTGTCTCCCTTGAAATACTGCTCCGCGTGCCATGGTGAAGCTCGTGCACTGAAATCAAACTGTCAAAGTAACTCACTATCATAGGCGGCTGAATCGCTCCAATTGTTTTTTACGAAAATTTGTACAACTATGGTTAGACCAAGGTTATACAATAATCCCCCTTACCCCTCTCCCCCTCCCTCCTTCCAGATGAGAATTACGGCCATGATAAGCTCTATTCAGTATTTCACTGATAATGTTCTAATAACGAAAACTTTTCATTTTCTTAAGAGTTCGCGATTAATATTTTACGAAAAATTTTCTTCAAAATAGCCTCGGTGCGCGGTGCTAAGTTCGCTATAGCTAGATATACACACTTGCGTTGTTTGACAAATTTCATAATCCACCATCTGACCATGGTGGGCCGGTAAGTGCAAATAAATAATTAATGTAATAATTAATGTTAATGTCCAACAAATGATTTCATAATGTATACTATTGCCGTTGTGCACGCGTAAAACAAAATCTCCGGTTGGTAGATCGCCCGATAATTCAGTACTTCATGGAATTAGGAAAATGATACTCTATTATAACTTGCCTCTTAGAAGTATGTTGTCGTTTAATTTTACCGAGAGTAGGCTAAATGATTGCGATACTTATAATTTCAAAATAGAAAGGCTACCTAGAGCCTAAAGGAATTTATCTCCATGGCAATATTGTTGCTAACCCAGTCAGAAATGCAAAAATAAGGTCATTATAAAATGCTAAAACCGCATAGCTTTTGGTGGTTTTGCCCTGAACCCTACAAGAGCCCTTAGGCGGGCCCTTGGACCCAACGTCGTTTGGGGACCCTTCGCGTAAACATGGTCTGATGATCGACCCAATAACTTCAACCTTCCGCCTCCTCTGAATATGGAAATTAGGGGTGGTTTGCACATTCTATAGTTAAACTGGTAAAAGGCCCTATTTGAAAGCGTCAGTTCTGAATAGCCTATAAGCGAAGAACGGTATACAACTGTGTCAGCTACCATGAACTATACATATATCTACATGCCTATTGGAAAGGTATCGTTCAATAAATACGCTCAGAAGTGAACTACACCGTGCTGGAAACGTCTTTCAATAAAGAAAATTGAAAACCGGAAGTGACGTTAACAGCTCAGCGGCGTTTACTTATGAATTTATTCAATAGGACGATATCTTTTCTTGACAGTTGGAACATGATTGAATGTTCCAGTGTACAAAAATAATCCCAGGCTTTTGTCAAATCTTTATGCCGACTTATTCATCTTTGGAATAAGAAAAGATGTAAAAGGAATCTGACTCCTCCAATCCAATTCGGCACACTTTCCTTATTCATTCAGTTATTGGGGTGGCTTAATTGGTATTTCCCCCAATTGGGGCCCTGGCTCCCAATTCCAACGCCACTGCATGATGGCAAAGAGGCACGAAAACTAGTCCACTGCCAGCTTTGCCCAGGTTCCTATGCAACCAAACATGTCGTTATGTGTCAGAGGGGTGCACCATTACAACCCCATAGTAAGCCATGAAAGCAATAAGCAGAAGATTTGTCGCATTTTCTTATAACACTGTTTTACTTTAAAACTCGATCTCATTTCATCTTCCCGGGCTCCCAAATTCTCTGAGGCCTTGAATTCAATAATAGATGGATTTTGTAAAGAATTTCTCCCAACGTCCCGCACTTTTTCGCAAATCATAAGAAAGATGACCTGCAATTTACTTAACCTGCAAATTATCTTCTTCTTTTTTGAAGGAAGGGAGGGAGGGGGAGGAAGGGGTTAAGTTATAAAGAAACCGAAGAGACCAATTATTTACCAATTTCCTGACTTTACATTCCCGTCTTTCAGATCAGTTGTTTCAAACGTACGTTCCCCTCCCTCCCCCCCCCCCCCACACACACACATTTGAAATACCGCTCTGCGGCCCATGCATTCTATATCCTTAATATACAACATACTATATACAAAAGGATGATATAACAAAGATAACAGATACAACGGTTTAAACTGTGCATGAATAAATTGCAGTTTTTGATATCAACATTTGCAGCCATAGAATTTAATTACGGTATAAGCATTATGTTAGAAAATGGCCATAGCTACACTCAGTCTGTTTGGTCATGTAAGTAATACCTGAATAACTAAGTCAAAGTTTTATGATTTCGTTTTCTTTAACATTTCACTTGTCATGGTGCATGACACTGAGTGGTTGCAAATTTTCAATACAACCAGTGGCGTATTCAACTTTCGGAACCAGGAGGAGGGGAGAAGGGGGGTGGCAAACGTAAATTATCGGGAAATGGCTGTACCCAGAGGCATTATAGGAAGTGGGAGTGGAGAATGGAGGAAGAGGGTGGAGGGAGAGAGAGGGAGGGAGGGGGGGCTAATTTTACCTTCCCACTTGGAAGGTAAATTTATCAACTAAAAATGAAGGAAGCTTGTGATAAATGTATTGGTAAATTTCGTTAATTTTTGAAAATATTTATAAAAATTAATACAAATTTGTGTAACTAATGTTTTGGCCAAAAAAAACTTGACCGAAATTAAGGACACTATCGAGAATCGAAATAAAAAATTCCTCAAAAATCGAAAAGCTATTAATCGGACCAAACATATCACCTAACAAAATTTTATGGGGGCAAGAGGGGAAATCTCGTCGGGAGGGGGGGATTTCCCCATGTGCCGCCACTGATTATAATAGGGTCAAAAGCGAACAAAAACTGGTAATACATTTTGCAGTTGTATGTAGACCCCAACATATTTGGTCCAAAATAAAAGATTTGCGGTCCTGAATTGACATTACTTCAGTCATCATAACTTATTTGACTAGTTCATTACAGAATTCGCAAAGACCGGGCATTTTTTCCTGTCCACATTTGCCTGCGTGTGGAATGCAGTAGCTCAGTGGTACAGGCGTCAATCCTGGACTCAAAAGGTACCGGGATCGAATCTCAGCTATACCGTGCTGTGTTGTGTGCTTGAGCAAGACACTTTATCCCTTTTGCTCCAGCTCACTCAGCTGTGGAATTAGTACCAATTTCGGTTGGGGAATTTACTGGCGATGGACTGGTGTCCCATCCAGCAGGAGTCAAGTACTCTCATCCGTTAGCACGACGGACACCGCGGGCATAAACACCAGCTCTATAAGCCCTCGAGGCTTGGTGGATTTAACTAAGTTTTCCCTGCACACCTCTCCATGCCCAACTTACATCCCATCCTTCCCAACTACCTCTTCCTCATACCTCCGTTAATACTACTCTTTCCTCTCCAACCCCTTCCCTCAAACCACTTCCCATCCTTCCCTGCCCATCTTCCCCATCCCCTCCCTCCCCTGTCCCACCCTCCTCACTGAATACTCCGCTGTGTTACAAGCCAACAAATAATTATGCCAGTGTCCCTTTTTACGTGTTTAAAATTGTTTTACTTCTCACTTTCTCTTTACTTTAAAGGAGATTTAAATATTCATGCACCTGCCGATTCCTTTAGAAAACAAAAATTACTTGTTTTTGGTCGCACAAGTGATACAAAATTAGAATGACAATAACACCAACTAGCTGGCACTGCACCTGGTACCGCTAGTAATTTGGAAGAACAAAAGAAAGTTTAAAAGGTCGGAATCAAGGAATTATCAAAAGTTGTATTCGTTGCATGCATGTCCCAACCACAGCCTCTAACATCTGAACATACAAAGTGGCGGATTAAACAGTGGCTTTTAATGTCTAATAAGTGTGTCTGTGTGGAAGATGTTGAAAATTGGGGGTGGTTAGGGGAAGGGATGGGGGAAGGGGGAGGGAGAGGAGGAGCAGAAGGTACTGAATGAAAAGTGCAACCATCCCCTGCTCCGTGCGTGTATTATCAACAAGAGGTATTCTCGTCCCAAGGAAATATGTTTTGACACTGTAACTGTCACCCACAGTTTTTTTCTTCAAAATTGGAATCTTTACTGGTGGACCCATTGATGATAAAATGATATTGAATTTAAACCAGGAGCCTTGGCACCACTGGAAGATGGAGGGGGGAGGGAGGGGTGGAGGGGGTTCTCTGTTCAAGGTATCAAATTGTGCCTCCAAATCATATGGCAATTACTAAATTTATTTACTTTTCATTTTTCATTTGTGTAAAATATGCAGGTTGGTCCACCAGTGCCACAATTTAAAAAAAAAAAAAAAAGGTGAGCCAAATAAAATGACTGGTAGGCCAAAATGGCCCGTACACATGTAAAAAAAAAATCTGACGTCACCAGAAAACTAGTATATGCTATAACGTCACTTAAACGTCGGTTATTTTGCATTTATGTTACTTGTACATAGGCGGGATTTTGGGTGCAAGGCGGCCTTTTCCATTCCCCCCACTTTTTTCGTTGTGAAAATACACAATTTGTTATTTTTTAGTGTGCTTTTATTATTTCCCATTTATCATTTTAGAATTCCCCCCCCCCCTTCCTCTCTCTCCTCTTCCACTTTCCTGCATGCGTTAGAGCGACGTTTGAGTTTTGAAACTTTAAAGGAGAAAAATGTAAGATGAAATATTTTCAGTATGCTGCCACACTCATGTGTGATTAATCTCATCTGCTTGAAAAATAAGCAAAAAAGTAATCTTGATAGAGCATCGTTTAGGGAAAAAAGGGGAGGGGGCACTTGATACTTAAATGGTAGGTATGTGTCGCCAAGAATTCAAAATTGTACTGCAGTGTGAGAGATTTTTTCAGTAACTGCAGTATGACAGTTTATGATTTTGATACCTGTAGTATAAAATTAAGTGATTTTTGATACCTGCAGTACAAAAATATGTAATTTTAGATACATGCAGTACGAAAATAAGTGATTTTTATACCTGCAGTATGAAATATGCATTTTCTTTTAGACCAGCAGAGTATGAGATATTGGATAGTACCTGCACTACGAAAATTCTGACAAAAGGCAACTGCTCAAGGGCACATGTATATATATATATATATATATATATATATATATATATATATATATATATATATATATATATATATATATATATATATATATATATATATATATATATATATATATATATATATATATATATATATATATATATATATATATATATATATATATATATATATATATAAATATATATATATATATATATATATATATATATATATATATATATATATATATATATATATATATATATATATACATATATATATATATATATATATAAATATATATATATATATATATATATATATATATATACATATATATATGTATATATATATGTATATATATATATATATATATATATATATATATATATATATATATATATATATATATATATATATATATATATATATATATATATATATATATATATATATATATATATATATATATATACAGTGCCAAATTTGGAGTAAAACATTTTTGAATTATACATTTCTTAAAGCTGATTCCGGTGATGCGCAATGGCTGATTAATGATCAAAAAAATATAAATACGTGCGAAGTTTATGACTGAATAAGTTATAAGCATGCCCGAGTTCTTTATGTAATTCTATCTATGAAATTTCGTGTTTCCTATTCAGCCATCCCAATTACAGGGTTGTCATGCAGATAGTTTTTGTGGCTTAGTACCAAATATTTTGCCTTTAGATACCAAATTGCAGCATCCGGATAACAAAGTACCTTGATTAGTAAATTGGTAATATTATTACAAAAAATAAAAATAATAACAGATTGCTGTTGCTTTATCTCATGCGCATATTTTCTGCAATGCACCATTCCATTAAGAAAAAAACCTCAAATTTTGTTGAAATTTGATAAATTCTTTAACAAACTTCCAAAAAATCCAAAAATTGCTTCCTTAGGTGCGAATTAAATTTGAGACATTTTTTGAGGACTCTTATGAAAAGTGTCGTTTTTAGTACCACAATCAAGTTAATTTAAACTATTTACATTTGATCATAAACAATTGAAGTAAAAGTAAGTTAAATATGTAAAAATTAGCCTGCTTTTTGGTACCACAAATATGCCCTGTCAACACCAAATTATCAGTTTGGTACCCAGAAATGATATCCGTTACCAACTGGCTTTGGCGGATACCAAAATTTCATCAATTTTGGTATCCAGGAATACCAAATGGCAACGCTGATCCAGAAAACTTGTATTACATAATACTTTGAGTTGAGAGGTCCACATACAGACATATAGATGAGAAGACTTATAAGACTGATAGACAGTTCATAGCCTACCACCATAGGTGTAGGAACCGGGGGGCCTGTCCCCCACTTTTCTGAAAAATGACAAAAATGCCCCTTTTAAAATGGAAAGTGCCCTCAATTATACTGTCAAAAGTGCAAGAACTGGTATAGAATGTGCGCACACTTTTTAAATATATTTTATTACAAAAGTACCCCTTTCAAAATTAAATGCCCTTAATTACTGATCCAAAGTAGAGCTGGCGACTTCTGTCAATCCCATGTATGGGGAGATGTGTCCCTTTCTAAAAATGTGGATGGGCTCCACCCATGCGCAACTGGAAATTTTGCCCTTAGTAAATTTTGGCCCCCCGGCTCTTATTTCCTAGGAAATTTGGGCCCCCAGACAATTAAGCTGTAGCCATCCTGTAAATTTGGTCCCCCCCCTCATAATAAAAATGGTTGCTAGGAAATTTGGGCGCCGGCCCTTCTTTCCTTTGAAATTTGGAGACAACAACTTGTCCCCCTTTTGCAAGAAAAAAAACCCTTCTTCTCCCTTCACACTAAATCTAAGTGCCGTTTTGCGTAAAGCACACCTTTTTTTCTTAAGTGTATTAGCTCATCACTTCTTATCACTTTTTAGCTTATAGTGCACAAAATTAATTGAAGGAACCGTATAGACACACCAGTAAATTACCTAGTAAAATCAGTCCGGAGGGAACCAAATTCACTAGACATTCCTTAGGAAATAAGGTCCGCGAAGGCAGGAGGAGAAAGGAAGGATGGGGAGGGGGGGGGGTGGGTGACCCAAATTTACTATCACACCATTCAACCTAAAAATTAGAACCATCGTTGATTGGGATTAACCAAAACACAGCGATATCCACGTATATACTCTAAAAAAAGAAAACGAAAAAAAAAAAAAAGTAAAAAAAAGAAACGTAGTATCAAAATTGCGCCACCAAATTTGTAGTTCAACTTATTTGCTAAATTACTAAAACAAATCTTTTGAATGAACGTTGTGTCATGCACAGAGTTGGCATTATTAAGACAATTGTCCCAGATTGTCAGGGTAACCAGGTTAAGTGTGTGCGTAGGAAGTTAGGGAAGTGACGAACAAATCCAGTTCGAAAATGTTGTAGGTATATGGCCAGTAGATATTTTATATTCGCCAGACAGTTATTACACAGTTATATTTATTACTTATTGAAAGTTTGAATAATTTTGGATGGGGGTATTGTATGATAGAGATTAAAAACCTATTGGTCATAATCCAGTTTCAACTGTCAAAACAAAACACAACACAATAAGTCAACATAAAGAATTTCATAGGTTTTCTTGTTGTGATGTCACAAATTTAAATAAAATTTACATAATTTACTATAATAAAAAAATGCTGTAAAATGGCAATTCTTTTAACATGCTTTATTGCACCTTTTCGATAATTAAATGGTTTATAAAATATTTCCTTCTAATTAAGTTCAAGTTTTCGCTACCTGTGCATAGATCTTTAATAAACTATGTTTTTCTTCTGGATTTCATGGGAAAGGGCAGGGCGTAGCCAGTACGGGGCAAAGGGGCTGTCCCTCCTTTTGTGAAGGAAGTGCCCTCTCCCTTCGAGAACTCCCTCTCCCTTCGAGAAAATCCAAAATACGATCATAATTTGCAGATAGCTGGTTATGAGGTAAAAGGACATAAGCAGGAAGGACAAGTAAAATAAATAACAAATGTTTCAGGAGGAATGGTTTACTCCCATAAAACTTTAAACACTGACCTAGTTAATGTTATTGACACCCTTTACCTATATGTCACATATCTGCCCCTCTGTTGTGACAATTTTCTGGAGCTACTAATGGGTAGAATATGGGGATACACATGTAGGAAATGCAGCAGATGAAGGCACCAATTAAAGTGTATGTCATATGGAGGGGAACCAATTAAGTATTGATGTGGGGAGATCATATAGAGGGGGTGGCAGGGGCTGAACAAAGGTACACAGGGGCAGCAGGGGTTGAATAGAGGTATAGAGGAGTGGCAGGGGCTGAATAGAGGTATAGAGGGGGTGGCAGGAGTTGAAGAGAGGTATAGAGGGGTGGCAGGGGCTGAATAGAGGTATAGAGGGGGTGGCAGGGGCTGAATAGAGGTATAGAGGGGTGGCAGGGGCTGAATAAAGGTATACAGGGGGTAATAGGGGCTAAATAGGGGTACAGAGGGAAGGGCAGGGACTGAATAGAGGTGGCAGTAATAGAGGGGGGGACAGGGGCTGAATAAAGGTATAGGGGTGGCACAGGGATTGGATAGAGGTATAGAGGGGGTGGCAGGGGCTGAATAGAGGGAAAGGATGTAAAAAAAGAAAAGCAAAATTAAAGACAAATGCCAATAAGTGTTATAATCCACAATCTTGGACAAAACTGTTAGGACACTTACTGGAAGTTCGCACGTTATTTCAAATTTTCATGAGCAGCTATTTTTCAGCTAACCTCCCCTATCAATGTCATCAAAATATTTCACTAGGAAATGCAGAGTTATAGAAAGCAATTATCAACATTTTCCACTCATTTCACCAACATTGAAAAGAGGAACGGGGGTGTCCCAACAATTTTTGTCCAAGATTGTCTGGAAAAATGTGTGACAAACAGGTGTTTTTTGCTGAACATTTGAGGGGCTTTTTGTTTGTTTGTTTGTTTGTTTGATGAGGTCTTAACGGCACCACGACAACGAAGGTCAAATTGTGCCTGAGGGGTCAGATCATTTAGAGGTAGTAAGGAAAGAGACCAGGGGAAGAATGAGAGAAATTCAAGAACAAAAGCCAGAAAGCTGTGATCGAGAGAGGAGGTGCATGGGTAAAACTAAAAACAGAGTAGAGAGGGGGTGGAAGAGGAGGATTAAATATGGTTGTAGAGGGATGCATGCTGAAGGAAGGAGATTATTTTATCTGGAGGATTTTTTTGGAAGAACTCAGCAATTGAGTTGTGGGGAGCGAGAGAAGCTCTGGGAAGGTTGTACAGGGGGCAAGCAAGGAGAACGTGTTGGATTGTAAGGATGCAGTGGCAATTGTTACAGAGGGGTTGGGGGGAACCAATAAGGAGGTGGGAGTGAGTGAGGTGGGTGTGACCAATTCTAAGACGGGTAATATGAACGTTGTCGATACGAGAAAGGTTGTTAATGGTGGATTTGATCGGGATTGTGTATGTGGATAGTGTTTTACTTTGTTAGGAAAGTTCTGGTCCGTTGATAAGGGTGAGGCAATGTGAAATTTTGGCAACTGGAAGATAATATAAAAGCTGCATTATTTCACTGAGCCAGCGCCACCCAACAATTTACCATGAAAATAGAGTAAAGATCACTATACTTAATGAGATTTTCTATGATCTGTGGTAAATCGTTTGACAACAATTTTTATCTTAAGAAAAAAATTCCTTTTCAATTTGTGTATGGACTTTATATGATTATTTTCACTTCGTCAATGCTTAGTCACTACAACTTCAACATGATGAACAAATAAATTCGTTTTACTTTCTTCAAATAAAAGACAAACTATCGACCACAAATTTGATAAATCGGTTAGCTAAGACAAGAGTGTGGCACACCTCTAAATTAAACATGAAATCTAACAGTTTTTATTATTAACAAAATTGTGTTGTATTTGTTTTATATCTTTAAATTTTACTGAATTTTTACTTTTTCATCAGGCTACCCCCTATTCTTGTACAGTATTTTCCATTATAATATTAGAAAGCATTATGAGCATGTTGAAACTACTTTTTGTTTACATGCTGGAATCTGATAAAAAATTAAAATACTCTCCACCTAACTGCCATCATTTGTGTCTTTCTCCTCCCCCCCCCTTCCCTCTTCTCCCTTCATATCACCAACCACCCAAACTGCCATTATTTCACTTGTAATCCAAAATGCACAGAACAATGCAGTGGTAAAGAATAAAGCACTCAAACATTCTGAAAAAATGGGTGGCAAATAGAAGCATTTGGGGCAGAAGAGTGGAAGAAGAGGGGGAATAAAGAAAAAGTACATATTTCCAAGATAGCTCGGTCCAAAAAAAGTTCATGCCTTGTATTGTATTGTTTAGAATTCTTGTAACAATTTAAATGCTGTTTTTTTGACAAAGACCATGACTTCCCTACATAAAACTATTATTCCATTTACAATATTTTTACTCAATGACATTTCTCAGACAATCTTGGACAAAACTGTTGGGACACTTACCAGAAAGTTTGCATGTTATTTCGAATTTTCATGTACAGCTATTTTTCCCCCAATTCAATATTGTCAAAATATTTCACTAGAAAATACAGAAACATGGAAAGCAATTATCATTTTTTACCATTTCACCAACATTGAACAGGGGGACGGGGTGTCCCCAATGAGTTTTGTCCAAGATTGCAGCTGTCTCACACAAATGAAAAATCTCTTTCCTGTAAGTTCTAGGATGGTTGATCAGGTTTAAACGGTCTACCAAACAGTAATCTTCAAGTTGTGCCAGAAAGGTTAAAATATATCAGAGAAGGAGGTCAGATGTTGTAGTAGTACTTGTGTGATGAAAGGAGGGATTTTTTAGGATGAGTTATTGCGGAAGGGCTCTGAGATGGTGTTTAGAGAAGCTCTGCAAAGGGCTAGGAGGATGTCGGAGGAGGATGTGTTTGACTGTCAGTTGCTTGTGATACTTATTGCAGAGTGGTAGGGAGGAGGAGGGGGGGATTAAAGAGATGAGAGTAGGGTATGTGACTGAGACTGAATCAGAGGCAGGTGATGCTGAATTCAAATTGAGGAAGGTGATTGAGAGACAAGATGGAAATGGTAGGTTTGGAAGTTGCTTATGTGTGGGAGTCCAAGTCAGTTTGCCAGTGATGTGGATGTGGAAATATTATGAGGGGTCTGATATCAGGGTAGGCTTTGGGGAAGGGGATAGTTGAGTGCTTGTTTAGCAGCCGAGTCCACTTTGTCATTACCAGGGCTGTCCACGTAGTGACGTACTAAGAATCTTTTTGTCTCATGAGGGTTTGGTTTTCAGGGCTGCAAGGTCCATACCGCAGTGTTATTGTGTGGGATCATCAAATCTAGATTTTGCTCAAGACCCGTAGGGGTCTACCAACTCTTTTGCTCATTCATGGTTTTGAAGGATGTCAGTACAAGTTAGTTAGTTAAATCCCTTTAAGCCTTGAGGGATTTCCATGGTGCTAAAGCAGAGAGTCTAGTGCTTGACTTTCCTGGATGGGACACCAGTCCATAGCAGGTTAACTCCCCAGACGAAAGGTAAGAATAAACAACCCATCATCTGTATCCATGTCAACACTCTACTGAACTACTAAGACACAAACACATAAATGAAGAAAAACACAACATAATTTGATCTTTGTACATGGCACAAATTCTTTTATTTTTCTACTTTTTTTCTCAAAATCGTTCCAGACAAGGGCACTTTCTAGAATTCAACTCACAAGGAAATTGAACATGATTCCATTATATCAAATTAAAACAAGGCAGAGATAAAATGAGGACACATACAACGTACATTGCCATCTTTAAACGCTTAACTGTACAAGATCTACAAGAATTGGGGAAATGCTATGAATCAAAGAGAAGTCATTTTTTCATGAATGTAAATCAAAAGAAAGAAAAGAAAAGTTTCATGGAATGCAAAAATTCTTTTTACACGTTTTATCTATATTTCATTTTTAATAAATAATGCCTGAAAAATAAACAAAATTTATGTAATTTTTGTATCTGTTCAAGGTGCTCTCCTATAGGACTCTGTGGTAAAATAGAGGGCATCATTCCTTTTTTACAACTCTATGATGTGACATCCATTCTGGTAACCTCTTTAGGTACAATATACAAGCTTTGAGGTGAACACATGTTCCTTTACATCTGTTCTGAATTCCCAACTTCTGAAGATGCCAACAAACTGGAAACTTACTGAAATGCTGGAACAAGTAGATTCAAAAATTACTCAGATTCTGCAAAAATTGAATGCAAATTACCACCAAAGAATGCATGTATGTTTTGTACAAATGGATCCCTGACTACTTTACCTACACTGAAATTGAGATACTGATTTACCATGTGACTATTCTTACTCCATGGTTTTCAATAATGTACAACAATTACACAAACAAGCGGCCACATCTTCTATCGACAACCATTCAAACCCGATGGTAATTCCAACACACACTAATGTTTATGCAATCACTTGCGAAAGAAGCACAAATGTTATTGTGAGTCCATCAACATAAATGATTAAGTTTATTGATTAATATCATATATAATATATACCATACATAATATCCTAGAACTCCCTGGCTGTGGGACCTGTTTAATGACAAATCAAGAAGTAAGAATAAAGCCATAAACAATTTACAGATGGTCGTTGTCAATGGCATATCCACAAAGGAAAGAAGGGGGTTGCCCCCACCTTTACACACTGGCTATACCACAAGTCACTGTCTCCAATTGAAATCCCACAAGATGGCAGCCAATATTTCCACCTGTTTTTTTTTTTGATGGGCAACTCTTCAACGATTGGCAAGCTTTAATATCATTAAATAATTCTGAAATAAACACAAAAAAATTATTCAAACAAAATTGAAATTGTTAAAAGACAAAACTTAAAACACAACTTCGTTTCATGTTGTTAAGGTATAATTTAAATATGAAATACAATGACTACCTCTAAGCTGACTGTGCCACTCAAAACGTCTGGGATGAAGTGGCACTGATACAATGCTGCTTGAATTTTATACACACATCTAAAATAGGAGAGATGTGCAAAAGCAATGCAATGTTGTCGCTTGACTAATTTATTATCAACTTCACCTACTTTGAAATACAGACTTTTCAAAAGAAAAAAAAAAATCACTAAAATGAATGATTCCACAAATGTGAAACTAATGAAGTGATGCCCACAGTCCTGCCACAGCATACACTCTCCTGGGGTATGTACCACTTTTTCTCTCCTTATTTTAAAAACAAATTGTCACTTTTATGACAACAAAACACTGTCCATGCACTGGAATAAACACCATTTCTTCCTTATGGTTTCACTCACATATGAGCACTTCCTGTGGTCACTTGAAACGAACCTCAATTTCTTAACAATCAATAATGTCATATGACAGATACTTTCCTATTTTAAACCTTCCAACATTCGCTGACCCTACGCCAATATTTACAGGGACATTAAAAATCCTGAAACAATCAACAATACTCTACATAGTTTGTTTTTATTTCCAAATTGGGTTGAAGAGAAGAAAAAAAAACTGTTTGGAAAATTCAACTTAAGAGGTCTATGTATGCGATGCAATTTGTACATTTCAAATATTAGCTTTAAAAATCTGAGCAGTTCAGTTTTTGAATGTAAACATTATTACTTATAGTTTTTGCGATAATTGCTAGTGGCCAATTTTGGTGGTTTTTGACGGGAGATGTTTGCTATTTTGATGATTTTCTAATAGATTTTAAAACAGAAATACAAAACAAATGTTTTAAGAAGCTCCTTTGGACAAATTTGCACAACTTGCACTTAACATCATTCTTAAAATTTTCAAAAATTAAACTCACAAAGGTTTTTCATGAAAAGTGTCTCCTGCTTTCCTTGGAAAATTAATTCACAATTTTGAGAATGAAAATTAGTTGATGTTGGGTACATGAATCTAATGTGTTCAAGTTGAAATATAAACATACAGACAAGCTTCCAAACAAAAATAAAAATTGAAGTCCTGGAGTTTTTTAATATGATCACTCTTATACAGCCAATGCACAATACCTTACAAAGACCTGTGGCCTAAACAAGATCTTAAACAGTTCCGTGGTTAAAATAATGTTTCCAAAAGGGTACATACTCTTTACATATCCACTCAATGATGTTTTTCCAACATTAATAATACAAATGACACCTTTCATAGCCAGATCAATACAGATGTGAAGTGATCACAAATCAATGATCAATTATCAATGATCAATAACCAATGTAAAATTTCTCACATTGATTATGTTGAAGTTTACAGAAAAAAACAGTCCCTCCGTCTCACCCTTTTAGAAAATATCTCCACCCCTATCATCTTTTCATATATACTTGTCTGCATCCTTTTTCTTTTTTGTAAAAGCTAATGTTGAGCATAATTATATCAGTTATGATGTTATAGGCCCATCACATGGTTTTGCATTTCGAATTTTCACAAGAAACTATCAAAAAAAATCATGACATTTGTCCCACCTGAAGCCAAATTAAGCTTACTTCCAACAATATGCATTTAACAAAAATTGAATTCAAACTAAATGAGAACCTTTATGACAGTAATCAAAATATCATTTTTCTCAAATTTACAGAATATTACAAGACAAACAGCGGTTTATCAACTTTAATCTTGATTACGCTAGACACTTTATTATTGAATACATGAGCAACTTGGCTTAAATATAATTGATCTGATTATCACAGGATAAATTACAATGGGAGTCACTTCCATCCAAAGGTAATATACACAACTTCTCCCATTCGATAGCACACCCACTCACCCCTTTCCCTGATGCACATTTCCAAAAAATGTTCACATACGGCAGACATATGGTCTTGTGTATGGCCAAGCATACGGTTCTTGGTATGGCCAAACATGGTTCTGTGTATGGCCAAGCATGCGGTTGGTTCTGTGTATGGCCAAGCATGCGGTTCTCTGTATGACCAAGCATACAGTTCTGTGTATGACCAAGAATCTTTGTCTTTATACCAATCCATGTATTTCTTAATTTGACCAATGATCACCACCTCAAACCACTTTCATATTTCCTTGATGCTCTCCTAAAAATCCCTTTTTCTTTGTTGTCCTCTTCTTGGGGGTTGGGGGTTCTGCTGACTCTGACACTCAGGAACAAAGTCCCTCATCATGAGTCCATCATCATCGTTTCTCACAATGGCATCGACCCAGACGACCTGCACTGGCAGCAAAAGCGTTTCTATTTGACAGAGGGCAGCATTCCGGTATTGGCACTATTGGAAGCAACCCACGCAGTGAACACATCTCTGAAAGAAAAAAAGAAAAGAAACAGAGCTAATTTTGTGGTTCAAAAGAAACAAAGAGCTAGTTTCGTGGCTTAAAAGAAACAAAGAGCTAGTTTCGTGGTTCAAAAGAAACAAAGAGCTAGTTTCATGGTTCAAAGAAACAAAGAGCTAGTTTCATGGTTTAAAAGAAACAAAGAGCTAGTTTCATGGTTCAAAGGAAACAAAGAGCTAGTTTCATGGTTCAAAAGAAACAAAGAGCTAGTTTTGTGGTTTAAAAGAAACAAAGAGCTAGTTTCGTGCTTTAAAAGAAACAAAGAGCTAGTTTCGTGCTCCAGAAGAAACAAAGAGCTGCTTTTGTGCTCTTCTTAAATGTAATAAAATATCATAGAAATATGTCAAGAGTAAATCAAAATCTCTTTGAAAAATAACAATTTACATTTCGTCTATAGACATACTTGAGTATCAATCTTGTGTAACTTGTGCTGATATTTCCAGATATGAGTAAAAATATTTATAAAAAACAGAATAAATAAATAAATAAAATAAGAATCATACATAAAATGCAAGTCAGAAGAGTATATGCCTCCCCCAACAGATGAAAATAAACATGGAAACAAACCACAGGAGCAAATGAAGAAATATTTGCAGAACATTGTTGAGTTTTAAACACGAACTCAGACAAACATAAGTAACATTCAAGCTAAAAGCCTTGTAAATAATATTTGTTTTCAATACTTAGCTTCTGCTTTTTAAAATCTTTGCTTCTTGAAGAGAAACAATGCAAGACAAACTACAAAGTTAGGATGATCCATGAAAATTTGCAGAATGCCTGCAACTATCCCAAGAAACTTGTGTAAAACCTTCTGGTTCTAACAGTTAGATAAACCTTTTCAATCAAGTATTTTCAGGGGAGGAAGGTAGCACCCCATTGATCCTATGCCCTACTTGGCACTGCCACTGCAAGGTTATTCTTTATAATACTGTTCAACGTCATATTCTTCTATGACTGGTTCTCAAAGTCGACTAAAGAGATATGTTTCTGTAAATGTGGGTTACATATTTTACATCCAAGTGAATCATATAAATAATTGCATGCCAGGCATCTTCTTGACTGTAGACACAACAGAGTAATTGGAAATTAATACATGTTTTTAACGTTTCAAATCTTAGCAATTTTTAAACACTAAAGTTACTCAAGTCACTATGTAAAAATATTCTTAGGAACATCTTTTGCAAAAATTTGAGAAAAACTCAAAACGTAAAGTGCCCTTTCAATCAGAGCTGAAATAAAAGAAGGACCTAATGCACTTTTAAATCATCCCAATTAGTCTCGTAATGTTCTTCCTTAATTGCACCAATCAATTTAAGTTTTGTGTTTCAAACCTAAGTCATTAATCATTCTTTATAAAACTGGCTGCATTCTAAAACAATTTGTCTGAGAGCATAGCTGATACACAAGAGTTTCCTTTCAATATTTTCAGGAAAACAGTAACATCTTGAAGAAAAAAAGAAGATATAAAAGCACAAATATTTTGAATCTGACAAGAAAACTGCTACAATAATATTCCTAAGTGGATTGGGGCAATTTTCAAATGTCATAAGTGGTCTTGAACTCTGAAAAAAAAATAAACACAACCAAGATGTTTTTCTTTAAAAAAAAAAAAAAATGAAATTAACTTTCTGAATTATTCTCAATAAATTTGAAGAATTTTACTTTTAATAAAATTATACATTTGATCATGTTTTGACACGCTAATGCTTGCAGGCCAAAACAAGTCTAATGGCTATTACTATCTACTGCAACAAGCACTTAATATACAATTTGCTGGAAATTATGTATACTTTAAAAATGCTTGCTTTTTCTTTAAAATCTTTGGCCTCAAAGTCATATGCAAAACATACATTGTAATGAAGACATGCCCAGTTGAATGTTTACAGTATTTTCATGAAAGTTAAGGAGAAATGTAGGAAAAATAACTTCTACTCGGAAATGACTGCATAATGCCACACAAACAGTACCTTGTTTTTAACATAAAGATAATATAAAGGAAAAGAAAATGTTAATTTCTTAACTAAAGGATTAGTTCAGGGGTCAAACAAGTCCATCTTATATGAAAGGGGACTTCAAAAGAAACAAAATGGTGAAGAAAGCATTCAAAAATATTATTCCCTTAAGTTTTAAAGTTGGGTATCATTTGGGTAGAAATGACTGAAATCAGACTAGTTGTGATGTCATAGCCTCAGATTCCTCAGTCTTTATGCATTCATATATATTTTGTCTTGTAATTTTGTGGCCTAAAAACAATGGGTTATGTCGAAAAAAGTAGTAAAACTGAATCTAGGAAGGGTATTTATAACCTACCACCTGAATAAAGTTTGAGTAAAACTAATTTAAATAATTAAAAAAATTAAATACACTTTCTTTAAACCCATTAACAATTGATAAGAATGTGAGGATGATGATGCCAACTTTCCATAGTAGACTTACTACACCAGTCTTACTACACCTACACAGATAAGACTTACACTTGAACATCTACTTAATGAAATAAGATATTTAAATGCTTTTGTCACCATGATTTTGTTTCTTTGAAGTCCTCTTTTATACATGATGGACATGCTTGACCACTGAACTAATCCTTTAAGAGAAATGAAGTAAAAATAACTTCTGTTTAGAAATAACTGCATACTGCCAGACAAACAATAATTTGATCTAATCTATAGATACTGAAGGAAAAGAAAATGTCAATTTCTGAACTAATTGTCAGTCAATGCGCAATTTACAATCTTTATGAAAAGTCATGTTTAAGACAGGCTTGTAATAAGTAAGATCCTTAGGGCAGGTGCAACCTGACCATGAGTAGTAAGAGCTGGCAACCTGACCATGTGTAGCAGGAGCTGGCAAGCTGACCATGTGTAGCAGGAGCTGGCAAGCTGACCATGTGTAGCAGGAGCTGGCAACCTGACCATGTGTAGCAGGAGCTGGCAACCTGACCATGTGTAGCAGGAGCTGGCAACCTGACCATGAGTAGCAAGAGCTGGCAACCTGACCATGTGTAGCAGGAGCTGGCAACCTGACCATGTGTAGCAGGAGCTGGCAACCTGACCATGAGTAGCAGGAGCTGGCAACCTGACCATGAGTAGCAAGAGCTGGCAAGCTGACCATGAGTAGCAAGAGCTGGCAACCTGACCATGTGTAGCAGGAGCTGGCAACCTGACCATGTGTAGCAGGAGCTGGCAACCTGACCATGTGTAGCAGGAGCTGGCAAGCTGACCATGTGTAGCAGGAGCTGGCAACCTGACCATGAGTAGCAGGAGCTGGCAACCTGACCATGTGTAGCAGGAGCTGGCAACCTGACCATGAGTAGCAGGAGCTGGCAACCTGACCATGTGTAGCAGGAGCTGGCAACCTGACCATGAGTAGCAAGAGCTGGCAACCTGACCATGTGTAGCAGGAGCTGGCAACCTGACCATGTGTAGCAGGAGCTGGCAACCTGACCATGAGTAGCAGGAGCTGGCAACCTGATCATGAGTAGCAGGAGCTGGCAACCTGACCATGTGTAGCAGGAGCTGGCAACCTGACCATGTGTAGCAGGAGCTGGCAACCTGACCAAGTGTAGCAGGAGCTGGCAACCTGACCATGTGTAGCAGGAGCTGGCAACCTGACCATGTGTAGCAGGAGCTGGCAACCTGACCATGTGTAGCAGGAGCTGGCAACCTGACCAAGTGTAGCAGGAGCTGGCAACCTGACCATGTGTAGCAGGAGCTGGCAACCTGACCATGTGTAGCAGGAGCTGGCAACCTGACCATGTGTAGCAGGAGCTGGCAATCTGACCATGAGTAGCAGGAGCTGGCAATCTGACCATGTGTAGCAGGAGCTGGCAAGCTGACCATGTGTAGCAGGAGCTGGCAACCTGACCATGAGTAGCAGGAGCTGGCAACCTGACCATGAGTAGCAGGAGCTGGCAACCTGACCATGTGTAGCAGGAGCTGGCAACCTGACCATGTGTAGCAGGAGCTGGCAACCTGACCATGAGTAGCAGGAGCTGGCAACCTGACCATGAGTAGCAGGAGCTGGCAACCTGATCATGAGTAGCAGGAGCTGGCAACCTGACCATGTGTAGCAGGAGCTGGCAACCTGACCATGTGTAGCAGGAGCTGGCAACCTGACCATGTGTAGCAGGAGCTGGCAAGCTGACCATGTGTAAGGAGCTGGCAACCTGACCATGAGTAGCAGGAGCTGGCAACCTGACCATGAGTAGCAGGAGCTGGCAACCTGACCATGTGTAGCAGGAGCTGGCAACCTGACCATGTGTAGCAGGAGCTGGCAACCTGACCATGAGTAGCAGGAGCTGGCAACCTGACCATGAGTAGCAGGAGCTGGCAACCTGACCATGTGTAGCAGGAGCTGGCAACCTGACCATAAGTAGCAGTAGTTGGCAACCTGACCATGAATAGCAGAAGCTGGCAACCTGACCATGTGTAGCAGGAGCTGGCAACCTGACCATGTGTAGCAGGAGTTGGCAACCTGACCATAAGTAGCAGAAGCTGGCAACCTGACCATGTGTAGCAGGAGCTGGCAACCTGATCATGTGTATCAGGAGCTGGCAAGCTGACCATGAGTAGCAGGAGCTGGCAACCTGACCATGAGTAGCAGGAGCTGTTGGTGAACTCGAATATATATAGGTCATGACATAGAGTAGCAATAATAGCACTTCAAAAAGACAAAGAAGAAGTGAAAATTGCATTCTTTGTATCAAATAATGGATACAAATCTCCAGCCTGTGCAGTATCTTTCATATTTAGTCTCTTTTTTTCTACTCTTGCTGCAATATTTTCTGTACCCAGCACCTCCCTATCACCCCTCCCCTCTCACAATATTCCTCATGTATAAACCAATCCTCTGTGCCTGTACACCACCTTAACCTCTGAAGCTTCTCCCTCAATTTGATAACCTTTAAGCTTCATTTCTCTAACCTTTCATTCTATCTTTGTATTCTTTTGTATTTAGAGTATTACTCCTTAGAGTTCCTGACCTCAATCCAGAAAAAAAAAAAAAGAAGGAAAATATTACGATAAAAAGATAAGAAGGACAACAAATTCATCCGTAACAAAGAAACAGAAGAGGTTAATGGCATCGCCCAACCTCCCATCCTAAGAAAAAGATATTCAGAGGAAACCCAGCAAATCTTATGGAGACAGAAAGACTTCTGATAAAATTGATGTTAATGAAAAGCCTTGTTTGCTTTTTAACACCTTTCCGCTGTTTTACAACAATTCTTAGAGTGCCCTGTAGCTTGTTGTAATGAAACACCACATGACACCCCCTAGTTTTCAGTCTGTCACATTGGAAAATTCTTGATAATGGAATTCAATTTATTTGCCTGTATAGAAGACCTCAAGATTTGGCAGTTTTGCCATTAATGGGTTATCTTCTACTTCTTCTTTTAATCCCATCTTTACCTTTAAAAGTTTGATATTGATCTAGTCACCGTAAGACGATACCACCATCTAGTCTTCTCATATCATCCTTGTGTTAATATTTTGTAACGTTAAACTGCAGATGAGGGCTACACCCTTCACGTTTAATTACCATTTAACACGAAGGAGGTTACTTTGGTTAACGAGAAAAAAGCAGGTTGCCATGTCTTGAGGTGGTTTCTACAAAATTCAGCCGACTAAAACTAAATTTCTAGCATGGGTGAAAAGCAGAATAATTGAATCTTTGGAATAAATGTTTAGCTTAGTGGTCAATCCTCTACATGTAAGAAGACAAAAGGAAGATATTGATGGCGAGGAAGTATCCAAATGTCTTATGAATGTGTTAACTCAACATCTCTTCAAAATTTTCCTTAAAATACATTGGACATGTAGAAACAAGAAAAGCTAAATAGCTTTTAAAATTTGATCAAAAACTATGATGGAAACAGCAAAATAAATCATGAAAATCAACTAAAATTGCCATTTTGTGGCTTTTAAAATTTTCATCACTCAGTATACAAATTTGTGATGTATGACCATACCACTGCTTTACTTCCAATGTCAATCCTTTGTTTTTAATCCCTTTATGCAATTGTCTGAAAAAGATTAGTTATTTTAATCAAGATTTTTTTTTTAAAGCTTTAGGCCGAAAAGTAAGGGCGCTCGTTTTTGTGAATTTCACAGATATATTATCCACAACAGATCAATAAACTTTGTGCCTCCATAGCCCACAGACAACATGAGAACAAAGGTCACTTGAATATTAATATTAACCAGAAAATGAATATACTGTTGCATGCTAGATTAAGCATTTAATTTTTCTGGGGCCCCTTAAAATTACGCCCTCATTTTTCGATCTAGTGCTCCTTTAAATTTAACCATAGCTGCCATCAACATTTAGCTGGAGTGGTTATTCCTATCAATTTTAATGACTAAAAGTAAGAGAAAAAAATTAAACACAATTATATAAAGATTGTTAACTGTCTTCCCATCATAATTTTCATTAAATATTGGAAAATCTTGAAGCTTTATGATTTTTGAAATTTGAATATTTCATTATTTCAAATGCAAAGACTGTTCTTTGAAGAAATGAAAGCTTTTGACAATTGTATCTCTAGCTGTCCAAAACCCTTAAAAGAAAATATTCACAAGAAGTTGGATCACATATCCACATAGGTCAATTATATCAAAAAAAAAAAAGATTGACCCAAAATAGCTGTAAGTCGGTCAACTTCAGAGAAACTTCAAGCATAGACATTAATGGCAAATTAACAACTAAGGCTTTTCTTTGAAGTGTTTTTCTTATCTCAAAAAGCCTTGATGGTAACCTTGTGTACACAGCAAAGAAAAAGAAGAAGCAAAAACTGTCGCACATTTAAAAACTTCTTTTTTCTTAATTTCCATCATTTTGAAAAAGTCTCTCTCTCTCTGTTACAACCTTTATTCAAAGTATTATGAATAGAAAAAGAAATAGAAATTTTAATTCAATCTGCATTTGAAAATTTCAATTTAGTCTGCATTTGAAATTTTAAGTTTATCTGCATTTGTACTTGTTTAAATTTGTCTGTTTCAACTGCCCTAATTCTAATTTCCTTTGAATTTTCTGAAAAATACCAAAATGATTTGGAGATAAATATATAAAGAACGATAGTCAAGACTGATGTTGTTTTCCAAAACTGAAGCTCCCTCTATCTTAACAAATAAACATTTATTCCATGTAAGGTAAATATTGAAAAGTAAGTCAAGTAATATTGTGAAGGGACTAGAAATATTCCAATCATTAATACTTTTGGCACATTCTTGAATAACTTTTCATCCTAAAAAAACAAAAATGACAATACCGCATGAGATACAAGAGCAATTTGCATTCTAATGTATTCAAGTGAAAATAGTGCCGATAGCAACTGCATTACACATAAATACTTTTGCCTATTAGTTCCTTGGATAAATTTCCTTTTAAATTTTTAGTAAAAAAATGGTTAAGCTGATGTGCTTTCTGCAAGTTATTGTGCAAGTATTTGGTTGTGCATATTCATGGACAATTCCTGCAAATTTAAGAGTCACTATATGAGCAAAATTTAAACTTTCCTTCAGTTGTTCACAGTGATCTAAAGGACAGCAAAGAAATAACAACCAAGTCAGCAAAAACAAAAGAACTACAAAATTTTCATCCATATTTTACCCAAAAAAAGGAAAAAAAAAGAGATAACTATCAATCGAGTTTGACTTGCCTTGGGGAACGTGTGTCGGAGACTAGCATCTGCCAATGCTTTGGGCAATTACATTACAGACAATCGATTGGGACGGTTTACATTTTAGCTTTTAGCAAAGGAATGATTTGATGCAAAGAAATCACACAGGCCTAAATTTTCTTTGTATTTCTACGATTTCTCTTCACACTTTAAATGTAAGAGTCACTTGTAGATTCATATGAAGGATTTTGGATGGCTTTAGAGGGGCACTATGGTGACTGCAGTTCTAGATAATGCATGTAGCCTAACCCAAAACCACTTTCAGCTTACAAGGTGCCATATCACCTGCTTACGGCAAACACAAATAATCATAACAAATAAATGAACAACTAACAACAATCACTTAATCAAATATTTGTGAAGTTCAATTTGTCAAGAAAATCAATTTGAAGTTTGAAGCAAAATAAGTTTCTGTATTGCTGAAGGTTTATCAGAATATATTTACAAATTTTTATAACATTTTTATATTTCAATTTTTTTAAATATAGAAATATTTAAAAATTGATGTTTGTTCTAATAAATGTTTCAAAAAAATAAAATCCCACAAAAACCTGATCATTATGTGAAGAATACTGGACATACAAGCAGTAATGGTTATGTTCTATTTTGTACACAATAATAACAATATTATTACACTGTTCTTATATAGCGCAACACACACGTAAGTTTCATCGCTCTGACAAAAAGAGGAAAATATAGGGAACAAAAACTTAGAATTAAGAAAAGATGTGTTTTCAAAAGTGTTTTAAAATTAGTCACAGTTTGAGTCTCTTTGATGTGAGTTGACAGATTGTTCCAGACAGAAATGGCTGAACAATGAAACGAACGGTAGTTGTAGGATTTTGTAGAACAACCTTTTTTTGGTTATTATAGCCTGTTAGTTTTATATACCATTTATATACCACAACAATTAGTTTGATACAAAATCTGGATCATAAGAATCAGGGCTGAATGAAGCAATAAATTAGGTCTGAAGTAGTTTATGGGTTGAAATATGTCATAACACTAAATTTCAAACAGAAAATAAGTTTTATATTTGACATAAATAGAAACAAGAAAATAGTGGTATATACATCCAACGGAATACAATAACGAAAATAAGATTATGTTTTAACAAGAGTAAGACTGTTTAAATAGAATAATTATGTATGCGTAATCATAAATACAAATGGAATGTGTTTATCATAGAGCAGAATAAGATTACTCAAATATACTTGAAAAGCGCGGGTGAATTATTATAAAGATGTAGGTAATAAAATACTTTTGTTGTACACAAAGTGCTGAATATTTAAAGATTAATGTTGAGGCAGTTTTTATATGCATTTAATGCACAGGGCAAAGGACTTTGACATGAGTGGAATGGCCCAACTTTAGGAGGGCCATTCCGCTAGTGCAAAGTCCTTTAAACAGTGCATTAAATATGTATAAAAACATGATGCCAAAACATACATTTCCATGTTAGATTGTTTAAAATGCATTAAAAAACAACTAAAAAGAATGAAAACCGAGAAAAGTTTCCAGATATTTTTTCGCTTTATCATGAAATTCACCTGTTGTGAAAATTGAATAATCCAAATATTCAAGGTAGTGCATTAGTGGGACTTAGTGCTCTGATCATTACAATGCAAATACTCAAAAGAAATTTTATAGCATAAATTTTACTCAATTCCAACCAGAGTACTCATAATTTGTACCTGTTTTCACAATGACTTTTATTTGTTTTTGAATGTACTCCATGGTTGAACAAAACTGCTGATCAACAACAGTAAAATTTGAACAAAAGTTAAATTTTATTGGTCAAAATTCACAAAATATCATTTTTTTTAAATTATTTAAGAGGGCCCTGAATTTTTTGTTGAGTGTTTCTTTTAAGGCCATCTGTCGTGGTTAAAATGTGGGGGCATTCCTTTATTTATTCATTTTAATGTACATTTTATTCCAAAACAATACTGATTAGCCTATGTAAGTGTACATTGACATTGTACCATTGTTTCGACCAATCAAAACCCACAAATTTAAAATCCATTTACCTCTATAACTGGCCTTTAAGTGATAGTATTGAAACCATAGAAATAAATAAAAGGCGAGTGCTGAGCTCTTGTCTGCGATTATAGTAAACATCATTGCAGTCAATGAGAGCTTTGCGGTCAATGAGAGCTTTGCGGTCAATGAGAGCTTTGCGGTCAATGAGAGCTTTGCGGTCAATGAGAGCTTTGCGGTCAATGAGAGCTTTGCGGTCAATGAGAGCTTTGCGGTCAATGAGAGCTTTGCGGTCAATGAGAGCTTTGCGGTCAATGAGAGCTTTGCGGTCAAGGAGAGCTTTGCGGTCAAGGAGAGCTTTGCGGTCAATGAGAGCTTTGCGGTCAATGAGAGCTTTGCGGTCAATGAGAGCTTTGCGGTCAATGAGAGCTTGGCGGTCAATGAGAGCTTGGCGGTCAATGAGAGCTTGGCGGTCAATGAGAGCTTTGCGGTCAATGAGAGCTTTGCGGTCAATGAGAGCTTTGCGGTCAATGAGAGCTTTGCGGTCAATGAGAGCTTTGCGGTCAATGAGAGCTTTGCGGTCAATGAGAGCTTTGCAGTCAATGAGAGCTTTGCAGTCAATGAGAGCTTTGCAGTCAATGAGAGCTTTGCAGTCAATGAGAGCTTTGCAGTCAATGAGAGCTTTGCAGTCAATGAGAGCTTTGCAGTCAATGAGAGCTTTGGAGTCAATGAGAGCTTTGCAGTCAATGAGAGCTTTGGAGTCAATGAGAGCTTTGGAGTCAATGAGAGCTTTGGAGTCAATGAGAGCTTTGGAGTCAATGAGAGCTTTGGAGTCAATGAGAGCTCCGCATTCTGCCTTACCTATTTCTTTGTGATTGGAACAGATACCACAAACAGAAGAAAAAACAGACCATAACAAAATAAACAAAATGAGACAAATGTCTCAAGATGATTATCAATGATAAAAAAAAATATATATATATATAGATTTATACTCATAATAACAATATATACTCATAACCATATTTCTCATCAACTACCGCTACTGTTTCTTTGACATGGTGTAACCTATCTGTTACACCATCTGCAACTTATCTCGTCATTTATAAAATCTTTTCTATTTGATTCTTTCCCTGTTATCTCAGAATGTTTCAAGCATAAAAAAGCCTATCAAAATGAAAGAAAAGTACCTAGAAGCAACTCATATCCAGCAATCTCTAAATATTTATTTCTGACAATTAAGAAATAAAACCTTTAATTCTTTTATGATTACAAGTGTTGTGTACATGTTGTCTCTTTCTAACAAAGTTTGAGAAACTAGGACACTTCTTCTGGGTGTCATGCTAGCTTTGCATAAAATGTAACACAATGAATACAAAAGTAAAATATTGGCAGGTTGGTTAAAAACTGCGAACACTGACAAAAACTTCAGAGCTGTGGAAAACTCGATGATGTGTCCTTTGACATTTAAAAAAACATTTGTCTGATAAGTCATATGTTAACCCAAATATGAACATTTTAATTTCATCAAAAAAAGGAAAAGAATCACAGAAATTGTGAGGTGAAATACTTAGGTATCAATATGACATGTTTCCACTGCACTATCCTGTAGGTTTTCATGTATGAATAATTTATACGTATGATGAAATGCACTTTGCTCGTATGATTCATATCATGAATTTCAATCATTCCTTTTTGCCTTTATTGTATCATGTAGATTAAAGGATTAGTTCAGTCATGTCCATCTTATTTTAAAGAGGACTTCATATCAGTGGTCAAGCATGTCCATCTTATATGAAAGAGGACTTTAAAAGAAACAAAGTGGTGAAGAGAGCATTTAATCTTTTAAATTCCATTAAGGAGATATTCAAGTTTAAATCTTTGTTTTATCTATGTAGAAATGACTGGTGTAGTAAGTCTACTATGGAAAGTTGACATCTTCATCCTCACATTCTTAACAATTGTTAATGTATTTTAAAGATAGATAGCTAGAGTCAGCAACTCCTATTCAATGTGTTTTTCTATCATTATTTTTTTCCTCCATATTTGTTGTAATTCACATGATCAATAGAGCAATTATACAGTTTCTTTAAAAGGAACATTTTAACAGAATTGTGAATAATACATTGCAGTTTAAACAAAAAAATTCCAAACAAGCTTTTTTTGTCTCGTCTGCGAAGCAGGATGAAGAGACATAGATTATCCTGTCGTCGTCGGCGTCCACAAATGTTTAACATGAGCTCATAACTTAAGTCAGGAATGATGTACATTCATGTAACTTGGGCATAGGGGTAGAGGACATGGGTACTGTTTAAATAACCATGATATGGGGGTTGTGTTGCATACTAATTAGCTTATTGTATAACAATGAAAATATTTGTATTTATATCTCATAAATTAAAGTGGATATGGGGATTTCGCTTACACAAATGATCATATATGTGAAGAGCATTGTCTATACTCAATGGTAAGGTGTAGTGTGCATATTAATCAGGTTATTTGCATAACAATATACTTTCATACAAAATATTTAAGCCGAGATAATAACTTGGTACACTGGTTGTGGGCATTGGTAAATGTTCAGTTGAAATGATTAGGGGGATGTGTGTGCATAGCAATGAAAATATTTGTTTCTATGGCATCTCTTGAATTCAAGTGGGTGTGGTGATTATGCTTAAACAAATGATCATATATGTGAGAGCATTGTCTATACTCAATGGTGAGGTGTAGTGTGCATATCAATTAGCTTATTTGCATAATAATACTTTTATACAAAATATTTAACCCGAGATAATAAGTTGGTACACTGGTCGAGGGCATTGGTAACTGTTCAGTTGAGTTGATTGGGGGATGTGTGTGCATACTAATTGGCTTATTTGCATAGCAATGAAAATATTTGTTTCTATGGCATCTCTTGAATTCAAGTGGGTGTGGTGATTATGCTTAAACAAATGATCATATATGTGAGAGCATTGTCTATACTCAATGGTGAGGTGTAGTGTGCATAATAATTAGAAAATTTGCATAACAATAGACTTTCATACAAACATTTTTAACCCAAGATAATAACTTGGTACACCGAGGGCATTGGTAACTGTTCAGTTGAGTTGATTGGGGGATGTGTGTGCATACTAATTGGCTTATTTGCATAGCAATGAAAATATTTGTTTCTATGGCATCTCTTGAATTCAAGTGGGTGGTATATGTGAGAGCATTGTTCACACTTAATGGTGAGGTATAGTGTGCATATTAATTAGGTTATTTGCATAACAATAGATTTACAGCAAAATGTTTAACCTGCGATCATAACTTAAGTTAGGAATGGTATACATGCATGAAACTTGACACAGGGGTAGGTAGAGGACATTGGTACTGTTCAAATGAGCATATAAATCTGAACAATTTTTTCTAAGCTATGTTACTTGTAAAAACATGCATTGTAAAATGAGAAAATCAAAATTATAGAGCAGGTGTGACTAACTAACTTTACATTTTTAGCGTCAGATATCACTCATATGAATGACAAAAATAATAGAGCTCTGGGGAGGATTTTACCATGGCAACTCGACATATGCAATGAACAAGAACCCAGCTGACTTCCAACAAAGTTGATGCTTTATTGATAAGCCAATTCCGTGCTTGTTCTTAAAATAAAGTTTCGAATTCTTATTCAAAGTATGGTGGTAAGGGAATAAAACAACAAAGTATGGTTTTGATGTAAAAAAACTAGCACAGTATCCTCACTATGAATGAGTGGCATTTTATTTTCAGAACAATTTGACTATAAAAAAAAAGAATTTGACTAGGGGAAAAAAAAGAAGAGAAAAAACAGTTAAACAGACTGATTATGAAGGTATTTTTACTTTAAAATGAAAAAAATAGCTAATGTTACTCATATGCATTCACAAAACTGATCCATAGATGTGTAACACCAGTTATTTCTTTGCAAACTTTAACAGAAGTTTAAACATGAAAAGCATTCAAAGCTTCATTCTGTCTGATGCACATGAGCTCTCTTAATAACTTGATAATTATGATATTACCTCTTGCATCTTAACAATCCTATTTACTCTTAAATACTTTTTTCAATCATTCCACAAAATTAAACTTCAAGGACGACAAATATTAACCATTTTTAAAGCACTTGTTCTATATATGATAGTCAAGATTTTTCCCATTCTGATGAAAAAATCATTTCCTATTCTTTTATTGATTTTTGATGCACTTCATCAACAAGATATGAAAAGCATAATAATGTAATTTAAATTTCACTTGAGTAATTCTTAGTCATCTCGGCGTTATATGTGCAGCATCTTTACAGACATTCTGACCTCAAACTGTACTTTTGCTCCTGAAATAATGAAATATCTCTCTCTCCCAAAAGTATTTTTGATTATCAGAAAATAATCACAACGAAGTTGGACTCAGCATTTTAATTACTTCGTTCAGGAGGGAAGCAAGGCTTTAATACAAGCACTTGAACAATTGAATAATTTAGGGAAAGGGAAGGTTTTAATGTTTGAAGATATCTCGAGAAAGGTTATTTTTGTGTCACATATAATGGGGAGGATGGAAGCACAACCTCTGGAACAAGAATCTAACATAGCTTGGGGGAATTATTATGGCATTCACTACAACCCCTGGAACAAGAATCTGACAAAGCTAGGAGGAATTATTAGGGCATACACTACAACCCTTGGAACAAGAATCTGACATAGCTAGAGGGAATTATTGGGGCATACACTACAACCCCTGGAACAAGAATCTGACAAAGCTAGGAGGAATTATTAGGGCATACACTACAACCCTTGGAACAATAATCTGACATAGCTAGAGGGAATTATTGGGGCATACACTACAACCCCTGGAACAAGAATCTGACATAGCTGGGGGGAATTATTGGGGCATTCACTATAACCCCTGGAACAAGAATCTGACATAGCTAGGGGGAATTATTGGGGCATACACTACAACCCCTGGAACAAGAATCTGACTAGCTTGGGGGAATTATTATGGCATACACTACAACCCCTGGAACAAGAATCTGACATAGCTAGGGAGAATTATTGGGGCATACACTACAACCCCTGGAACAAGAATCTGACATAGCTAGGGAGAATTATTATGGCATACACTACAACCCCTGGAACAAGAATCTGACATAGCTAGGGAGAATTATTGGGGCATACACTACAACCCCTGAAACAAGAATCTGACATAGCTAGGGGGAATTATTGGGGCATACACTACAACCCCTGGAACAAGAATCTGACATAGCTAGGGGGAATTATTATGGCATACACTACAACCCCTGGAACAAGAATCTGACATAGCTAGGAGGAATTATTGGGGCATACACTACAACCCCTGAAACAAGAATCTGACATAGCTAGGGGGAATTATTGGGGCATACACTACAACCCCTGGAACAATAATCTGACATAGCTAGAGGGAATTATTGGGGCATACACTACAACCCCTGGAACAAGAATCTGACATAGCTAGGAGGAATTATTGGGGCATACACTACAACCCCTGGAACAAGAATCTGACATAGCTAGGGGAAATTATTGGGGCATACACTACAACCCCTGGAACAAGAATTTGACATAGCTTGGGGAAATTATTGGGGCATACACTACAACCCCTGGAACAAGAATTTGACATAGTTAGGGGAAATTATTGGGGCATACACTACAACCCCTGGAACAAGAATCTGACATAGCTTGGGGAAATTATTGGGGCATACACTACAACCCCTGGAACAAGAATTTGACATAGCTAGGGGGAATTATTGGGGCATACACTACAACCCCTGGAACAAGAATCTGACATAGCTAGGAGGAATTATTGGGGCATACACTACAACCCCTGGAACAAGAATCTGACATAGCTAGGAGGAATTATTGGGGCATACACTACAACCCCTGGAACAAGAATCTGACATAGCTAGGGGGAATTATTGGGGCATACACTACAACCCCTGGAACAAGAATCTGACATAGCTAGGGGGAATTATTGGGGCATACACTACAACCCCTGGAACAAGAATCTGACATAGCTAGGAGGAATTATTGGGGCATACACTACAACCCCTGGAACAAGAATCTGACATAGCTAGGAGGAATTATTGGGGCATACACTACAACCCCTGGAACAAGAATCTGACATAGCTAGGGGGAATTATTGGGGCATACACTACAACCCTGGAACAAGAATCTAACATAAACAGCATACAGTGACTCTTGGAAACTGCAGAAGAACCTGTAAATATCTTCAAACATGAATAGTTTTGTCACATTCAAAAGAAAAGCTAAGAAGTATTGTATGTCTGGTTAATAATTAATTCTACACTTGCATTTTCCTTGTATCAAATTAGCATATTTCATTTGCATATTTAAATTTGCATATTTAAATTTGCATATCTCAACTTTGTACTTAATTTTTTCATTTTCCTGTGATGCTCTTATAAATTTATCTCCTTTTTCCCCCCCTTACTTATCTTTGCTGTTTATTTATTCTGATTCATTACTTTGAGTAAATCCCACCTTATCTTGAATCTAGGGGTTGGATCTTTTAGAAGCTTCATTCTAGCATTCTGGGAATTCCCTCAACCTTCAAGTTTGTGTTTATACAAACATACTAGTGAAAGACAAGAAATCAATTGATTCTTAAAAGCAATTTGTATGGGGACGGAAAGAAATTACGAGCACATGTACCTCCTATTCGGCGTCACTGGCCATCATCAATGGACAGTTCAATTTAACTCCCATGCAGCAATAAAATGCACTGTCTAGAATGACAAAAGTTCAAGTATATTTGCATCTTTTTAATGTTTTCATGAGAAACAAATGCAATATGAGATGTGGAGAGATCATCGGAAAAGCTTTTGAACATTTCCCAAAAGGAGAGAGAAAAACACAGGAACTGCACTGAAAGGTCAATGGACTTTATCTTCTCTGGCTGGATTGATGCTTGAAGGATTAGTTCAGTGGTCAAGCAAGTCCATCTTATATGAAAGAGGACTTCAAAAGATACACAATGGTGAGCCGTTAAGGAGATATTCAAGTTTAAAGTTCTGTCTTATATGTGTAGAAACGACTGATGTAGCAAGTCTACTATGGAGGGTTGGTGCTCTCAGCCTCACATTCTTAACAATTGTTAATGTATTTTAAAGAAAGTTTATTTAAATTTTGTGATATTTAAATTATTTGTCCTCAAACTTTCTTCTGGTGATATATTATAAATAACCTTACTAGAATCAGTTTTACTACTTTCTTGACATATCCAATGGTTTTTAAGCCACAAAATCGCAGGACAAAATATGATGGAATACATAAAGACTTTGAGGAATCTGAGGCTATATGGATATCACAGCTAGTCTGATTTCAGTCATTTCTACATAGATGATACCAAACTTTAAACTTGAATATCTCCTTAACGGAATGCTTTCTTGACTATTTTTATCGTTTTTGAAGTTCTCTTTTATATAAGATGAGACTTGCTTGACCACTGATATAAAGTCCTCTTTCATATAAGATGGACTTGCTTGACCCCTGAACTAATCCTTCACTTGTGTCTGTATCTGTTTCTATATCTTCATTTTCAGTATCTTAAGAGCTTGTCCATTTTTAATCCATTAGAACCTGTCTTGGTATTTCAAAATCTGCAAGAAACAGTCATATTCCATGAAAGGAAATCAATGACCTGTGGAAATGGAAACCATGTGGGGAGAGGGAGGGAGGGGGTTGAACTGGGGAGGGGAAGAATCAAAGTATGAACCACCATTAAAAGAATCCTGTTCAATGAACTTTTGTGGGTTGAATGATTGACAGCTTGTTTGGACCAATCACCGCAAAAATTTGCCTAGCAACAAAATCTGCATAGCTAAGTGGGGGCAAACATCCTACGCGGTACTGGTACAGTACAACCAGCTAACAGCGCGCGCTCATGTAGTCAATGCAACTTACTGTACAAAACAAATTTCTGCACACACAGACTGAGTGACGGCAAAATTGTGAACAAAAATTGCGCTTACTGGCTTTGTAAATCTGATTGCTGTTACCCAGAACAGCTGGCAAACTGAGTTTTGATTATCCTATTTGCTAAAAACTCTAAAAATTCGGAGAAGTGCCATAAATGAATCAAAGCTTGCGACAGGCCTTGTAAACATCTAAATGTCAATGCATTGGTATGATTGCGGATTTGAGGTTTGTTAGGTCCACATAGTTACTGCATTGCTATGGTGGGCGTGGCCTATTTGGAAACCTCGAAAGATTAAATTGTGACACAACTTAACAAGTTCTTCAAGATCTGGCAGCCAATTATAATAATGTAAGAAAGATACAGATTGTTCTTAAAACAGCATGTTTTTCAAGTCGCCTACCATCAAAAGCTCGTTTGCTTTGTTTTGTTTAGTAGTGTTTTACTAGCATGGTGTAATTGTGTACGGAAATTCTGCAAATGAATCAGGCATTTACGAGGACTGTGACTTACATAATTTTCTAAACCGTTTCGCCAGTATGGTTTACTTGGTAAGTATCCATTTGTTCTCAGCAAAATCCATTATAAGAATACAGCATGAATTATGACTATGAAAACCATTTAAAAGAGAAGCTTTAATAAGTGGAATCTTCCCAAACTATAATTTTTACAGTAATCTCCTAAAGATTAATACAATTGTATACAATATGTCCTTTGAAAGAATAATTTGCTTTTATCAGCCTATACAAACAGCTCTCTTACAACTTAATTGTAATTCCCTCGCAAGCCATGTTTACATATACTCATTAAATATTAATACACACTAGGGAAGAAAGAACTTCCATGAAGACTCTGGTAACAACAAAACTGCCAGCTCTTCAATGCTCATCAATCATTCACAAGCCAAAATAATTCTTGCTGCTTTCTTTCCGTTAATCATTTTTCATCTGCAGGTTCCAAGTCAATAACCCATCAAATGAGTGTGAAGGCCACTGAGTCAGGACAACTAATACATAACAAATTTAAAAGATAGCTGAGTTTTACGTACACCGTGAACTTTTGTATTTGAACTCCAAAAGCACTTTGGAATTATTAATAGCAAACTTCAGTTTGACAGTTCTGTTATGCTTTCAAAGGAGTATTATATTTCCAGTCTTTCAAATTGATCTTTCTTTCTTCACAATATCAAAGCTGACAAGACATATTGTCTGAGTACTGTCACAATAAAACTTTCAGTCCATCAGAGATGGCTTTTGTTACTTTTCGGTAAAACAAAAAAGTGCTTGAAAAGATCGTTTGAAATTCATGCATGAATTACAATTTTTTCATGAAATCTGATTTGAAAAGCAATATCTGCGATCGATAGTATTTAAAAATCTTTCATTTTTCAAGAAAAAATGGTTGAATATAAGAAAATCTATATCTAAGAAAAAGTTTAGGAAAGTGTGCACTTTAATGAAAGTAATTCATAACTCAATACCTGTTAAGCACAGTACACACGACTAAGTGTGAGTTTTATAAATGGTGTACAGAACCATAATTCATTTTTCAAGATTCAATGGTTCATCATGTTTATACCATACAAGACACAAACTAAAATATATCAACGAGAAAGCGCAATAAAATCTTACTCCAGTTAGAAGATAAACAAGTATAAAAAGTTGAAAATAATTATTCGTAAAAAAAAAAAAAAAATGAAACTTTGTTTACAAAGGATAGAAACCAAAATGTCACAATATAATGTGTAGTCTTGGATACACTATGCTCATCAATTTCCACACTAACCTTAACATTCTGAAAGATGCTTTACAAAATTTGAACCCTGCAGTCATTGTGTTTAGATACACTGTATGTTCTTAGCCTGTGTGTACCTTTTAACTGATAACCTACAAATTATATATCTTAAAAAATCTACATGATCTAAAAAAAAAAAAAAATTTTTTAAAGAAAACAATAATCAGGAAGCATCAAACATAGACAATAAGAACGAACAACTTCATGAAAATTAATAGCACATCTCTATCTCTTCCTAGAGATTTTCTGCCACAGAAAAAAATGTATTACAATGACAAATGGACGGATCATCTGGTAATTTCCATTTCTAATGATAAGCCGATACATTTAATGCTGAGATATCGATTCATAAAAGCCATATGGCACAGATACATCAGAGCAATGCTTGCATCCCATCACTCAGACCAAGAGGATGGATTACGTTTCCACTGCAGGAAATAGGTCTTGAGATTCATCATAACATATTTCTTGTTTCTCTGTAAAGACCTAATTTTCTTCTTGCACATTTACAGTTGTAACCAGAATGTAATTGGGACACATGATAATACCAACATGAGGAGCGTTAGTGTAGAATAAAGGTTTCTCTCGCATAAATTAAGATCATTTCTTTCTGGGCATTTTGAAATCCAGAGTAAAACTTTTAAACACTAGAAATGAATATAAATGCCACCATAACTTGTATCTTGAAATGGGTCGGTTTCCTGACTTTTCTGGCCTTATGTTATGTAATAATGTACATCAAGATAACGACGCAAAACTAAAACGCAACAATAAATTAAGTACATTTTATGAAATATTTATTCAATTTACTTCACATTTTGAACGGATTCTGAGAAATGACCAGGTTTTTAATTGGATGAAAATTTAATTTAATCAAATTCGTGACCAAGCAAATCTATCAGATTACTTCATTAACAAAACTTAATGAGTTCATATATACCATCAAGTAAGGATAAGGGGACATGTGCTATGGTGCAAAAATGAGGAGAAAAATCACATCTATGAAATGGTGATAATGAACGAAAGGTTGTAAATAAATGGAACAAAAGGAGAGATGAGATGATTACAAAATTATACACAGAGATGAATAAGGGTGCCGATTTTATATAACATAGCTTTGGCATAGGATTGGTGATGGGAGAGTGATAACTGAACAATTATTAACTGTATTTGACTTTCAGAGTGTATTTTCTGACATTCATTGCATGTACAGTAATCAGCTTATATTGATTACCCATGTACATTTTTTGTCTTTCTCTTTACTTCCAGAAAAGAAAGAAAGAAAAAAAAAAAAAAAAATTCTTCAGCAAAAATTAACATACTTTTGTGACAAGTGAATATCTATTTATCAGAAGAACTTAGGTCAGCTTTAATTTAGGACTTTGAAAAAAGAATTTTCCGATTTTATCACCACAAACACCAAACAAAGAAACAGGTGACTACAACGTTTAAGTGTTCAAAGCAATGAAAAATGACCACAATTGGTCACTTACTCGCCATTTAAGCGCCATTTAATTCCCAGGCCTAATTATTCAAGATTTTATCGGCCTAATCTCAGAAACTATGGAGGCTTTTGAAATAATCAAAGTGTTCCACTTAAGAATTAAGCTTTTCTGTACAGCACCAGAAATGGTGGTTTTTAATTCATAAAATCTTTACATACATTCCTTATCCACCATTTGTGGGTTAAAAATGTAACCTGGTTTTCACTATGCTCTGAGAAATCTAGTGCAGTTGATGTTTAAGATTAACTTTTCAACTCACTAACACAGGATTATGTGTGTGTTTGTTTGATGAGGGCTTAAAGCACCGTGACAGGGAGCGTCAAATTGTGCCTGAGAGGTTAGATCATTCCAGAGGAGGTAGAAAGAAAAGAAAACAGGGGGAGATTGAGGGAAACATGGGAACTTAAAACAAGAAAGCTGGGAATGAGAGAGGTAGTGCATGGGTGAAGAAGAAAAAAGTAGAGAGGGGGGGTGGGAGAGGGGACTTAATATGGTTGTAGAGGGAAGCATGATGAAGGAAGAAAAAGCAAGAAAGTTAGGATCGAGAGAGGAAGAGCATGGGTGAAGAAAAAAAAGTAGAGAGAGGGGGGTGGGAGAGGAAAGCATGATGAAGGAAGGAGATAATTTTATCCGCAGGGTTTTTCTGGAAGAGCTCGGCTATTGAGTTGTGGGGAGCAAGGGAAGCTCTGGGTATGTGTTAGTGAGTTGAAAAGTTAATTTTTCAAAAATCAATGCATAAAGTATACACTATTGATCTAGTTACTGATGACTGATAAAATGCATAAATGTTCTTTTGTAGGCCATTTTGATCAATATATTCTTTTCTCCAAAATGTAGAAATTGAACTTTTCATCCTTGCCCACACAGAAACATCAATACAAGCAAGTACTATTCTACTAAAATTAAACTTGAAAAATCCATACCGTATTTGACATAATAAGCGCCCGGGCACTTACGAATATAAAATCACATCACTTTTAAGGCCCAAAGTTTCTTCATAATAAGCGCTCATGCTCGAGGTTCGCGAACAGTATGCTATTGGAACTGCACTGTACATATATGTGAACTGGTTGTATACTAGTTCCACAATAACAAACAGAAAAATATTGCAGTCACATGCAAAATAAGCAAAGAATGTAACAAAATTTGAGTATTTTAAGTCATTAAATAAATTTTGTTACCCGTCAAAAAATGTTGGGTGGGCGCTTATTAGAGCTGGGTTGCTAAATACGTCAAATACGGTTATAATGAAATATGGACCATCAATGCTACACTATGCTAACAATTTAGAAAGAAAAAAAAACACGACCCTAAACACAATTTGAAATTTCCTACTTCACATTTCTATTTTATCATCATAGATTTATTTTTGTGAATTTAAAGGTTGAAAGACAGGTAGAGGGCACAATAACCACAATTTATTTCAAATCCAGTAACAACCATAAATAAAGAAGAAGTTTTGCATGAATGGGCATACAATTTCTTTTTATAAATATGTAAATATCTTTTTTAGTAGTACCAGTGGCGCTGTCAGGGGTTTAATATTGAAGGGGGGGGGGAGGGGGGTAAAATGTTTAAAGAATGGGGTCAAGGGGCCCTAAGGTTTGTGGAGTCCAAGGGCAAAGCTCCGGTGGGGGTCCTAAAGGTGAAGCCCAGGGAAACCTCGCATTTTTCAAGTTTTAGATGTCCCCAAAAAAACTTTGAATGTGTGCAATTCACAACTTTTTTAACTACCAAACTAGAAAGATTACGAATGATCTAATATAGCAGCATATAATTTTAGAATGATACGATTCCCCCCCCCCCCTCCTTTCTTCTTATTAAAAAGGCCAAAAATAGCAATTTCGACAAAATAAGTATTTGACATTTCGGACATTAGGAAAAGAGGGGGCACGTCGGCGCCACTGTGTAGTACAGTTGTTTGATGAGAGTAGAATATTCTGGAAAAAATGTTTTTCGATCTTAACTATACCCTCCCTCCTACCCCCAACCTACACTATCAGGGACTAAAAAATAAGGAAAAAAATATATGTTGTCCCATTAAAGATCATAAATTTTGCATATGTCTATAAGTCCTCAAAGTTTGGCCAAACGTTAGTGAAAAACTAAATATGTCATTTCTTTTTAATGTCACTGCATTCAGAATCAGTAGTTGAATATTCTTGAGACTACAGAATATTAGTCTCTTGCTTTTAGGCTACTTATTATTCATATGAGGAAAATTAAAATATATGATTGACAGGGCCATAATTCCTGGAGGACAGGCAGACGGGGGAAACATTTTGGGTGAAAGTTAAAAACAACAAGTTTTTGTTAAATGCTGTTTAGGAGAATTACGGCCCTACTAACCGATGCAACTGAAGAAGTAACCTTGTGAATGTGTTTCATGTGACCAAACACTGCAATCTGTTTATCGCACAAAAAACTTATTATTTCACTCACCTGCAGTTATTTACAACACAATCTTCGCTGCAGTACTCATTGTCCCACTGAGGGCTAGGGATGGGCAGCTGGGTACAACCATTGCGGACACAGAGCTGTTGCATCGAACCCCCATGGTTCATCTGAAACATCAAAAAAGAAAACTTAACTTTGAAGGAGATGGATCAAGTCCTTAAATGATCAAGAGAAAAGAGAGATGAAGAATGGCAACAAATCTAGAATTACAGTTTAGAGCTGTCTGAGGACTACATGTTGGACTTGAACAGAAAAAGTCCTACAGGAAGAAGTATCAAATGTTGGAATGGAAAGCTTAGAGATGTGTCCTTAAATTTTCTGGGGGCAGAAGCAAGCCTTTAGAACCATTATCGAAAAAAAAAACTTTAAACAAATAACCAAAATTCCCTCACTTTTTTTTTTTTTACACTTTATGCATCTCACAAATATCTTTCTGAGATGTATACAAGATACATTTCAAGAAAATTCCCATAAACTTATTATGTTTTGTTTCCTTTATCTAAAATATATCCAACAAGAATTCCATACTAGTCTTTGGCAAAAGAATATCAACAATACCTTGAAGCTTAAAAATGTCAAGTTCACAACTTTCTCCAGCAGGGCAAACCAATCCTCTTACTGTTGTTTAATCAACAGGCAGTTCTTCATAACTGCCCTACTTTCCTTTACTTCCCAGAAAATTTGAAGAAAACAAAAATTAGTCTACAGATTTAAGATTAGTGTTGCTCATATTGAAAAGACCTTTTCTAACTATTTTTTTTTTTAATTTCTTCTCTTAATTAAAACACTTGCCACAATTAATGAATTCTAGCAGAAAAAAAAATCTTCAGGGTGTTTTTGAGAGTAAATCAAAATAAAACTTTGAACAGTCTTGCTTCTACTTCATTTAGTGAGATTTTTCTTCCCTCCATTAACTAATCCCTAGGGGCAAGGCAGCCCAATCAGTCACTCTATCACTAACTTTAAGTGTGATGTCATCAAAATTATTTGAAAGCTATCATCCACATGAAATCCAGCACAAACAAAACAACCAATATATTCAATTTTATACACAGTTTTAAAATGTTATTGGAATTTTTTTTAAGTGAATGGCTTCCTTTTTTCTACTCGACCTTTTTTTTTCTGACTGAAATCAGCGATGTTTTATAAATGATTACAAATCACTCTGACATAATGTAACTGTCTTGAACTTTCAGAAACAATCACGCAATTGGCCATAAAAACATTTTAATCTTGATTATCAACCTGTGGAACAAATCTTTTATATTGCTTTGATGATGGCACCAGAAGAAAAATGAATAATTAGGGCTTGATATGAGTAGCCGACGGGAAAGGTTTAGGAAGAGATATCCATCAAAGATGAACAACAATTCTAGTGAAGTAAAGTTGCGTAAACATAAAGGAGATTGGTTTAGTTCAAAAGTGGATTAATTTTGACTGGCATATCTAGTTCACTGTTCAGGGAGGTTGCTTTATGCAAATACCAAAACAAGGTTTGGTATTTTGCCCTACATAACTAACTGAAAAATATAATATCAAAATACAGCATTTATAAACACGATGTTGGTTATCTAATTGTAGGTTGGCAGAAATAGTAGACCTACATATCATTTGAAATGTTTGTCATTGGCATTTCTATTCCAATTTTGACTTCAAAAATTATTGCAGCGATGATCAACATCAAGAATTTGAATTTTGCATATTTTGTGCAATTTATATAACATAGATGTCAACTATATAATCACTCAAAACTATAGTTACAGCCTTGACAGGTAAAACCAGACCTCACAAATGATACAAATCCTCTTGCCGCTAATAACAAGCTTTCCAGACTCTAGCTGTCACACCTATCATCCCACTCTCATGTTCCACATGCCATACCATACTACTTCCCTCCCTACAGGAAATCATACATGAAAATCCAGATACCATTCCACATTCTACCATATGCCACCCTGTCCCATATGCCATCCCTCCCTGTACCACATGCCGTACTATGTACCATCCCATGTCCCACATGCTATCCCTCCTTGTACCAAGTGCCATCCCACCCTGTCCCACAGGCCATTCCATGCTATCCCACCCTGTTCCCCATGTAATCCCACCTGGAAATCCACATGATTCGATTACATGCCATCCTTTCCCACATGCCATGCCACTCTCTCCCACATGTCATTGCAACCTGCCCCCATGCCATGACATCAAGTCCCACATTCCTTGGCACCCTGTTCCACATGCCAACCTATTCCACATGCCAACCTATCCCACATGCCACCCTGTCCCACATGCCATCTCACCCTGTCCGATATTTCATCCCATCCTGTCCCCCATGCCATCCCACCTTTATCCTAATTCCTACATCTACCTAACATTCTACCATCTTCCATCAAACATTCTTTCCTCTTACTCCTATCCCCACATGTCTATCAACTCAACATGCCCCATTCACCTACCATCCCCCTTTACCTGCCATCCCCCATTCATCTACCATCCTCTATTCCCCAATATGCCCCATTCACCTACCATCCCCCTGCACCAGCCATCTCCCGTTCATCTACCATCCTCTATTCCCCATTCACCTACCATGTCCCATTCACCTACCATACCCCCATTCACCTACCATCCCCATTCACCTAACACCCCCCATTCACCTACCATCATCCATTAACCTACACCTCAACCTACGTGAGTGCAATCTAACTCATTTACCACATATACTCTTAACCAACTCATCATTCCAACCTTCACTATAACCTCCCTGATCTATCTACCAAATCAGAATGAAAATTCAGTACAGATTTAGTTGCAGATTATCATAAGTCTATTATATTATGTGTCCACTAATTTTTGTTTTTTGCGATTCATTCCCAAGACACTTCATTATAAATTCCATTCAGTCATCAGATCTATTATTCAACTTTTGTTTTTTTGCTATTCATTCTGCAAGACACTTCATTATAAATTCCATTCAGTTGTCACATCTATTATTCAACTTTTTTTAATCCCAGAACAAATCCTTTAATTGCTGCTATTGAAGTCTGGAATGCATTTGTTCTCTTTTATATAAATTTCTTTTCATAACAAGGAGGTGGGAGTGGGTGAAGTGGGTGTGGCCTATTCTAAGGCGGATAGTGTGGATGTTGTCTATTCGAGAGAGGTTGTGGATGATGGGTTTGGTTGGAATGGTGGGCTGGATGTTGTGGAGTTTGTTTTCAATTTGGGAGTGCCATGAGGTTTGCCAGCGGTCACGAACAAGGGAAGCGATAAGTGGTTTGATGTCAGAATGGGTTTTAGGGAAGGGAGTAAGGGGGAGGTTGAGGGCAAGCTTAGCAGCTGCATTAGCCATGTCATTTCCGGGGATGCCAACATAGCTGGGTTACCAGAAGAAAAGAATACTTTTCCTGCACAACGGGAAGGAAGGGGGAGGGGTGGCAAAAGAGTTTGCAGAGGAGGTGGGACGTGGGGTTATCCCACTTGAGGTTGAGGAAAGAAGGACAGACTTGGAGTCTGAGAAGATGGCAAAGTGTCTGAGTGGGAAGTACTCAATATAGTTGAGGGGAGCAGGATGGCCTTGGCCTCAGCCGAAAAGATGGATGAGAAGCCTGCTAATGAGGGTGCTATGTCTTGGATGCCGGCAGCAGCTGTCTTGTGGTTTCCTTGGAGCCATCAGTATAGATGGAGGTGTAATTAGAGAGTTGGTCTTTAATTTGGTTGTGGAGCTTGATAAAAAGGTTGGGGTGGGTTTAGGCTTTGTGATGAGTGGAGAGATCCAAGTGGATGGAAGGAGTGGGGTGGCCCAGGGAGGAAAAGTGGGCCAGGAGAAGGTACTAAGAGTGGTGGGGTTGACGTCTGGTTGATGTGAGGTTTCTAGTAGGCAGAAGACTGGGTTGAAGGTGGTGGCCAAAAAGGTCAATTTCTTCCGAGTTGGAAGAAGGAGGGGAAAGAGGAGGGGGAGGGGGTATCAGGAGGAAGATCTGTTGTGTCTGGGTTGGCTAGTTTTTTCTTTGGATCTGTCCTTGTTTCTTTGGAGGCGGTGGTTTTCAAAAGTTGAACGAGAAGTATGTTCGTTGGGTTTGGTAATTGAACAATCCATGCTCTCTTCGGCGTCACATGTGGGTTTGGATGGAAGGTTGTATGTTGATTTGTTGGCAAAGTTGGCTTGAGTTTGATATTTGCTGGCGTTTGAGGTGTTGGGGTAGGGACGGGGGAGATCTAAGCACAGGAAGGAAGGTTGGAGAGAGAGGTAGTGGTGTTGGTAGTTCATGTAATGGGTGTGGTTGAGTTGTTGGCAAAGGCGATGGGCTTAGGACTTGGTAAGCAGAGCCAGGTTTGGTTGCTTTGGGTGTGTGAGTCATGTTTTAGTTGTTGGGGAGAGGGGGGTATTGGTGTTGGAGGAGACTGCTCCAGTAGGAAGGTTTGGTGTGGAGGGAAGTGAGGAATTGCTTTGTGGCCTCCGGGTAAGTGGTGTTGGGATGTGGGGTTTTAGTTTAGTTATCTGTTTTCCAGGTGGGGCAGTCTTTTGAGGAGGGGTGGTTGGCTGGGTAAATACTGTCTCAATTGGTGCAGTGTGGGGTGTTGGTGCAAGAGGCGCTGTCATGGTCCGAGGCTCCAAAATTGCCACAGTGCAAAAAAATAATGATAAAGTAATGCATGAGGACAGACGGAAAATAGATGTGGATGGACGGACGGTTGGGCGAACGAACGGACGGATGTATGGTTAAAAAGATATATCCCCTCTTCACCAACTTCGTTGGCGAGGTGATAATAATTTATGCAATCAAGGTTAAAATTTCTGACCACTTCAAAAATTACCATTCTATAACAATCCAATGTCTATGACGTTATTGGCTACAGCATAATTACCTACTTCTTATACAAATGAAGAATTTATTCCAAATATTTCAAAATACCTGATAGCTCCTTGTAACAAATCACTAAAAAACATAATTCTATATCAAAATGCAAATTAAGAAATATGAGAAATCTCTTTAAAGAAGTGTTGGAACAATTACATGGACCCCTGCAGAGAAAACAACTTTACTTTCTAGAACAGCGAATCCTTCATCCAATAAGCAGCTTTCCTATAATTCCTTGTTGCCATGGAAACTATGCATTCTAATTCCCTCAGAAGCCTGAATTAAAATGTTTGTTACATGTAAAATACAGAAAGTGGTTCAACTTCATCATCTAATGTCATAAAGATTTTGTAAACAAGATTAGCTCAGAAGTATTTTGGTGGTATTTGTGTTTTTGTTTGTGAACTAACCTTTCCTATATTTTTCCGTACAATGTTTTTTAAGAAGCAACAAAGTCATACATTGAGAAGGAATAATACATAGTCTTGTCATAAATCATGCCATGATTTATTTTATTTCAAAATTTGACCTGCCATCAATTCAGCTCAAAAATGACAATCTCTTAAAACTAAAATGTTTATATTGGATACTGATAAAACATAACCAACGATACCAAAAAAAATGATGCATTTACCCATTCAGACAAAGACAAAACCATAAGGCTAGGCAAACATGACCAGAATTGACCATTGTAACTCATATCTGATTGAAAAAAGGTGGGTGTTTAGCTAATAATTACATCAATGTATCTTCTGTCACAAATTGTTCTCCTTATACAAACTAATTGTGCAAATGTCGATGTAGGTAATTTCCGTCGCTGGTGTGTTGTATGCACTTTTGTGATTGTTTCAGCACTCTATACCATTTGAAGATGATTTGCAAGACTCAATAAATCTTTAACAATGATGTCATCACTTGTTTTTCCTACAAACATATTCAAGTACTTTACGTATACCTTTGACGCAGGTCAGGCCTTTAGAACGGAATAAGTCAATTTCTTTTAATATCGTAATTTTTTACAATAGTGGTGTGGGTGTTCTGGCAAAAGGTTAATGATTAGAATTGATGAACCACAACAGACAGGTAAGGTAACATTGGTTATTGATTAAAATATCTTGGCATGTTTGTGTATGTTAATATTTATGCAACATTGATTTGCTAAGATGCATCTCTTGATAACTACCAAACAACGTTAAATGCTGTGCATTTTTTGCAGATAAAAGGTTACTGATATGTATTGAATGATTACTTTAAGTGCAAAGTTACAAATTGATTTGCATCTCATGAATAAACATAAATAATGATTAAACTGTGCAATATGTTGACAATGTTTTTAGTTAAATTGTGAATAAATTGAATTGGTATCTGATGATAATGAGTGAAAAACAAAATGTAATACACTAAATTAAGAAAGTAAATGGTGACCAAAAATGTTAAATTCTGAATACCAAAAGCCGTAAAATGAAAGAATAAGAGATTCAAAATGGATGGATGCTTGTTAAATGCAAAAAATGAGCTAATTTAATTGGTTAAATAAGGACTATAAAAGTACCAAGAAAATTGCAAAGTAAGATGAAATGTATAATATGAATTTAGTATCAGGTTAGCTTTTCAAATTCAGGATAGTAGGGAAGAGCATAGATGAGCTTTTGCTACCTCCGTTCAAATTAAGAAATGTGCATATGTGAGTTCAATAAGTAGCTTAATTTTTTGAAAGACTCTGTACCTGCTTTTCAGAAAATCTCCTGTCTTAAGGTATTTGACTTATCAGATTTCTTCTCAGATTAACAAATTCATTCTAATGAATTCCTAAAATACACTTAGTGGTCAACAGCGACCATCTTATGTGAAAAGTAATAACAAAAAAAATTGCCCATAGAATTTATTCTGAGATATTAAAAACTTAAAAAAAGCACATTAAAAAATTAGAAACTGGGCCAAGTAACCTAAAAATGTAATGAGCGCCTTGAGCAGATAACCCATTCTGGGTTTTGTCACTTTATAAGTGTGATCACCAGTGGCGAGTGGCAGGAGGGCAGGGGGGCAAAGTTTTGTTAAATTTGCTTCAATTTTTTGGGAAAGTTCCTTTATTTGGGGGAAATTTTAATGCAACTCCTTCATTTAAAAAAAAAAATTCTTCAATTTTGGGGAATTTTTGTGAAATTTTCTTTATTTGGAGGAAATTTGTGTGAATTTTGTGTGAATATATATATATATTATATATATATATATATATATATATATATATATATATATATATATATATATATATATATATATATATATATATATATATATATATATATATATATATATATATATATATATATATATATATATATATATATATATATATATATATATATATATATATATATATATATATATATATATATATATATATATATATATATGTAATATATATATATATATTTTATATATATATATTTTTGTAGGGAAAAGGGGGTGCCAAAATTCCCTTGCCCCCCACCGAAACGCCACTGGTAATCACTAATATCTGTGATTTAATAGAGGTCATTGAAAAATATCTCAATAAGCTTTAACCAAGAACTTCACTAAATAATTGAAAAGCAAGTCTTGTCACGTTGATTTAAAGTGTCCTTTCGTTTTACACAAATTGCTGAAATTGTGATTAATAGTTAAATACATAAAGCTGTAAATTGTTAGAAAAGACAACATCTTGTGGCAGAATTAGACAATTTAGAAAAAGAGTTGGTACAAGAGAAACAGAGTGTCTTTTACCAGAAAAGGATCTGTAAAAATCTAAAAGATATCAAGATCAACTGACCATTTTACACTTTGTCAAATTTCAGACATACCTCTTACAGAAAAATATGCCCATTTTTATTATCATTTGTATCACTCTGAATTTTAAATTTAAATCTATTTTATATTTAAATTAATTAAAACTAATGAGTGTTTTATTACTCATTCTATAGCTGCTATAATAAAAATCTCAATTATCGAAGATTAATTTTCTCTTAAAGTTTATTCGATCACTTTAACTGGGCAAGGTTCCTCTGTTATTTCTATTGATCCTTTATTCACTTTCTTTTAAACATTTACTTTGATTTTGAATTACAAAAATGAAAACTAATTTCTGTTGCATTAGTGGAAAACAATAGCTATGAAAAACACGAGACTTCAAAAAGTACAATTTTATCCTGCGGCAAAGGAAATGAAAACGTTCTGTAAGGAAACTGAACTAATCCGTCACAATGGTTCCATTAATAAATATCAGACCTTTTATTGCTATTTGGTGGTATTCTTGATGTATTACTTAGCTATGCAAAAATTTAAATGTACTTTCAAATTTAAACTTTTGTATTCCTCTGAATTCATAGAATTGTTATCAGAGGTGAGTGAAAGTACAATAAGGAATGTTTTCAAGTTGCTTTTGTGAAAAAGGTATTCAAACAAATCACACAAAACAAATTATGCTTTAAATAAATGATTTTTGTGCTTCTATTCTTGTTGGGATTTTGACATTCATTAATGGGAGACAGATAGTTTTTCACAGATCTTACGAGTCATTCATCAGAGAGATAGAATAATAATTGATAAATTATTTTTATCATACCATATATTCCCCTGGGGAGGGAGGGGGTGGGGGTTTATTTGGGGTTAAATTTAAGCACGATTAGCAAGTTCAATTCTTTTGACTGTGTATTTTTCAGGCAATTTAACAGTTTTTAAACAAGTTTTGGCTGAAGCCTAGTGTTAAGTTTATTGGGGAAAAAGAACGAGAGGGGGAAGCGTTTATTAGGTACTATACAGTATCAGTATCTTAGATATTGTAAGATGTGGGCACCAGCAGGAATGCATAAGGCAATACAGACCTGGCAAAAACCTACGGTTCCAGCAGTTATAAGCGAGGGAAAAATGGGAATTCGTGGAAAGAACTTTTTTTCTTCTTCTTAATCTTTTTAGATTTCTTGAGTAAGCAACAGTATATGTGGTAAATATGTGCTCTAAAATCATCCCGCATTATATTGCGAAAGACAGAAGCATCTAAAGATGTATTTACTACAATTAGATTATTTCTGTCACAATTTTTCGTGAGAAGAATTTTGACACCTCTGGTCAGAGCCATAGGGAATTGTATAATTTATTCCAACTCTGAGGCTATACTACTACTTTATGTGTGACTAGTGTAGTATAAATAGGAAGCCTAGAATTCTCGGTTCAGATCTAACTCTTAAGATAATCTCCATAATAGTAGATGTCCACCTCCTATCTTAATTCTCCAAACATTTTTCTCTTTTCTTACATCAAAGTTGTTTCTACTTAACCTACTAATAGAAATCATAAAATCATAAAATAACAATTGAAGAATTATTAAGCATTAGTTCCTGCAATGGTTTTAATTACTAAAAAGAATCAAAGAAACAAAATTATTTAAATGAAAGGTGGGATCAATATTGTTAGGTGAACTCCCTGACCCTTGCTTCTGTGACTGATGAAGTGAATGAAAGTTGTGAAACTTGACACCCAAAAATGTGAAAATTTAATTTTCAAACGCAAAGACAGAAGAAATGCAGCTAAACTAAGAGAAGACAGGAGAGTAAAATTAGTTAGTAATGAGATGATACCATATCTCAGGATGTGTACTCACTGTATGGACTCACCATGTGCTGGGGTAGCGACTGCATGGGGGCCATCATGCCCCCATGCTGAAACATGGGACTATGCCCCATTTGCAGGGAGGACAAAGGAATGTTATGCATGGGCTTTGGGGCTATTGATCTTGGCACCATTGGCATTAGAGGCGAGACTGTGGTGCTGTTCATGCGGCACACAGGGGAGGGCATGTTTCCCATTTTCTTTTGTTTTGAAGGAATCTGGTCGGATGGCTCAATTTCTACGGCAGCCTGTAAGGCGGAAGAGAAGAGATGGAAATGGGTAAGAGGAAAGGTCATTTTAAAAGCTCATCATGAATTTCAGGAGATGATCGATAGATGACAAAAATAAAAAAAGTAACCGCAAGTAACTGCAACCTTGGAGGAGAGGTGACCATCCCACGGATGCAAATTGTATTTTAAACAATTTATCATTTGGCACCTTTTAAACTATGTTTATGGTGAGGATAAATCTTTGGCCGAACGAATGACTTCATCAAGTCTTTTCCTTAAAGGACTAGGGTCAACGAAATTCCTTTTTATCTTCATTTGATTTTCAGTGAGCGCTTAATTTCTATTTTTCCACAGACCTTTAACCGTGACTTCTTGATGTGAAACAAAGAATAAATGGAAATGGTCTAATTAATTATTAACTAATTATCATTCTCTTTTAAAATGTTACTGTGATTTACACCACCATTTTAAATAATGCAAGCGAAGAAAATATAATTTCAAAATTGAAAAAGGAATAATTATTCGGTGTAAAAACAGAAGTGAGAGTGCCAGGTTCAACAGGAATTTTACATGAATGGTCTATGGATGTTAAGTTTTTATAGCACATAGCAGGGTCTTTTGAAAGAAATTCTTAGTGGGGAGGGGGGGGGAGCATGTTTTAAAGCGTTATGACCCCCCTCCCCTCCGCCGTAAATTTTGCTTCCTTTTCGTCAATTTTCTTCACTTTTCAGGATATTTCCTTATTTTCAGGCAATTTTCTTCGATGTTTAAGAACATTTTCTTCCATTTAGATGAAATTTTCGGGTGGTTTTTTTTTTTCTTTTCAATTTTCAAGATAATTTTCTTTAATTATCGGAAAATTTCGCTCATTTTTGGAACATTTTGCTCACTTTTGTGAACTTTTTAGGTATTTTTTGGGGTATTATCTTTCCTTTCCGGACAGCTTACTTCAATTATAGGAACATTATCTTCCATTTTTGTGAAATTTCTTTCTTGAAAAAAAAATGTGCAGTTAAATTTGTTTGGTTATATGTATTAGGGACCAAACTGGGAGACCAAAATGCTCAACTGGGGGCCACTTTGCTGAGTGAGGGGGAGGGGGCATAACACCACCAGTTAGTGTGTTAAAAAAGGCCCTGGCACATATATACATATAGATCTGTATAATCTTATACCATGCCTCCGAACTCAAAAAGACAATCTCATCATTTTCAATTAGTAAAATTACAAAACAATTATATACTGTCTACTTATTAAATTTTTTTCTCACAATTTGATCGGTTATAACTCGCTGTTTTTACAATTCAAGGACTGTTTTAGTCAGGATTGATTGTCCCTGGCTTATACAGTTACTTATACAGGTGTACATAGATCTTGAACAATAGTGAGATGTTTAACCAATCACGGGTGCGTACGTGAAGCTCATTTACATAATGCATATTCATATGTATATACACCTTTGTGAGACAGTGAACCAAAGAATTACAATGAAATCATGCAGAAAACCAAAGCTCTGGGAAAATAAAGGAGAATATTTCAGATATAAATGAAGATTGTGAAACGCTTTGCAAAGCTTTAAAAAGAGCAAGAATTTAACGTAATAAAGTGGTAAAAAGTACTCACCTTGGAAACCAAGCTTGCCCTATATGCTGCTAACTTCTTTAAATATTCCTTCTTTGCCGACTCTGTCTTTTGTTTATATGCCTGGTGGAAAATGAAAAATAATATTTTTTACAAATGTACGAAACACCCTCAAAAACGTACACATATTAGAATACAGATACAATTTCAATAAGCTGATAGCTCAAAGAAAACTCAAAGTATTTTGGACATGCTGTAAGGGGAGATAAACTACTAAGCTTCTCACAATGGGAAGGGTAAATGGCAGATGGGCTAAAGGCAGACCACAGAGGACCTGGCTGACTGATGTAAGAAATTGACAGCTCTCAACCTTATTGAGTGTGTGAGATGTGCAGATGATCGCCTCTACCGGAAAAGGATGACAGCACATCTACCTTTGGTAGCTGCGACCTCCTGGTAACACTTGAATGGTAGCACACCACCAAAGTGCTCATACGAGCACTCAGCCAATGTGGGATTATTATGCTGGAGTCTCTAGAATATTCAAATACTTTTCTTGCAAGTGACGGTCGGTACTTGAAATAAATATTCAAATCAACCATCAGAATTTTCTAATTAATAATTAATTATCAATGACACATGTATTAAAATGGGTCCTCAGTTATTTTAAACTTTCCATAAATTAGCCAAAAAGATACTTTTCACTTCTCAACTGACAGATCATTTAAGGCTTGCCTATCCCTTGTTTGCACGCTAAATGAGTTATATTCAACATGCAGAAGTTAAAGGCCAGATATCGTGTTTAACCTCGATATCAGAAAGACAATACAATCCAATGGACCTGATTGGTCAAAACATTTACACAATCACCGACCATGCACCAAAAAGCCAATTAATTACCACTGCGGAAGTGACAATACTAGTATAATCAGATTTATTGGTGAAGATCACGCAATTCTCTTGCGTTGAGATTCCTCTTTAAATATAACATTGAAAGCTTCATTGCTGCTTAAGACTTTGACCGAAGCAATTTGCACGGGAAATGATCTCCTACCAGATGATTTCTTGTTTGTTTATGACAAATGATTAATACAATATTTTGTACTTTTTAATGCTTGGTGATCATTTCACATCCTTCACAAACACACACATTATCTCCAGAACTTACTTGTTTCTGGTCGGGTTCTAAACTATCCCACATAGATGCTACTATCTTTGAAACTTCCCCAAAACTTGCATTAGGATTAGAACCCTTTATGGCAGCCTGTCTGTCGCGGAAGAAAAGAGCGTATGCCGACACTGGTTTCTGGGGTTCGTTGGGGTCCTTCTTTCTTTTCCTCTTTGGGGGTTTCTTCTTGGTTTCTTTTGGCTCTGGGGGAGGGGGATGAATTTGCTGCTGTTGTTGTTGTTGTTGCTGCTGCTGCTGCTGTTGTTGTTGTTGTTGTTGCACTTTTGCAGCGAACTAAATAACAAAAGGCGGATGACAATAAAACAGCAATGAACAAAGTGGACTTTTATTGCAGATAAGTTGTATCATACTTAAATCTCAATAACTGCCACCGCAAAATGGATAACAACTACATTTCCACGCTTTTCTATTAATCTTCTTGTAATTTATTGTAGGATACTTGTATAACATGGGTGCAATGCCTTAGTTACTTCTTATCATTCAGTTCTGATGAAATGAAATCTTTTCTAATTATCAAAATGTGATGTCATTGTCCCCAGAACATTTCAAACAAACTTTACCCTAAGACCTCGCTTGGAGGCCATGCAATTATCATCAAATGGTTCAACAAATTTTATGAATGGGCTTGGCTTTGCAGACCATGAATCAGCTAGTTTGTTTAATACGTCTGTATGCTTACAACTGTAACATTTTTCTGGTCAAATGTGCTTTTTAAATCGTTTCACTTTTAATCATCTTAGTTAAGTTTATTTGTTTCTTCCATTAAACTGTACTTCCTGTAGAATTTTCCTGGTAGTTGGTTTCTCAACATTAAGGAAATAATTAGAATTAAATCTTTTAAATACTGCTTCTCTCTTAAAGGAATATTCCCATGTTTTTCCGTAACCTTTCATAAGAGACAGAAATTTTTTAGGAGCAATTTAGTACAAAAATCATTTTGATATGTTTAACAGGAGATATTCAAATTTTAAGGTTAAAAAAAAAAGACTAATAAACGAATAGGAAAAGGCTCAGTGTGACATCACAGCAACACATTCTCCCACAAAGTTGATGTATTTTATTAAAATTCATCATCTTTTTTTATTAGTAAAACCTGATAGAAATTTAAATTGATAAAAGTTAGGTATTTATATACATTGCCAATTATACCCTACTTCACAATTTTTTAGAAAATTGTTTCTTTTATCATATAGAAACAACTAATTAACATAAAAAGAACTACATAAACTTTTGCAATGAAATTGCCTCTATGACATCATCAAACATGAATTCATCATACTGTACAAAAACTTTAAAATGCAATTAGAAATCTTTAAAAATCTATATCTCGTGAACGGATTATGATATCAAGCTGATTTTTGTACCAAATTACATCTAAAAGTATTCTCTTGAAATACAATTTTAGAAAAAACCATGGGAATATTGCTTTAAAGGTTAGTCAGTTTCACATTTTATAAATAGTTTTCCTGAGTGTATGCTCTAACCATTGTCTTCAATAAGATACACCTATTGCTCTCTGTGTGACTCTCTTTTATTTCAAAAGCTACACACAACTTGTACTTGCCTTCTACCCCTCTGGATCCATTCTATTTACAAAAAACCAACAAAAAACCTTGTGATACTTGCAATGCAGGTGGCACAGAATTAATCAAGGTATGATTAAACATAAAGTGAACATTTGTCATGTTTTCATGTAAAGAGAGATCATGAAAATTAACTCGAAGGTAATTTCAATCATGCAATCTCGTCTGCGAATATCTATATAAGTGTTTAGCAAATTGATTTACATCTTCTTTCAATTTATTTCAAATTCATTGCTTTCTGCATTTGTATCTAAACCCTTGTAATAATTGCAATACAGGTGGCACTGAACTAATTGAGGTATCATTCCGTCAGTAAACATAAAGTGAACATTTGTCACGTTTTCATGTAAAGAGAGATCATGAAAATTAACTATAAGGTAATTTCAATCAAGCAATCTCGCCTGAAATATCTATATAAGTGTTTAGCAAATTGATTTACTCGTCTTTTTTTTTTTTCAATTTGTTTCAAATCGATTGCTTTCTGCATTTGTATCTATTATCTTTACTTAGCTGTTTTTGATAAACATAACATGTAATTCAGAAACGCTAAACATATGTAACGTTCGTTAGGCACACACACAGCAAACGGTGGCAACACCAACAACCACTTCAAGGAACATGTTTATCTTTTGCAGCGTCGATCACTCACTGATTCAAGTTCTATGAGTTGAAATTACATATCCCACAATACACCAAACCTTCAAACTGATTTTTGACAGATTCTATTACAATATCACTCTTAACAAATTCTTATTTCAGAACATATCACTCCAACATTTCTTCAAAAGCTACAATTTTTTTCTTCTAGTAATTCAAGAAAACTCAAGATGGTGTTGAAACATTCTGGAGTATGAATATTAATGATCCGGAAGGATTATTTAATACTGCTCGAAGTACCTCTGGAACCCTCAACAAGAGGGACAAAACAAAAGAATCCATTACCATATGATACAGAATTCAAACATCTTTGGGAAGTACATTCTAAGCAAATTCTCCTTTGAAACAACTTTTCTAAAACTGCAGAAAATATCATGTTTCTTCCCTAAAACATTGCTCAAACTATTTATGACAGTGTTGTGACATTAACAGCTATAGATATTACTTGAGTGCACCCACTTATGTTTACTAATGCCAATCAAGGATGCCATTCACATGTTTTGATGTCAATTATAAAGTAAACTTACCCATTATACAATTTTTTGCAAAGTGTCTATAACAGAAACTTCAAAAAATGGTACAGAAATTGATTATTGATATAAACGAAGAGGGATTTTACCTGGGACAGTGGCGTATTGTCATCACTATCTTCACTGCTTTCCCTGTGAGGGGGTGATATCCTGGTGAGGCCCCCTGGCATACCCGGCTGGTGCATCATGGGGTGCTGCTGCATGCCCTGATGCATCCCCCCCGGAGGCATCGGATGTGAACTGATCGCTGAGTGATTAATCGTGGTGAGTTGTGTGTCCATTGGGTGCTGTCCCGGGTACATTGGTGAATGACTGGGGTGCATCTGGTGATCCGACATGGGGTATGACTGATGAAGGTGTGCTGAGGTAGCCACGGGCATGCTATTGTTCATTGTTGTAAAGGTGTATTTGTGGCCATGTGTTGTGGCTGGCCCATCCAGTTTGAATTTGACGATTCTGTAATTGGTGGAATGTTAAGTCCCTGGGGAAACTGAGGATTTAACGACATGTGTGTTGAATTTGAAATGTCCGTGAGATTCTCTGAGAGATGCGACATAGGTTCTGTGAATGTGGACGACACTTCCTGCACACCAAAATTCTGTGACGTTGTGATAGGAACACCGAAAGAATTGACTTGATGGGACATGGGTTGGGTCATGGGTGGTGAATGGCTGGCCCCCGTCTGTGGTTGGTTAGGATCCGGGGTGGCATGACCCATGCTAGGTGACATGGCCACTTGAGCTCCCTGCACCTGTGGTGAAGCTTGGTTGCTCAACTGTCCCTGAGGACTCCTTGAATTCCCCTCTGGGGAACCATTGTACCCCATCTGTTCATTTTCTTGTGGTGCTGCTCCTTGCAAGTTGATTGGAGGAATTTCAAATTCATCATCTCCAAAGCTGGGAGTGTGAAATGCCTGTTAGTGAGAGATAAATACCATGACATAATAAATACGACACAAGTAAATTTTCATGAAAAAGAAGTTAAGAAGGAAATGTTGCTCACATGATTTGTATTACAACTTCATACTACATTACACATAAATATTCTGCAAACATACTCCAAATAAAGAATAAGTACAAGTACAAGAATAATTAGGTACCCCACAGCTGATTAGAATGAAGGATTCTTTAGGTGTTGCTGTCTATACATTAGAATAACCCTTCAAATGGTATTTTCTAAGGATAAAATATAACTAATAATCACTTCGTTCTGTCTCATACCACATCTAAAACGCTCACCAAGAAGACAATTATAAACAAAGAAACAACCAGAGTATAACAGCAGGGGCATCTTTTGTTGCATGAATAGTTTGTGGTAATCATCTATGAATGCTGTATTTAAAGTTGGATTGTTAATGTATTATTAATGACACCTGCTGATAACATAAGCATGTACACAATAACCAACCAAATTATCATGCCCAATATGATGCAAAATGGGCATACAGTTGCTCATTTATCACTTTTTCACAAAAATTGTAGGGGGGGGGGGGGGATCCTAGTTGAACACTGCCACGCCCACTATTTATATCAATGAAATTCAACACATCATAAACATGTACACACCAGTTAACATCATAATTATACCAAACATGAAAGAAGACAGACAAGTGGTTGTTAAAAAAAAAGAACATTTCAAGATTTTCACATAATCATGCATAGATTCCTGGTGATATCGCATCGGAACTAAAAACAACCAAACAACAAGACCACTCAGAATGTTAAATTAATAACTTTTTATAACCGTTCAAAATTTGCACAGAAAATTTCTAAAAGCATTTTTAGATTTTGTTATAGATCCTTTAGTAAACTTGACGCATTGATGCAAGTTTTTATTTACACACAAGTGTTTATCATTATATTTTAGCGCCTAACAGAAGTAGCTATTGCCAAATTTTCAAGAAGTCCATAGATATTCAAGTTTGCAACCTTTTGCTAGGTTCCAATTAATATCTAGTTTAAAAGTGGTGACAACTGAATTGATATATTTTCCATGTTTTTTATCTTATCACCCACATATAAATTAATGTGGGGATGAGATATTGTAGGCACTTTGCTGTACAGGCAAAGAACTGTCTGTACATCCTACACTACATGGCCAACCCGCTTGATATTAGGGGGGATGGTGGGGCCCACTAGGGCGTCTCATATGATGACCTCATATTAGGGGTTAGGGGGTCATAAGTTTTTGGAACAAGACAAAATTTGGTGATTTTTGTGTCTGTCTGTGCGTGCGTATGCAATAATTAATTTTGTGTTGCTTATAACTCAAAAAATGTAATACACACATGAACCAAAATTGGTGGACAGGTACCCCTGGCCCGTAACGTTTGCCTCCGAGATTTTGGGGTTCAAAGGTCATAGGTCACAGGTCAAATGGGACAAGTTTTTTTTATGATAGCTGTATCTTTTGAAGGAATTACTTGGTATCTTTACAAATTGCATAGGTGGGTAGGGTTTAACATTCTAACAAAGCTTTAAAATAATTGGAGGCCAAACGTCATGGGTCAAAGAAGTGTTTTTTATGCGAAATTTTGAGGCATTTTAAACTAAAAAGGTACAAGACCTATACCAACCCTATGTTGTACCATGATACCTTGATACATAATTTTGTGTCCTGTAGACTCTGGGGTGAAAAGTTCAAAGGTCTGTTTATACTTCCCTTGGGCAGTATACAATCCATCAACATGCCTAAAGAAAGATAGCCAAGCCAGTCTCATCATCTGCTTGTACTTGAGCTCGCATGGGCAGTGCAATCCATCAAAAGTCACAGAGCTATAGTGACCCTGGTAGCTATTTCCCTCACTTTGCTTAAAGAGGCACTAGACCAAAAAGTGAGGGCGCACGTTTTTGCGAATTTCACAGATACATTATCTACAGCAGATCGATAAACTTATGTCTCCATAGCCACAGACAGTAGGAGGGCAAATGCACTTGAATATTCATATTAACCAGAAAATTGCTATACCGTTGCATGCTAGATAAGCATTTGATTTTTGGGGACCCCTAAAAATACACCTTCACTTTTTGGTCTAGTGCTCCTTTAAGGTGATGAGATCAGCAACTCCATGGATTGTTTTCTTGTTATGTACTGTAGTATGATTTTGAGACTTTGTCTCCCAACTTTGATTTTGTGACTAACACACCCCCTTGTCCTCCTAAAAAAACCTTTTGATAGCTCTATACCACCCAAGGTTACTTCTGTGTATTTTCTGTTTGTTATTAATTCATGATTTTAAAAAAGACCAATATTTTGCTCCTAATAAAATATTTCCAGCTTTTTAAAAGCCAAACAAAGAAGAAAGAAAGGATAAAAACTTAGAAGGCAATACATACATCTGATGCCATGGGTGGTCTGTGAGTGTTGACAGTTCCGTTCTGTGTTGGGTGATACTGCAAGTTATTCCTCTGATTACAGTAGTTGTAATTATTCACAAATCCTGGGCTGGGACCCTGTAGAAAGAAAAAGAAAACAAAAAGTTGAAGAATTTTGTAAACAAATATATTTAATATGCCTTTTAAAATTAGAAATATCAGACACAAAATTCAAATTCAAGAAATCAAAGTACAATTATTTTCAAGATCAAGATACCAACATTTCTGAAAATTTATGAGGACATAAACATTTTGATTTGAAATGAAGTCCTCATGGTATCATGCACTCACAAGCTATGATCTACTTTGGATGCACTTGTTTTTGAATTAAGTGGTATTAGAAAGCAAAATGAAAGAAATGAAATATAACCAAGAAAATGACAAATAATTGAGAAACTTGAATCTCAATTTACAGCCAATGTTTGATTTCAAGCTTTAAAAGTTTATAAAAATAAAAATATCATTTTAAATTACAATAAATTAAATGAAAGAAATGAAAAATCACAAAGAAAACAACACTTAAATTGAAAAACTTGAACTTGAATTTTAATTCACAGCCATTGTTGTATTTCAACCTTAAAAAGTTTGTCAAAATTATTATATTATATATTTCATATTATATATTATTCCTGAAGAAGAAAGAATAAAGTATTATTAGTTTTTATTGTAATGTCAAATTGGACTAGTGATGAGCTAGAAGAATACAACTGTACCAGTGTTCTCACACATTTAAACGGTCTCAAAAAACTAATATGCCCAATTTTTCTGTCTCTGACCTATCAGTCATAGCGTGGCTAGTCCAATTGCTTGTCATGAAAACACACTCCATAAAACCTTTGTTCCTTCTTCTGCTGCTAATGAAATGGTGAAGGCATTTTTTCCTCATCACTGGCTGATATTTTTCTATAATTTTTTTTAAAAGAGAGACCTTACAATCCACTCTGTTGTCAAGCCAACCCTCTTCAAACATAATTATTTTGGGTGGTTGCAAAATGTTAATTGCACATTGGTAGAACGGTGTACAGAGCAACTTGTAAAATGCAGATTTTATACCTCATGAGTTTCGTGGAGATGTTGGTGTTGCATATATAAGTCCTGTATATGTATTACTGTATTTTATATATAAGAATTGTATGTAGCACTGCATGGGCATAAGAACGAGGGGGCGGGGTAGGGGGGGCAGGGTCAATTTCCCCCCAAAATTGAAAAATCAGACATATTTTCGGACAAAGATGTGAAAGAATTGTGGGCAGAAATACCAAACAAGACACTTTTGTAATGCAAAGGGGGTATTTTATCGGTGCCTCTTTATGCTAATTTTTTGGGCACATTTACCTTTGCCCCCCTAAATAAATTTGAGCTCCTATGCCCATGTGTAGCAGGTGTTCATTATTAAATCAAAATTTATACATGATGTGATTTGTGAAAATATATTTCATTTTAAACCAAAAGATCTTTAATTCTTGACATATGAAGGTATCAAATTTCTTATATAAAAGTAAGTTATTTGGTTTCAGAATTGAATGTATGTTTTCACATTTAAAGATAATCAATTCAAAATATGAAGAGGCTTCACATTACTTCAATATAGTATTCAATTTTACATATGAAGGTATTTAAGTTTCTGTTAGAAGAATCTAAAGCCTTAAAGGAGCACTTTTGAAAAATAATAGGGTCCTAGAATCTCCGAAAGCTTCTCTTGCATGTGCTGGCACTGGATGTCTGACAAGAGTATACAAACTTAATTTTAAACTAAAATCCTCCATGCACTTTTTGTGTCGTTTCTTAATTCGTGGGAGGTGCAGTTTTCATTTGATATACCCACTAGGTGAAAATACTTCTATGATACTACCCGCCATTGATAATGAAATGCAATCACTGTCAGTGAATATTTGCATACATTTGCATAAGTACTCCTTTAAATGGTTAACCATTGAGCTCATCCACCATTTGTAGAACAAATCATTCTCATCCCAAATCAATGATTCTGACACCCTTGCATGTTTTACATCAAAGTGTATCTTATCCATTATGTACACCAACTGAGAAATACTGGCATAATGTGGTCACTTCAACTAATACTGACCTGCCATTGGTCATCGTAAGTATGTGCCCTATCTTATCCCAAGATCTAAAGATAGAAAATATTTCCCGTGTTTCACAAACAAAGTAGTGGAAATCTTCAGGTGATTTATGTTCATACCAAGTGTGAGGATAAACATACATATATGATTTACTGTTTAAATCATACCACACTGTAGCGAGTACTACCCTTACAGATATTTTAGCTTGCAGCATGCTTGCGACAAGCTAACAACTTTCAGCTTGAGCACGCGTACTGCAAGCATGCTGCAAGCTTGCGCAAGCATGCTGCAAGCTTGCGCAAGCATGCTGCAAGCATGCTGCAAGCTTGCGCAAGCATGCTGCAAGCATGCTGCAAGCTTGCGCAAGCATGCTGCAAGCTTGCGCAAGCATGCTGCAAGCTTGCGCAAGCATGCTGCAAGCTTGCACAAGCATGCTGCAAGCATGCTTGCTTGCGTGCTTCAAGCTAGTATTTGGAACAAATATTAGCTTGCTAGCTTGCACAAGCTAACATTAGCTTGTGCAAGCTAGCAGAACTTATTTGTTAGCTTTCCAAACTTGCAGAAAGTTTTGCTAGCTTGTGCAAGCTTGGAGATAGTTTTGTTGTTCCAAATACTAGCTTGCAGCATGCTTGCGCAAGCTTACAGCACACTCGCGCAAGCTTGCAGCATGCTTGTACAAGCTTTCAGCATGCTTGTGCAAGCTTGCAGCACGCTTGCGCAAGCTAAAAATGTTAGCTTGTCGCAAGCGTGCTGCAAGGTCGCTGCAAGCTAATATTTTTGTAAGAGTACCATTAACACATATCATGCACAAAGCAATATGGAAATACAGAAAGAAATATTGGCCTGAATGGTGGAGGTTTTGATGCCCTCAAATGGATTCATCAGGACTTATGGAATGGTTTACACACCACCACCTTCAAAATTTACAGTGGTCCAATCACTTTAAAAAAAAAAAAAAAAGACTTTTAACTAATATTTTCTGCACTTTAATTCTTGCAATATTTGGAATAAACAGGTCTTTTTTCCACTTTGTTACACTTTTTATGATTCATTGCTTCTCAGTTTGTCAATTTTCACTTCAAACTTTTTATAAGCATGATAGGTGTAAAACTCCCATGATAAATTGTTTAAAAGAGTTTTAATTCTGGTTCAATTATTCTTCTTATATTTTTCAAAGTTTTAAATCTGGTTCAATTATTCTTCTTATTTTTTTCAAAGATTATGAGCTGAAAATTGTTCCTGAGAATTGTTGCTTATTTTCAGTTCCTTGTTTTAATGCTTTACTTTCTTACCAAAATTGGTAACACAAAAGGTTGTATAAATTAAATTGTGGGCTTAACCTAATAAAATCCACAGCCAACATGAAACATCTGATGATTCAAGATTCATTTTCATTTATTTATGAAATAATTTCTTAATATTTCGGTTACAGAAACTTGAACAAATACAATGCTATTATGCGAGTTTAATATATAGCAATGAGGACCAAAAATGACACCACCCTCCACCCAACAAGCACACACTCCTGCACAAAAACTCTACAAAAAGATTTGATACCCAAATTTCAAACTTAGATATCTCCTTAACGGAATAAGATTTTTGAATGCTTTCTTCACCACTGTGTTTCTTTTGAAGTCCTCTTTCGTATAAGATGGACTTGCTTGACCACTGAACTAATCCTTGCCTTTAAATGGATTATTCCCACCCTAAAATATATGTTGAGCCACTACATTATTGATGTTCTAGTTTCAATATCCAATTGAGTCTCATTCATTAACTCAGCTCTGATACTCTCCAGAGATTTCTCTTCTCTAAAATCACAAATGAAAAACCTCCCCTAGTTTTTAATTACTTTTTGTGTGGTTGCTATTATCAGCCACAAATTACTTCTGCTTCAGAACATCACCACAAAACTAAGCTCTGGACTCAATTATAAGGACCGTAAATGACTCAATCAGATTCTGAAAACAATTTCCAAATGAAACATTGCATTCCGTAATTAGACCGGGAGACAGAACGGAAGTTCTTTCATATTGCATTCGTAATCTTTTCCGCCAGTACAACTTGCCTCTTGTTTATGAGGAAGAAAGTCTCTTGTAAAGTGAGGTCAGCTTTTCAAGGTTTAGGAAAAGTAGAGACAATATTTGCTAATTTATTGAAACATTTATTATATCTTACAAAAAGAGCAAAAATTCTATCATATTCTACTTTAATAAATTATTTTAAAAAAATGTAATTTTTACATTTTATGGAGAGTTTCTGGATGCCAATCCATTGTCTTTTATGCTCTGCCCTAATATAAAGAAAATCTGCCTCATTCTGACAACATACCAGCCATAACACATACTAGTAACTAATAATTCTGCCTCACTAAGTGTGTGAGCTTATAACTGCTTAGTAAGAGCTTACTAGATCCTCAAACTAGTTCTTAGGTCTGCAAGCTTGTCACAACTTTGTAAAGGTTGAATTTATAACCTTGTTTAAATTAAAGGAGCATTAGACCGAGAAGAGGGCATATTTTCAGGGGGTCCCCTCCCCTGAAAATCAAATGATTATCTAGCACGCGACTGTATAGCAATTTTCTGGTTAATAGGAATATTCAAGTGAACTTTGCCCTCACGTCGCCTGTGGGCTATGGAGGCATAAAGTTTATCAATCTGCTGTGGATAATTTATGTGAAAATCGCAAAAACCGAGCGCCCTCACTTTTCGGTCTAGTGCTCCTTTAAATATAAAGACTTTAAAATGGTTTCAAGTTTGAACTCGCTGCAAGCCCCCGACAAACTTTAAAGCAGGCTCACCACTTCTGATGTGATATTCCAGATCAAAGCTTACATCAGAAAATTATCACTTTTGTGCAACCATTATACTAATGCACATTTTTACGTTTCCTTAAAAAAAGAGAACAAATTTTGGTGGCATAAAACAGCATACAATCCTGACAGAATAAAGGGGCACTAGTGAGGGCCCTCGTTTTTGCACATTTCACAGATATAATATCCACAACAGATCAATGGACTTCAGGCCTCCATAGCCCACAAATGACGTGAGGGCAAAGGTCACTTGAGTATTCCTATTAACCAGAAAATTGCTCTACTGTTGCATGCTAGATAAACATTTAGGCCCCTGAATATACGCCCTCACTTTAGTGCTCCTTTAAGAAAATTGTAATCTAAAAAGAAATTGAACAGTCTGAGAGAAAAAAATTCATACTCTATGCAAATAGGCCTTAAAGAAATCTTACAAAACAAAACTGCAAGTTTTTATGGGGTTTGCCTACCAAAGTCAAAATCACACTAAGATGCAAATCACCATACAAAAGATACAAATTCGGAAAGAAAGTGGAGGAGAGGGAGGGGGGAAGGAGTAGGGGAGGGGGAGTGGCTTGTTTCCCTTGCCCCTTCAAATCCCTTCAGCGTGCAATGTCTATTCCAGTGGACTTTTCATGCCAGTCCTTTTCTAAAAACTGTATAATTTATTATTTTCTTGACAAGATATTTGAGGACTTTGTGCCAATATTTCTCTTTTAGTCTGTGGCCATATTTATGACCATGCTTGGCCCACGGAGCCAGTGAATAAAGTAAATTAATTTCTTCTTGCAGTTCCTAATATCTAAACCTTTTTCAATTCCATCCCAACACTTCTTAAACTTAAAAAAATATTTTACTCCTTCAAAACTGCAGCACTCTTAATTAAAATGGCTAAAAATATTACAAAGTGCTATAAAATTTTCAAGCTCTTTTCTGATGATGTGCATACCTCTTTTGACATTATAAATAACCAACATAAAAATAACTACAAGACTTACAACAAGCCATCAACCTGCCTGTATGCTTAACATTCTTGTCTCTTCCTATCATCGTTAAAACCTTACAGGACTTGATAACTCCTCTGAGAAACATTTCTCGATCTAACATCTTTCAAACTTATTGTTCTTAAAATATGGATCTCATTTTAACTTGCAGTTTAAGTCTTTTAAGGAATCATAGCTTTTAGATTTGAAGAAAAACCATTCTGTTTTAATTGGCGACAGCAACGTAAAAGACAGGGATTTGGGGATATTGTTTCTTAGATTTAAAAATATCTCTGGTGGAAAATCAATGATGATTGCTGAAGTGCTGATGGGGCACTCATCCTGTCTGTTAGATTTGATGCTGAGAAGTACTCCAGGATGCAAAAGTGGGTCAATACGGACAAGGTCTACCCTAATGGGATGTAGGGGTGAGGGTTAGTGGAGAAGGGGTCGTGTTGGTCGTGTTGGGAAAAGGGTTCGTGTTGGGAAAGGGTTCGTGTTGGGAGAAGGGTCGTGTTGGGGGATGGGTCGTGTTGGGGGATGGGTCGTGTTGTGGGAAAGGTTGTGTTGGGAAAGGGGTCATGTTGGGGAAGGGGTGGTGTTGGAGGAAGGGGTCGTGTTGGGGAAGGGGTTGTCTTGGGGAAAGGGGTCGTGTTGGGGGGAGGGGTCGTGTTTGGGGAAGGGGTTGTGTTGGGGAGAAAGGGTTGTGTTGAAGGAAAGTGGATTGTTGGGGAAGGGTTGTGTTGGGAGAAGGGGTTGTGTTGGGGAAAGAGGTTGTGTTGGGGCAAGGGGTTGTGTTGGGGCAAGGGGTTGTGTTGGGGCAAGGGATTGTTTGGCAGAAGGGGTTGTGTTGGGAGAAGGGGGGTACTGCTGGGGAATGGGTTGTGCTGGGGAATGGGTTGTGCTGGAGAAAGGATTGTGTTGGAAAGGTATGCATTAGGAAAGGAGTTGCACTTGGGAATCACTAGTGATGTGGAAGTGGTATGTTAAGTTGAATTAGTTCTGTCAGAAAAAGAAAGAAAAATCTCAAATAAAATAAATTTCAATTCCATAGCAAAAATACTTTCAAGTTGATTGACCATAATTAATCAACTTTCTGGAGGATTAATAGGGCAGGGATAAATTGATATTTTCAACTGAACAATCATAAAAATATTAAGGGAAAAGCAAAATAGAAGTGATCTTTATACTGCCAACTGATTGCTGTGCATGGAAAATGGAGAGAGAGGGGGGTTAAAGAGGGGGGACTAATAAGATTCAAGAAAAAGAAAGAAGAAGCAAACTACTGCCAAAGGTGAGTTATTTTGATGGAATGCAGGAACAGTTATGTATATTTTTTCAAGATGTATCTCATTTGACTATATGTTCATTTGTATAATTTGTGTGTGTGTGTGTGTGTGTGCATATGCATATGTCTTCGCTAGCAATCGGGGGCATTTGTGCACCTTCTAGTTGGGGGGCGACCTACCAATTGGGGATAGCCTGATTGGTTTTCTTGCAGATTTGGGTTCTCCAGGGTAAAACAATATGCTACCTGAAATATTATGCATTTTCAGTGCTATTCCCATTTAGTTGGTTCTGTGCAGGCTGTGTTTCAAAATATGTCTCTCTAGGTATATTCTCAGAGAAAGTTTATCTAGCATCTTATGTCCCCGGTTATGTGATTCAGATTGTATACTGTCCCCAGTTGGGCAAATTAACTCTTAACACACCACCTGTGTTTCCAATTAGTATCTTCTATGTGGTGAACCTGGTTAGAGGACATACACATATGTGTACCCAGTTAGTATGTACAGATTACATTCCTGTTTTAGGCCATTAAAAGGAAAACAATGAGTGTTAATAAAAAAAAAAAAAAATGGGTTGTGATATTGTAATCAATGCATCAATTAACATCTCATTAGGCTAAGAATAACATCCAGGGACGATGTCCCTTTTAAGTGATTCAAAACACTTGTCCCTGATCGGGACTTGAAACATGTGTGTGTGTGTGTGCGTGTGTGTGCGTGTGTGAGGGTCTGTGAGTGTGTATGTAAGTGTGTGGGCACGAAATGAAGAAAGAAGAAAAACTATAATCCTATTTCCACTTGCGTAAATGAAGGCAAAAATACAAACACACATAAAGGCAAGAATTTCTTCTACAAAAACCAAGAAAATCAAACTGACCACCACATCATTAAGTGGCAAAGAAAAGGAGATAAAAAAGCCATTTCTCTGAGCTGAAATTAAAATGATTTATTTCGTAGGTCAACTTAAAATAGTAATGAGATATCTTGGACAATTAACAATCTTCTTTTAGTTCCAAAAGGTCTCAGAGAGGATGAAGCCGAAGTCATTTGACTTTCAAGAAGTGTCAGAAATTGACCATCCTGTAAATTACTTTTTAGATTTTGTTTTCAATGGCAAATGGATTAATCTGTCCACGGAGTAATTGCCAAGGAGAAAATGATTAAGGGCAGGAAGCAATTTTGCTGATATCCATCACCCTTTGGTTATGAGGGAAGGTGATTAATTAACGCAAATGTGAACTCTAACAGGCACAGCCTTGCGTAATGTTATGCAACCTCATGACAGCCTTGAATCTAATCAGAACAAAGACCAACTTATTTATATATAGGTATAATCACAATTGGAATCAAGCTCCTAAAAAATCTTCAGATTGTCCGATCCTGAGCATAACAGTGCTTAAAGAGGAAGGATCGTCTTAGTAAAATTGTGTAATGACAGTTCGGGAGCAACCCCAAAACTTCGGTAGTTTGAAATACCCAAAAAATTGGGTACTTTTAAATATTACCTCATTGCATGAGCCTACACATTTGTCTCCAAAATTTCAGGATATCCAGTGAATTTTTGGTCAATCCGGAGCGGAAAATGAGAAATCCCAAACGTTTAGTGTGGGCTAGTCAAATGTGTGGGCTCACGTGATGACGTAATACACAAAAGTACCCAAATTTGTGGGTATTTTAAAGTACCCAGTTTTTCAGGGTTGCTCCTGGACTAAATGAGAATGCGATGAAAACATTTGACGTTGTGACTTCTGGTTGTGAACGCAAGATTCATGTGCTGATTATACAGTCAGACAGTGGCACATTGTGTGTCGAGTTTCATACACAATGTAATACGTTACTGTGACGAGAAAATCATTTTTTTCTTTTTTCAACGCATTTGTCCGAAAGAAAAGGTAAAAGTGAAATATTAGTATTATAATACTACAATAGTAGTCACTAGACGAAAATTACTGAGAAAAAAATGAAGATAAAAGCAAAAATCGAAGTCAATGATTCTACTGGGGCCTGAACTCACGACTGTTGGTTTGAAAAAATCTGTACCCCATCGCCATAACCAACTGGGCTACTACATGTGCTGACTTTCACAGTGCTTTAAATAAATATATACTTTTGAAATAAGAGACAACGAATCGTGCAGCAATTGGTTGAAATTTTAACCAATCAAAGAATTCAAATGGAATTCTAAATATTGTGATGATTTCACCTCTTTAAGTTCAACCAAATACAATATCATATATCATTTTCAATTTGAACCAAATTCATGATTTAATACACAGACGCCACTATTAAAAGTTTGGTTGTTTGTTATTAACTAACTACACCAAGTGACCTATGGATTAGGTGTGGTGTTACGACTTATGGATAAGGGTGTTCTGTTGTAATGCACTTGTCAATTGTGTGACTCAGCCACAAGTTGAGTCATTGCACTAAAGTGGGTGGACAAAACATGTATATTGATGCACCCCTGATATTTTTTGTGAAATGACTTTTCCAAATTAATCACCTCTGTACAAAGTCATAGGGTCTAAAGTAAATTGACCCACCACAGAGTCACTCTGGTGACTGACAATTTGGTACATTGACACAAATGTGAGTCACTATTTCAAATGTCAATGACTCACCTTTGACTGACATTGCCGGGGGTAGTGGGGGTGAGTCATACAACTGACAAGTGCATAAGGGACCCAAGACAAAAAACTATTTGATTTGCAGACATGTTTGGTTGTAAAATAGTATCTGACAGCAAGATTATACCGATGACAATTTGTTCTGCAATTTTTGAACCTTTCTTAAAGTTTTCATGAACATTTTAATGACTACATGACCTCAACCTTTTGAAATTTTATTCAGAATAACATCCATTTGATGTACAATTAGCTGATTGAAAATATGGTCAATGATGATAGATCCATTTATATATAACTTATTTTCTTCATTAACTTTGCACTGAAAACATTTATGTCATGGTTTCTTTTCTCCGTCTGCATAAATGATGAGATGACCTTCTTCTCGTCCTCACAACCAACATGCCAGCTATCCAATGTCATTAATTACACCACGCACAATCCCACAACACTGTTACATGAACTCCACAGAACACCAACATGATATCACCCCCACAAAACATTCCTAAATCTGAACAGAGTCCACTTACCATACCTACGAATCCATTTAAATTCACAAACGACAAGCTTTGATCGATGAAAATCAGATCTTCTGGCCTACTCGACAACATCAAACGCACAGAGAAATTCCCAGAGAGACGGTTAAAAAGATATCCCGAAAGCTATATGTACATACAAGCTAATACACCACGACTGATAGTATCAAGTGCAACTGATGGAACTCCCAACACATTTAGTCATTATGTGTCACTAGGTTTGCATTACGAGCAATGCGCCATCAATGTTAAACGGTGGGGATGACTCACTGCTGATTCCTCTGGGGTAGGATCTTGCCTCTATTGTTTACACTGATTCACTTCTTTTCCTTTACCTTAAGGTGAAATTCGCAGCAGCTAATGACAAAATGGGACTTTTTCATTACCAGAGGAGAAAAATATGTGTCGCCTTGTGTGTTTCTGACTATAAACATCATTATGCGTCGGAAAAACCCTCTAATGGGCAAGGGAATTTAATAAGTGTCTACGAAATGACCTGATTTCTAAATAATTTAAGACGCTGTTAATAAGATTAAATATTTTCTTTAAAAGAATTTCTTATAAAATTTAGCTTAAGGTCCATGAAGGATTATTCACAATGATTAAGGACTGAACATATTGTAAGTAGCGATTTTTTTTTAATTGCTTAAAATGAGACATTTCGGCATATTTTGGTAAGGTCTGCCCTAAATCAAGTTGGCAGTATGAAAATTTTTTAATTTGGAATTACTCGCGTTTCCTTAAGCCGTAACACACTGAACGCAACGCGGCAAGCGATTTTTTAGATAATCATACAGAAAACAAATATCATTTGATGCTTTTTGCGTACAAACAATGAAGTTTACAATTGAGGCTTTTGATGATACTGGAAAATTTGTTAGAAATGCTTTTCTGTTCAAACTGTGGAGAAATTTGCTTTAGTAGGGCGCGATTTTTGTCAGGATGCAAATTCTGCTTTAATGAACATAGAATGGCCCTTTCAATCAATTTTTAGTTATCATCTGAATAGCCGTGCGATGACAATGCTTCTCTGAAAAGAAGAGGTCAAAAAGTTTCTTTCCTTTGTTTGATTTAATACTTTTAAACATGATTTTTACAGGCTAAAGTAGATTACAGGCTGCAGCTATAATCATGTTTTATCAAAGAAGCAACACTTTCTGAAGTTTCACTTCCTGGTTTTATTACATAACTTTTAAACATGACAGAGGCAATTTATCTATCATCCCCTTGAACTGAAATGGTTAGAAAATAATATTTAAGTTTTAAAGTTTTTATTTCTAAATTACTTAATATCTTATTGTCCATTTTCTCTTGTCCCCCCCTAATTCTCTAAGGTTTTTTTTCTGGAGGAGGAATAAATAAACAAAAAATAGGATAAAACTTTAAAGACAAATTTTAAAACAAGATAAGAGAACCTTCCACGTGATGCCACTGCCACTTATGTCTTGCCCTGAAGAGGTCCCTACTCAAACATGACCTTTCCTCATCAAAAAAACCAAAAACAAAATAAGGATAACAACAAAAATCCATAACAAAAAAAAAAAAAAAAAAACACTCTCAAATATAAAACAGCCACTTTATGAAAGGCCGGAAAGGGAAAGAGGAAAATTGTTGGACGGATTCAGAGGTTGTATAGATCCTGTTAAACAGACCCTTGTCAGACTTGTAAAAGAGGTAGATCTTATCATCCGAGTATCACCCAAGACATCGGATCAAACTTCACTGATTTCAACAATTTTCTGGCGGATGATTGACACATTCGATAGTCTTGTCCAATCAAGCCGATAATAAAACTTGCAAATGACTAACTTTGGCCTCATGCAAGTTCAATTGTTTTCCTTTTCCTATCTTGCTTCTACAAGTGCTTTTCCTTCTTAAAAAAAAAGAAAAAAGATGTAATTCTTAACAGTTTAGGAACATTTTGATGGCAATCTGAACAAAATATAGAATGATTACTGTTTAAAAGCAGTTTTAAATATTTGGTACAATAACAACTGAAAATAAATTATATCATAAATTTACAGTTAATTGGAAATGTTAGTCTAAATGTTCCTTTGCGTGATGTTCACAGGAACTTGTTCAATTTTCATGCATTTCTTTATGTGCTAGAAATGAAATGACAATTTTGTTGCACTTATGAGATTTAAAAAGTATGGGAAGTAGGTCAATTTGAAGTTAGGATGAATCATGGTTGCGGTTCTATATGGAAGCAATGTCTTATCAAATTAAAAGTTCAAGCTGTTTATGGCCTATAATTTCAGTTATCGTAAGAAATAGGATGGGTCATCTACCGCTAAACTAGCTACCAACAAGCTTGCGATAAACTAACAAAATTCCCTGTAAGGGTTATCTTAAAAGTTAGCTTTAAGCACCCTCTATGCTTTCAGATTGTCATAAATGTCAACTGTACAGTAGCTTTTTCATGCACAGCAATCATTTTGATAAATTGTAGAAAGGCTTTAAATTAATTTAATATTGACAAAAATACTACTTTTTGAATAAGTTTTTTCAACATTTAATCTCAGTTGATGCCTTCCGCATGAAAATAACCTTTTATTATTACTTGATTTTAAAAATATTTTCTCCGTCACTGTAATTTTCTTATTGCCTTTGTTATACATGACATCTGATAGAAATAACTAACCAATAAACTTATGTTTTGAACAATCAAAGACAAAAGGTACCAGAAAGATTGGTCTTCCAAACATTTATGCTTTAAATAATATCAACAAAAATACCACTAAGGGACAAAATAATCAAAAATCATCTTCGATTGGAATTTTTTTTTTAATGAGCAGCAAAAGAAGAAATAGATGACTCTAAAATACAAAACTTGTCAGAGTCCGCGGAGGTCCTTACATGATCCATCAAAAGCCCCCTAAACTATTCAATCTTAAAATAAAATACAAAAAAACTATTTAGTTTTTGAGTTCAAATGGTTAGTCATTGAGCTCAATAGCAGATCAAAATTTTAGAATCTTGTTAAAGGATTAGTTCAGGGGTCAAGCAAGTCTATGAAAGAGGACTTTACAAGAAACAAAATGGGTGAAAAAGCATTAAAAAATCTTAATACATTAAAGAGATTCAAGTTTAAAGGATTAGTTTAGGGGTCAAGCAAGTCTATCTTATATGAAAGAGGACTTCAAAAGAAACAAAATGGTCAAAGAAAGCATTCAAGAAATCTTATTACATTAAAGAGATATTCAAGTTTAAAGGATTAGTTCAATGAACAAGCATGTCTATCTTATATGAAAGAGGACTTCAAAAGAAACAAAATGGTGAAGAAAGCATTCCAAAATCTTATTCCGTTAATGAGATATTTAAGTTTAAAGTTTGGTATAATTTCTGTAAAATGACTGAAATCAGACTAGTTGTGATGTCACAGACTCAGATTCCTCAGTCTAATATGTGTTTAAAATTATTTCCCCTCAAACTTCTGCAGGTGTTAAATCATAAATACCCTTCCTAGATTCAGTTTTAACTACTTTTTTGATATATCCCATGGTTTTAAACCACAAAATTGCAGGACAAAATATAATAAAATACATAAAGACTGAGGAATCTGAGGCTGTGACATCACAACTAGTCTGATTTCAGTCGTTTCTACACAAATGCTACCAAACTTTAAACTTGAATATCCCCTTAACGGAATAAGATTTTTGAATGCTTTGTTTACCATTTTGTTTCTTTTGAAGTCCTCTTTCAATTAAACATGCTTGACCATGGAACTAATCCTTCAATTTAAGATTTGTAAAAGAGCGGGCAGCTTTATTAAAAAAAAAAACCCCCAAAACCCAAGTCCTATAACTTTGTCTTCCCTAACTTGCGGCCATTGCAAATGGTGAGATTGTCTTTCCAGTTAGTTCTCAGTTTGGTATATGGTTGCCATACAAACAATTTTGTCCCATCAGGTACTCTGCTTGTTACAGAAGGTTAAGACAAAAGATTTGCATAAGATAATAAATAAGAGTGGTACCCTTTTCCACATCACAAATTTGCATAAAATTATGCCTCACCTATTTCTCCATACATACAAATATGTCCCTTATGGAAGATCACTTAAGAAGTTAAGTAGTGCCTACCAATTACTGAGTACACATAAACTTCCCAAATTCGTTTATATCAGTAAAATTAATTTCACATCTAAGTGCACCTTTTTTCAATTTTCAACTTAAAAAGCCCCCAAAAAACAATTATGCCGATGACTAACCATTTGAGCATAATTGAGTCATCCCGACAACACTAATTAAAATGTTTGCACATCACAAGAACAATTAAATCACATGATCTTAACGGTGATATTCAAAACCACAACACTGTAATATCTGTGAGTTATTCTCTCATGAATAACGCCAATGATTGGCATCTAAAAAGACCTCTTTCAATCTCAGTGAGTCAACGGCACAGACTCTATTTTCCGCCAACTGCAAAAAGCAAAATTTTCATGACGATCAAGCTTAACCTTCATGCTACTCAATCACCTGCCAAATCTTTTATTATGCAAATGAGCTATAATTTGGCAGCTCTCCAAGTCATTATGTTCTCTCAAGATAATACCATGAAGTGGAGAAACATGGCAGTAATTATGCTTGAAATTTACATCAAATCTTTGATGTTTATCCAAATAATCTTTCATAGATATTTTCTTTTGTTTGTATCGCTTGGAATGAAGTATTTAAATCAAACGGTTGGATATACCCATATGGTCAAAAAGACTAAAACACAAACTTGGCGTCAGTGAGTTACCTAAAAAAAAATCAACCTCGTCATCAATGTTTTCTTTATGATTGATAGATTAAACATTGCTCTAAAAGCATTTCACGTCAAGATACACTCAGGATGACAAACTGACAAGCTTAAGTGGAAACACATCGCAAACAGAGAGGAATCGCAAAAACAAGATGAATCCAAGGAAAACGTTTTGGGGTTCCTGGTGAATTCTCTCACATCAAGTCGGTCTGGGTTTCACAATAAGATTTAAAGACATATCAATTGATCACAGATGAAATTACATGTGACTTGATTAGGAGAATACAAGAAAGTAAATTTGATGAATAATTTGAATAACGAATCAGTGATTGTTAACTAGAAAGACATGTTATTCAGATCAAGGTGCTTCCATGAAAGATTAGACAAAGAATATGAGCTTCCACAAACCTGTCACTACCAGTTTGAAAAGAGGGAGGGAGGAGAGGAATATGGCAGAAAGATGACAATAAACTCTCTATCCCTTTTTTATTTTCTATAAATTAGGATTTTATAATTTTGAATTACGAAGATTGACTGATAATGGGTCCACCGGTGGGTTTTTTTTTGGGGGGGGAGGAACTGCAGGGAGGGGAGGGAGGAAGTGCATGGAGGGAAGGAGGGAGGAAGTGCAGGAGGGGTGCAGGGGGGGGAGGAGGAAGTGCAGGGAGGGGGGGAGGAAATGCAGGGAGGGGGAGGGAGAGTGCAGGGAGGGGAGGGAGAAAATGCAGGGAGGGGGAGGGAGGAAGTGCAGAGAGGGGGAGGGAGGAGGTGCAGGGAGGAATTGCAGAGAGGGGAGGGAGGAAGTGCAGGGAGGGAAGGGAAGGGGGATAGGAGCTCATTTACTCCATTCTTTTGTTGAAGGATACAAATATACTACAAATATATTCAGGATGCAAAAAGGTTTGTTAGCTTGTTAGTAAAATATTTAATCAAGATTGTACGTCAATAGTAACAAATATGCATCAATTTGCATTGCAAAAAGTTTCCTTATTTTTTACGGGTTTTCTAGAAGTGGTCCTGATAAATTCTCTTCAGAATAACAACTAAATACTGGTGCACATGAACTACTACAATGCACATTTTGCATACTCATAAATAGTAGGTCTTGCATCATTTATTCAATAGGAATAATTGATACTGAGCCTGCCTAAAGAATGATTTCAAAAGCAAACCCACTTGTTTTCAACAAATATTACTCCCTATATTCCTTGACAACATATAGAGACTCTCAAAGACACAGAAATGTCAATTTTCTTTCCAAAAACCATATCTTCAAACCAAAAATCCTTCATACCTATCTATATCAAAAGAAAGGATATCTGCCATGTATAAATGCAAAATTATCCTCAATAAAACTCCTGTCAAAATCAGTTGAACTGAGTTATCTATCACACTGAGACAAGCTTCTTGTCCATTTTTTCTCTGCGGCAGATTCAAAATTACCTTTATAACAATGTCATATTCTCCAATATTTCTACAACTTGAGGGGTTTGTCATGTAGAAACCTAACTTGTGGCAGCGCGGGTCTAATCTGTGACAGTATGTTTTGTCAGCAGAGAGTGTTAAATAATTCCAGGATACAAAAATCAATAGTGACAGAGCAGAGACAACCTTATGTGTAGATAATCATTCTATCCATAACTATATGAATGTAGATACACTTAAAGACTGAAGATACAAATAAATGATCAAATAATTTAATTTCATGTTAAATTTTTTTAAATTTTTTATAAAATAATGACAAAAAAAAAAAGCTTTTCTTTCTCCCTCCAGTATGGACATTGACAATTTTCACACTTGACCTTTGACATTCAATATGATATCAGGTCAATCTTATATCACAGAGGGCACTGAGAGAAACAAGAATGGTGAAAAATGAGAAGAAATATTAATTTTTTTTCTTCAGAAAGAACTATGTTCATTTTCACTTTTTACCACTAGGAAAGGAGGAAAATGTGCAGATGCCGTGACGTCCTAAATCCTGTTATATTCGATATCAGACAGGAAGTGACATCATCACAGACAAAGGTCAATTTTACTACAGATAACTCTATTCACCTTAAAGACATCTGGAGACAATATAAGCTAGATTGTAATTCATTTATTAACACAATACCCAGAAGCATTAAAAAGGTTCCCACATCAACAATTAAACTGGACAAAACCTAATTTAATTCACCAATGAATAAATTTGACAACAAAAATATAAAATCATTGAGAGATTTGAGTGCTCTTCGCAACAGCATCACAAATCTTAGGCAAGAAATTTTTAATTTCTGGAATGACCCAACCCCAAATATGTTTTTTTTTTTTTTTTTTTAAACAGAACACTAGTTTTCCTACAAGTCTAGAGCTACCTCACAAGGAAATTCTACAGAAATAGTTTATAGCTGCTCTATAAAAAGTGACATCAAGATAAAAATGGTTTTCTTGCCATATTTCTTGCAAGTTTCTTCAAGAAAATAATAACATTGACCTTCTTACGAACTGCTCATTTGGAAAACAGGTTCAGCCTGAGGTCAATCTATCTTAATTCATCTCACTTTCTCTTGTTAGGCATTCTCCCAGTGGATCGAAAAATAAAAAGAAAGCTAAAGATTTTTTTTTCTTCTGTTAAATTATCTTGTCAACTGACCTTGGGCTAGTTGATTACCTGTTTCTCTCGTTGATTAATGAGATAGTTGTATAATGATTCAACAGGGTGGAATAAAACTTTTTGTCTTTTAGTTAATTTTGATGGCTATCTTTTACAGAGATTTCTTGAAGTAAAATATGAATAAAAAAAAAGTAGTTGTTCAAAGATGATATGATTATTGATGGCTGTTTTATTGACAGCCTTCTTATCACATGCTGAGAATTCAAGTTTTTTTTTCAAGAGATGAGAAAAGAAGGTTATTATTAATAAATAGAAGGTACATCAATGTTCCAGGAGTACAGTGGCATTTTACATGCAGGCCCACATCAGTGTGGATTACAGATGATGTATTTAATTTAAAATAGGAAGTTGAAAAGCAGAAAAAATGTGGCATAAAAGTCCAACTATTAAACGATCATAAAATTGCATTTACAAATCTTCACCGAAATTATCATAAACTGGTTCGCAAATTAAAATGGGATTAATCTCTTATCAATTTTTACCCAACCACTTAATCAATTTTCCCCTAGACTTTGTTATGTTACCGGGTGGAGGGAGGGGGTTCCTCTTTTCCTTCTATTTTCACAATTTCGCTTTTCTATATATTTCCTTTGTGAATAATTATCAAATTTAGGTTACGGTAGGCTTCTTGTAAAAACTCCAGCTTCTAAGCCCTTCCACCATTTTCTCATAAATTGTTACTTGTTTTCATTATAAATATTTTAATATATGCATAAAAATGGAAAATAAATAAATCAAAACAAAAATCAAAATTATGTCAAAACATTTATTAGGGAATGTAATGGGGTAATAAATTGGTCAGGAGAAGAAAGAAGAACCTAATGCCAGAAGAGGAGGAAACGGGTGACTAATACTTGCGAGCAACTTTGCTAATTTTTTCATGGGCAAGATCCATAATATCAAGGACGGATCAAAAAATTGTTCACTTTTCGATCTCCTCCCAAAAGAGATTGCAAAGAATTGAGTGCTTTTCGATCTCCTCCCAAAAGAGATTGCAAAGAATTGAGTGCTTTTCGATCTCCTCCCAAAAGAGATTGCAAGAATGAGTGCTTTTCGATCTCCTCCCAAAAGAGATTGCAAAGAATTGAGTGCTTTTCGATCTCCTCCCAAAAGAGATTGCAAAGAATTGAGTGCTTTTCGATCTCCTCCCAAAAGAGATTGCAAAGAATTGAGTGCTTTTCGATCTCCTCCCAAAAGAGATTGCAAAGAATTGAGTGCTTTTCGATCTCCTCCCAAAAGAGATTGCAAAGAATTGAGTGCTTTTCGATCTCCTCCCAAAAGAGATTGCAAAGAATTGAGTGCTTTTAGGGCCATGGATGAGGATGAAGTAATGAAACTGATCAAGGTCCACGAATTGTCCGATGGATTCATATCCGGCAAGTTTGATGAAAACACACCTAGCAGTACTCTCACCTGTTTTAAGCAGGATTGTGTATGACTCATTAACAACAGGTAGTTTTTTTGTTAATGACTCATTAACAACTGGTAGTTTTTAACAAGGATTGCTAATGACTCATTAACAACTGGTAGTTTTTAACAAGGGTTGCCAATGACTCATTAACAAGTGGTAGTTTTTCAGCTCACTGGAAAACACCTATTATTCGACCACTTCTGAAGAAGAATGGTCTTGATTTAATTACGTCAAATTACAGACTGGTGAATAACTTACCATTCATATCTAAGGTTGTCAAAAAAGGTATGTTAGTACAATTAAATGATCATCTGAATAGTGAGAACTTGTAACCTGACTATATTAGCGCATGGAGGCAGTCATATAGCACTGAAACAGCCCTAATCAAGGTAACAAACAACCTTCTGCTAAACATGGACCAGCAGAAAGTTACAGCACTGATAGCACTGGATCTCTCAGCAGCTTTTAATAGTGTCAATCACAGTGTCCTCATTATTGTGCTTCAAAAATAGTTTGCAATCAATGACACTGCATTGAATTGGTTTCATATCAATCTAATGCAGTCCCAGTTTGGTACCATCTTTTAAAAGTAAAAGATAAAGATAGAATTAAAAGTTTCTTGAGATATTGTGCCAATATATTCTGTGTAGACCGTGATTTACTTATAAAAAAAGTCAACGATGCAGCAAAGAAAGAATTTGGCAGACATGCCCAATACATAGTTTCAACGAAAGACCACCTATCAAATTTAGAAATAACATCCATGTGCAATAAAACAAATTATTATCTAAGAAACCCAGCCCCCATCCCAAGTTTTGGAACAAAATTTTAAAAATTAATTTGTATATAAAGCTGCAATTTTGATTCATTTTGGTATTTTAGACCCCTTATTTATAACCTTTTACCCTTTCTAACTTGTCATTTTGTATTTATTTTCATATCTTTAATCATTTTATTGTCTCATTTTCTACATTCTTTCCTTTCGTTTATTGTTCTGTATTGTATATTATTGTATTTTCCTATTTATAAAATGTATATAATTTATACTGGAAAAATATAAACTAAATTAGTCACAGGAAAATAAAAGTGCAAATTAAGAAATCTTTTCCAAAAGAGCAATGCCTTCTTTGCAAGCACACTATAAAGGTATATTGCCACCATTTTCCCCAATGATGAAAACAGTCACAATTATGGGATATGCTGATGACCATTCTTGATATGAGTCAGTCAATCCTACTAATCCTATTCGCAAGGTAAATTGCATATCAGCTTTAGGCACGTGTTAATATTGTAATGAACTGATGACCAAAATTAACTGAAATTAACTAGCAGCATGACCGAGTATATTACATTTACTAACAATGTCCAAAGAAACAAAGTGTGTAACAAATGGGATAAATATGAATAATGAGCATATTGTTAAAAGTCATTGTATTGAATTCTTGGTGTATTACTTGATAACGAGTTATCTTTCCATAAATATGTAGATGATAAGTGCAAAAATGCTTTGCTTAATTTATATTGCTTAAGGATATTACAAAGCCATTTGACTGATTAATCCATGGAGCAATTAGTTCATTTTTTAGTAATTTCCCACCTGACTACTGTAACCATTCTATTACATGGGTTATCCAAAACATATTTGGCTAAACTACAGTGTGTACAAAATTTTGCTGCAAAACTATTACTGGACAAAAAAAAATATGACAGTGCCACTGAATGCCTCAAGGAGCTTAATTGGTTACCCATCAAATCCAGAATATTGTTCAGACTTATGTATGAGTTTTATACATAAGCAGGCTCCCACATATTTATCGTCATACTTCATATGTAAGATACTAAATACGCGTTTAAGTCATTAGACAGCTTCCTAATTTCCAAACCCATAGAAAGTCCTATGTGGACCGTGCATTTTTGATTGCAGGTCCAATAAGAGTGGAATGCATCCCCAATGATATCCAGAATACAGAAACATATATGCTATTTAGAAAGAGACTGAAGACATATCTCTTTCTTAAATCTTTCAAGTAAGTTATACATATATCTTTTTTAATTGATTTATTCTTATATTTGTAACGGTATTGAACCTAACTTTGTTAATTTTTAAGGATTGTAAAGCACTGCTGATTGCATTTCTGTTTTGTAGAAGCAATAAATGTTAATATAAAATAATAATAATAATAATAATAATAATAATAATAATAATAATAATAATAATAATAATAATAATAATAATAATAATAATAATAATAACAATAATTAAATAAAATTATAATAAAAAAAAAAATAATAATAATAATAATAATAATAATAATAATAATAATAATAATAATAATAATAATAATAATAATAATAATAATAATAATAATAATAATAATAATAATAATAATAATAATAATAATAATAATAATAATAATAATAATAATAATAAAGAATAATAATAAAAATAAAACTTTCTAATCAACATGAGGATATTTTCTATAAAAAAATTAAAATAATATATTTTTGATTCAGTATCTTACAGGGACAAATATGCTGAGAAAAGAGGGCATAGATTTTGTTCTTTTAAATTGATACAGAAGTGTCATCTCGCACTCATTTACTGTATGTTGTTGATAACATATAGGTTAACACACAGTACATTTAAACACAAAAGTCAACAGGAAAACGAGTTAAAACTTTTTGAGTACTTAAGTCAGAATTAAGTAGCAATGATGATACTCAGTACATCTGCATGCAAGAGAAGTACTTGATTTCTAGAGATCCTAGATTAATAGGTTCTCATTTTCTGTTTGAGTGCTCCTTTAACTTGGGGATCCATGAAAATCTTGATTTTTACCTCAGTGCTTTTCCCTTAATCTTTGGCAACTCATGAATATATGAATATGCATATCGTATGAATATGTAGTTACTAGTCTGAGAATCAGATGGGAAGGGCACACCACCACCAAGGAAAATTATTGTAGGTGGACACCAAAATCCCACATTCCTGTACAATTGAAATTAACTATTTTTGTTTTTGCATATCCTGACCTGATGCCTTTATGTGCTGCCATTGGCTTTATACTATTATCATACTATGAGCCTGTCAGTGTTTTCCACAATATTTAGGGATCGCTTGAAAAACACACAGACCTCCGTGGTGTAGTAGCTAGTGCTTTGTTCTCTCACCTACACGTCCTGGGTTCGAATCCCGGTGGGTCTCCAACAAGTGAGTTCACAACTGGTTATCAAAGGCCGTGGCCATCTTGATATGATGTCCAGCACTGGATGCTTTCGGGACGTTGAACCTTGCTATGCCATGCTATGCTATACTGCACACCCATTCAATAAAACAGTCACACCCACCCACAAAACCACACACACCCACACCCAAGACTACTACAAAAGCTTTTTGCTCAAAATCAAATTCTACAAAAAACTATAATCAAATTATGAAAAGAACTTGATGAAAAAAAGTGACAAAAAAACCAATATTAGATTGGTCTATTCATGGTGTTACCATATATATATTTTCAAATTCAATCCTGCAGAGTGAGCAAAATATATCTTCTGAAAAATCATGCTAAATGATACAAAAATTAAATCCTTCTCCTCTTCCACATTTTTAACAGAAAAGTATAATTTTCAAGAAGAATAAAAATAACTAAAATGAAATAATACTTTAAGTAATTTTTTAAGTTCTGTTATTTTTTTTGCTCAAACCTCCTTCATCAAATGAAGATGTAACCTTCTTGAGTTGCTATGTGAACGATACCTAATTATTACTGACCTTCAGTTCACTCGTAGGTCAGTTTAATTACCAAAGTTGGATCTAATTATAGATTACCTCAAAAGCAACATAATGAGCAGATGAAATTTTGCATTAAAGGAAAACTTCCTGGTCAGTGCAGTATTATATTACAAAACATAGGGAGAGGATATTGATTTTTCTTTGTGTCAGGAGAAAGCTCTTGAAGTGATGAGGGGAGATTGTTTGAAATTTTAATTATTCTGGGAGAAAATAAGAAGTCATTTAGGATGCTAACAACAGGGTGGAAGTGGAGGACTTTAAAACATCATTCTTTGTTTGAATAACGAACATCAAAAGAGTACAGATGTGTTGGTGGAGATAAAGACTTAGAATGATACATGTTGATCACCAGGAATACTAAAAGGCTTACTGTGGTCAGGATCCTCTAATTAGAAATAAACTATTTTGGAACAGTACATTCACATAAAAAAACACATGGGACTGCAGTCTCTGATATCAAATTTAGACACAAAATGGCCAAGCAAGGCCAGTAAAATTGAACCAGAACCAAAGGTTTTGTGATTCCGATGCTTTTTTTCATGCTGATTAATTAAATATTAACTGTTTTGTCTTTGCATATCATGAAATAAGAGATATCGTGTTTACAAGCTCTTTCAGCATAATCATATTAGGCTCCACTTACTACGCAAATTTATGAAATTAAACTCTGACATTAACACATATTTGTATATTTTGTAAAACACTGTTTCTTAATTAATTCTTTTTAAGGGCCATCATTTCACAACAGCTTCAGGCCACGGGCCAATTGCGTGGCAAAACCAGCATCATATGACAAACAAAACCTATCAAAAAAATCCCTGAATACAAACAAGCTGAGAGCACATGCGATAAGGATGTATGCCAGATGTCGGCGGTTCTTTTATCTGCCTTCCTTCGACACGCCATTTTATAGTGGAACTAAAGATAACATTTTATTTGATTAGTTGTGATATTCTAGTGCGCTGATCTGCCTTGCAAAATCCCCAAATAAACGAGGATTTTGCGATTTTTACCGATCTCATTCAGATTGAATAGGGCGTACTATATATATTTTTTCCACTCTGACTATTGTTTGCGGGCCAGATTTGATTGTCTGGCGGGCCAGATTTGATTGTCTGGCAGGCCAGATTTGGCCTGCGGGCCGCCTATTAGGAATCGCTGTTGTAGAATAATTAAACATAAACTACAAACTGACTGCAAAAAAGAAAAAGAAAAAAAGTTATAAGTTAAATATTTCTTTTTCTCTGCACAGTAATTGATGCCCTACATTTCATCTACCCCGTTTCAAAGAAATAAATTACGGATCAGTGCCATTAATCTATTGAAACTTTTATTCTAGTCTATTTTACTTTAGTCTATTGAAACTTTCATTTTAATAGACGATCATATTTTTATATTTTATAAGATATACGGAAGTCAAAGGGGATTAATGACCAGTTTCGCATTGATAGGAAAATAAACACGATATAACAGCAACATGCATTTAAATATTCATTGTACTGATATGGAATTTGCATAAATCAAAGAATTAATTACAAGTAGTGTTTAGAATATGAAATTAAGGGGAAAAGTTTAATGGGAAAGCAAGATGAGGCTGGGGTAAACAGACTGGGGTAAAAAAACAACTTTAAATTGTTATGCACTTGTCAATTGTGTCACCCCTACACCCCCACACAAGGTGAGTCATTGCACCAAAGTGGGTGGACAAAACATGTACATTGGTGCAGTGACTGACAGTTTTTTGTGAAATGACATACTCCAAATCAATCACCTCTCTACAAATTCAATGGGTCTGAAGTAAATTGACCCACCCCAGAGTCACTCTGGTGACTGACAATTTGGTACAATGATGCACATGTGCGTCCTCTTTCATAAGTCAATGACTCACCTTTGACTGACATTGCCGGGCGTAGTAGGAGAGTGTCATACAACTGACAAGTGCATTAGAGAAAAGTGGAGGAAACTATGGTTTAATGGAAGGAAAAGGTATTTTTTAAGGATATTGTTTAAGTTTAATTGGGAAATGAGGCTGATGAAGATGGCAAAGGACTGGGAAAATATTACAAAATTATAAATTTATAAAAATTATCTCCAAAATACAAAAATCTAGGTTTAAAAAAATATAAAAACAATACTTAAACATTTATAAACATCTATGTCTCTTATGTTTAAACCATTCAAACTTTGTTGTTTTTCTATGGAAAATAAATAAACTTTCTTTTTATAAATAATACAAGTCAAAAACAATATATCACAAAACTCAGACGGTAAATACCATCATGGTTCGCATGTCCATGCAAATTGACACCCATATCATATGACCCAGCCAATTATAAAAATGGCACCTCACACTAAGTCCCACATGGCATCCCATGTCCCACATGACATTCCACCCCATGTCCCGCATGAAATCCCATCCCTTGTCCTGCATGGCATTCCACCGTATCTCATACATGGCATTCCACCATATGTTCCACATGGCATTCCATCCCATGTCTCACATGGCATTCCACTATGTGACCCAAATGGCATCCCACCCTACGACCCAAATGGCATCCCAACCTATGTCCCACATGGATCCAATTCAATGTCCCACAAAACATCCTATCCCATCCCTTGTTCCACATGGCATTCCACCATATCTCCCATATGGCAATCTATCATACAGTATGTCCCACATGGCATTCTACCATGTCCCACATGACATTCCACCCTATGACCCACATGGCATCCCACCCTATGTCCCACATGGATCCCATCCTATGTCCCACATTAATTCAACAATATATCCCACATGGCATCTCTCTATGTCCTACATGGCATCCCTCCCTGTGTCCCACATGGCATCCCTCCCTGTGTCCCACAAGGCATCCCTCCTTATATCCCCCATGTCATCCCACCTTATATTCCTGCATCAGTGGCTTCCCACCTGATGTCCCACATGGCATCCCACCTTATGTACCACATTGGATACCACCATGTTCCACATGTTCCCATCATACTTTATGTCCCACATGGCATCACATCCCATGTCCCCATGGCCTCCTACCCTATTTCCCACATAGCCTCCTACCCTATGCCACACATGGCATCCCAACCTGTCACACTGTGTTACTTGTGGCATCCCACCCCATATCCCACATGACATACCATCCCATGTCCCACATGGCATCCCACCCCATGTCCCACATGGCATCCCACCCCATGACCCACATGGCATAGGCGCCATAAAAAGCCTCGTCCTAGCTATCAGTCCCTGATTGAGAACACTATATAAAAAAAGTCTGTCAGTCTATATAATAACTTTTATGCAAATGAACTGTTGAATAAGAAAAAAGGGAGGAGTCAACTAATCATGCCTTAGTGCATACCACATGCTATATATTCTATCCTATGTCCCGCATGGCCCCCATCCATGTCTCATATGACATCCCTGCCTATGTTTATATGCAATTACATCCTGTCACACTCCCTGACTGAGCATACTAAAAAAAAAAAAAGTCTTTTCAGTTCATATACTGTAGCAACTTTATGCAAATGACCACAATAATAAAGGCAGATTTTACTAATCATGCCTGATACAGCCGTTGGTGCACAACAAATCAGGCAAATATTTTGAAGAAGTTTAAGGGTTTCAAACCTCGTGTTATGAGAGACACTTGAAGATCTCTGAAGAATTTTAGAAAATTATGTTATCTTACAGTTATCTTCGAAGGAAATATCAAATGTTTTGTAGACTTTTTAAGGAAACTAATCTTCAACCTGTCTTAAGAGTCTTTGAAAAACTTTAACATTTATTAAGGAAATTCCAGCCTTCCATGAGGATATCTGAAGAAACTTTGTGATTTTTTCTGAGGAAATTTGAAGAAACTTTAACATTTCCTAAAAAATTCTCAAAACACTTTAACATTTCTGAGAAATCTTAGGCAAAACTGTGGACGGCCGAAATCGGCAATACGTAGGTTCGCATTATGCTTCACATGCTCACCAAAAATCATCAATTATAAAATGTGTCACTGATGTTGCTACTTTGGTCTTAACCTCTATTATAGTAAAAATATGAAGTAAATATACAAAAAATTTCCATTGCTATTTACTTCACTTAGAGAAATAACGTGAAAGCATTCTTCATGATTGGCAGATTCAAAATAAACTTCAAATGTTTTTTTCCGCACAGATGAATTTCAACTTGGCTGCTCTTCTTCAAACCCAACAATGAGATCTCTTTATGCTACTTTACCTTCCTCATGAATGACTTCTGCTCATTTTTAAAACCAATTTGTAAAAATTTCAAAAAATTGCTCACTAAAAAAACCTGGAAATCTCCCTGGAGTTGGCTATGCAAACATAAGTCCTAATTTGAGTGCTGAGTAAACAACCCAACTAAATTAAAATTGTTTTCTGTTTCACTCAGGGTTTTTTTTTTCCTTCCCCTTTATGCACATTGCCATTTGTCAAACAACCATTAAAAATAAAAGAGAAAGTCACTGACTTGTGTAAATATGGTTGCAATTTCCCTGTTGCCTTTGTCAGGGTTGTTGAGAGTGACAAAACAAAAAGTTGCTTTAAACCATATCACTATTGTTTGTGGTTTAACTTTAACATTGAAATACAATTTGCAATTCAGGGAGGTGAATACGTATATGAATATGCATAAATTTGAATATGCAGTTCCTGGTCAGATGGGAGGGGCACACCATCAAGGGAAAATATAGGTGGACACAGAATTTCATTTTGTAGCTGTAGAAGGTACCACCTCTTAACATGAGCAATATGGCAACAATGCTAATAGTTGGATATTTAATCAAATCATATGTAGTATAAATAAATCAATTTCTGGATAAAAACATGAAGGCATATCATTTTGGTGGATGTTCTTGAAAATTTGCACTTCCTTTTGATATCTTCTCATTGATGAGGTTTCTAGAGTAAGGGCTATTTTCCCACCAAAGATTTCCTTAGGAGGTTAAAGGATTAGTTCAGTGGTCAAGCATGTCCATCTTATTTGAAAGACGACTTCAAAAGAAACAAAATGGTGAAAAAAGCATTGCAAAATCTTATTCCGTTAAGGAGATATTCAAGTGTAAAGTTTGATATCACTTCTGTAGAAACGACTGAAATCAGACTAGTTGTGACGTCACAGCCTCAGACTCCTCAAAGTCTTTATGTATTTTAAAGAAAGTTTATCTAATTTTTTCACTATTTAAATCATTTTCCCTCAAACTTTCTTCAGGTGGTTTAAATATCCTTCCTAGATTCAGTTTTACTACTTTTTTGACATATTCCATGGTTTTTAAGCCACAAAATCGTAGCACAACATATGGTAGAATACATGAAAACTTTGAGGAATCTGAGGCAGTGACATCACAACTAGTCTGATCTTAGTCCTTTCTACACAAATGATACCAAACTTTAAACTTAAATATCTCCTTAACGGAATAAGATTTTTGAATGCTTTCTTCACCATTTTGTTTCTTTTAAAGTCCTTTTTTATATAAGATGGACATGCATGACCACTGAACTAATCCTTAAAGTTTTGGGTTATACCCTTCCAGCAAGTCACACTGTTATCATTATCATTAAATGAGCATTGTCATACACAATATTCATAGTCTGATAAAAAAAACCAAAAAACCCTTTATGTCCTTAAAGAAATATGATAATGAAATTAAACTTGAAACAAAACTACAAAATACGTTTTTTTTGTCTTTCATACAATTTAACAGTTCAATATCGTTTGACTTGTTAATCTTTTAGAGGTTTATGCTTTACAAGAAAGTAAAAACAGGATGATGTAACAAAATGCAACACTGTCACTTCTGCACACCCTCAACAGGGTAAAAAAGTGCATGAAATATTGTCAAATTAGAAAATATCTAAAGCAGTCCATATTATTGTACTAACAATGTAAAACAACCAGGTTTGGGAAAGAAAGAAAAAAAGCTTTTTAGTTACTTTACTTCAACGCTGCAAACTATTGTGAACTTGTACCTACTTTTTGACTATTTTTTAAATAATTCTATAGAAATCTAACAAAGTCATTGTTACTATGGATACAATGTAACTATAGAATAATCCCTTCATTCATCCACAAAAAATCAATATATTAAAAAGTGCAAATATTTTCCTTATAAAACAGAATTTGTGAATTTTTTTGTGAAAGAATATTGGGTGTTGGCACGTGCGGTGTGATAACTGGATTGGGGGCACCGGTAGTCAGTGAACTTACTGCTGGGCCACAACAGTTTGGAAGGGGACATGAAAAGAAAGTTTAGATATCCATCTGTGGTTTGGGAGCAAATTATATTAGTTGTGATATCAGAAATCCCTTTCTGAAATGAATAATGAATTTATTATTAAGTAATAAACCTCAAGGATAGTTTTGTTAGACCTTTTTTGTTGTTGTTTGAAGTTACAATCCACTTCTTTCATTTTTAGCTGAAAGGTCCCCAAATAATGCCTTCCTGCCATAACAAAGAACAGAATACTACAGATTTCTATTGAAAATCACAAAGAGAGGGGAAGGGGGGAGGCAAAGCCCAAACAAATTCCCAGTTACAAGCAGAAATAAAGTTGCACCGCTAAATTAAGTTTCTATCAACCTTCAAGTTGTTCCTAATCGGAAAATCTCTAATTTTCGGAAAATATCCTGAAATTTTTGGGAAATTTCCTTCACTTTGCAGGAACTTTACTTCATTTCTGGGTAATTTTCTTTGTTTTTTGGAACATATTCTTCCATTTTTAGGAAATTTCCTTAATTTTTGGGCAGTTGGTTTCAAATTTCGGGAAATTTCTTCTAATTGACAGAAAAATTTGCAAAATTGCTTCAACTCTTGGGAAATGTTGCCAAATACCTCTTAACCGAGCAAGAAGTATGCATCCAGGAAGGTGAAATCCTCACAGGGGAGGGGTGAACTACCTCAGCCACCCCTGATTTCTACTCCTCTGCCCCTCCTCTCAACCAACCTATCAATTGGTACACCAGTGAAAATTTCTTTGAAAAATTTCTTTCTGTCCCACTATACCCCTCCAAATGAGATAATTTTAGACCCACAAAAGGGTGAAAATGCACTGGCTACCCTATCAGGGGCCTTTAAGCAAGCAGGCCCCTCCCTGAACCCCACGCTGGAAATCTCCTGCTTTGCGCTCGGATAGCGCTAATGCGATATAAATTGTCGGTAAATGCTAACTCAGCCCCATCCCCCGCCCCAATATCAAACACCTTCCGATGGCACTGAAGAATCCTTATTAACAACATGGATGATCATGATATACTTTACATGAATAAAATATAATAATAGAGTACAAGAATCATCAACAATATGATCCTGATCAACTTTACATTTCTTTAATCTTAAATTCCTCTACCCCCACACCCTCCACACACATACCCACAATGCCCCCCTACAGCTAGAACTGTTAGAATAGATTTCCATCAGTAAACAACATGGAACTACAACAATACAAATATATATCACAACTTTATGATTACAAAAAACTTCAAAATCTGAATGATAAAACATAATTCAGCAAGCTCCTTGTCAAGACAAGTATGATTTAATGACAATAGAAATCAAAATTCATGGTGGTCAGGTGCCCTAAGAAATCCTTGGACTTGGACTGGTGAAATATTTATAGCTCAGAGCATCAAAAATAACAGCTTAGTTGTTTTATAAAGGTCAAATCAAATTCACTGGTTAGTGCAGACAGTAAAAGTCTCAGAACATTACAACACTACAACAAAATAAAAAGTTACTTGGGTAAAAGACAATTTTTTTGTCTTATACACAATTCCATTATTATGGAAAACAGGATTATGTGTACAGTGAATCTCCTCCCCCCTCCCCCAAACACACACACTTTTTCCATGTTTATAGCTTTATGGTCAATATTACTGGTTATATCTCCATTTGATTTTGTGTTTTCTGCCTCTCCCTTCATCCATCACACACTTTTTGTTTTTTTAAACACATGGACCTCACCCCCACCCAACACACACACTTTCAGCTTTTCAAACTCTTGAACTAGGGAAATGAAATTATTTACATAGAAATAGTCAAAATACCTGGTTATCCTCCACTCGTCTCACAGTGAATGGTGCGTTCCGTCAAACATGTCATTAAAATACATCAGACAACAGACGATACTCAGGTGCATCATATCTTTTCATGATCTACAACACCGTTACTAATGAGATGTGTGTTTTACCATACAACACTGACCCACTTCCAGATCTCGTAACTTAATTAAGTTGATTCAATCTACGACTAATGGAGATTACTCACTACCACAAGATGACTCAAATTTCAAACAATGGGGGGAAAAAATAAAAAATTGCAAGATATTTGGATTTTAATTCGCTTGAATTGATTGATGTGTACTTTGCAGAGGCTGTTGCAGTCCGGGAAGGGAGATTGAAAGGGGGTGTTCCTTTTATGATCATCTGTATATCCAAATCATCAAAATGATTATTTTGTCTATAAAAGAAAGTGAAATCAAGTGACACGTTTAATTTTGCCACCAAAATAGAAACCAAACAAACCTTGTGTCCAATCTCAGTACTTTGTACGTGGTAGAGGGAGAAGTTGAAAAGAGAAGGGGGAGCTTTGGTGGTTTAGATATTTTTAATTTTAATGGGGAAACAAATCTACTTCAGGAAAGCTAGTCCCCTTTATGAGCAAAAACACAACATTAGGGAAAGCAAAAACACAACATTAGGGAAAGCAAAAACACAACATTAGGGAAAGCAAAAACACAACATTAGGGAAAGCAAAAACACAACATTAGGGAAAGCAAAAACACAACATTAGGGAAAGCAAAAACACAACATTAGGGAAAGCAAAAACACAACATTAGGGAAAGCAAAAACACAACATTAGGGAAAGCAAAAACAACATTTGGGGATCAAAATTTTAAGCGTTCCCTTTTAACAAATATGTTCAAGGTGAAATATTTCATGCTATATCAAATATATAAATGAGAGTATGAAATTTACTCTTGAACAAACAAACTATCATGCTCTTCTGCATAACCAGGAAAGTAGCACATCGCTGCGCACCAAACATCAGCTACATCAATTTCATCACAGATCAATTTCATTAATGTGAAACACAAATGACCAATCACCTTCTGCTTAATTGAAAAGATAAGTTTTCATTTCAACAGTTTTGACTTTCAACATTCAATAAAGCATTTAAACAACACCCTAAGGAGAGAGAGGAAAAAAAGAAAGAAAAAATGGTTTAAACAGAATTTATTACTTTTAAAAAATCAAAGCATTCATAGCCAGGGGTGATTTCACAATGGAAGACCTGGCTTGTCCGTAGATCTGCGATTCCACTTGGTAGAGCTTCTTTGTTCAGCTGATTAGGCCAAACTCAACAGTGAAAAAGACTACACTCCATAAACTAGAGAGTAAATCAGTTTTGAGCCTTTTTTCTCCGCCACTTAATTCTGTTGGGGGAGAAATACCTGGAGGATGGAATTTGATACTAAACCAATTGAAAAACATCTAGAAAGAAGTTACGCACACTGAGGCAAGGTGTAATTGTTAAATTTGAATCAAGAAACTTAATTGTGGGAATGTAATGCCTTGCGAGGATGGTTAACGAGGATGGTTAACGAGGGTGAAAAGTTTAAAGGTCTATCTATGTTGTAATAACTAGAAATTGAAATAGATCAATTTAAATTTGAGGAAAATAAAAACATTGTGCAAATATCACAACAATATTTTCAGGATCTGGTTTGAATCCAACTATCGTGTTTTGTGACATTTACAATCATATACCTGCCTAATTATCTGTAGAGTAGATGCTATGAAACCTCTCAAGTCTAATTATAGAGGGCAAACAATCATCTATGAATCAAACATGCATACTCTTGCTGTGAGTAGCAAGTACCAACAATCAAAATCAAAAATATCCTTCCATTCTTTTTTAATCTCATCATTAAATGATCCAAACACACAAAGAAAAGGTACAAATTCTGCAATAAAAAGATGCAAAACCTGCGTAAAACCCCGCAAAATAAGTAATTAATTCTGCAATGTTTAAAGGAACATACATTGCAGGATGGAATTTCACCACAATATGACTGTTGAGCAAACAGAATTTGTGTGATGGCAATATCAGTGGGGTAGTCTTTTCATCGCAATCATGAAATAAAGTGAGCTCAAAGAAATATATATCAGATATATAAGAGGTGCTGCGGCTCAGTGGTTAAGGTGTCATGCTCGTATTTGAGAGGTACCGGGTTTGATTCCCATCGTGAGCACTGCATCGTGTCCTTGAGCAAGACACTTTACTCTACTTGCTTCAGTCCACTCAGCTGTAAAACGACCAGCACTACTGGGGAGTTAATCTGCGGTAGATGGTGTCCCGTCCAGGGGGAGTCATGTACTCTCATCCGCTTGCACCATGGAAACCAGGGAAAAGCACCGGCTCAATGAGCCTAATGGCTCGGATGGATTAAGCTTTTTAGCAAAGAAATATATATGTAGTACTTTCATCAAACATTATTTTTGTAATACATTGAAATTGGCTTTAAAGGATTAGTTCAGGGGTCAGGCAAGTCTATATTATATGAAAGAGACTTAAAAGAAACAAAATAGGGAAGAAAGTATTAAAAATGAATAAAAAACCTTATTCGTTAAGAAGATATTTAAGTTTTTCATACATGAGACTTAGATTTTAAACCGAACAGTTATATCATAAGGTTCATGCTTCATGGAGATGAGTAAATTTTAAACAGCAGCCCATTTTACTATTATAAAGCTCATTTTTTACAGTATATGTTTGCTAAAACCTTACCTCCCACAGTAAAACAAAGCTCACATTTTATTCTTCCACCACATTAAAAGCTCAACTTTTTGTTGCTCTCCATATCAAATTCACATTGGTCAAGAAATTGATGAAAATAAAAAATGAGTCGTAAGTTTGTACAAAATCAAACTCCCCCACCCCCCTCCCCACCCCTAAATCTTTGTCTTGAATTCAGAAAAGATGAATTGCATGGCCCTGCGTGATTAATCAAAACACCTTCTTTTCAAACTGTAGCGCTTCCGTCAGTCTTGTGCTCTACACCTCTTTAAAATTGTAATTATCTCATAAAATGAAATGTATAAGTCCAGCATGAGATCTCGGAAAGATTAATTGATAAAAAAAAGTAAATAAATATGCTTTGTGCACCTATTCCCCAAAGGCATGCAGGAGAAATTATATGATTCATAGCTTCATTACATGATGGCTAAAACTGACAATTTGATGAGTTTTATTGGGAATGAAGGAGATAATAACATGAAATTATAAAAAGGAGTGACCTTAACTGCCCTTTTCAGGCTCGAGTTTCTAATTAACATCTTAGGAGCAGGTACTGTACAGGCATCAATTCATTGTATGAGATAGAATCGTTACAAGCAGTTTTATTACCACTCTAAATTATCTCACTTTTACATGATTTTATTTGAAATCAATTGACTGTTTTTATGAAAAAACTATATTATCATAATATAAAACAATTCATTTTTATTATTTCATAAAGAATGATTACTTAAATTGGTTAAAAAGCGTAATATGAAAAAAAAAAAAAAAAAAACTTACGGCAAAATGTATAATCTTCTGAAACTATATACCTATCTATAACTACATATTCATATAAAATTACTTTTTTTTTAAATGATCATTTTTATATACAGAAACAGCAAAAATACAAAATGAGGAAATACATTTAATCCATTAATTCCATCTAATCCATCTAATCTTGATAGAAGGATTGGAATTAAAGAACTATGGACATATACAAAAACAATTGTAATTGTTTTTAAGAATTCTGAAAATAATAATAACAGCAATAAACCATTAAGTTACAAAACTGAAACCAAAATAAATTTGAAATTGGCTACTTTATAGAGCTTTTAAAATTCCAGCCAAATATTTCCAAAAAATAAATCAATTTGCCTGATCTCTATTTTCTGTATGTTAATCTTTTGTTCTAAGATTCTCTATTAAGGGTGACTGGAAAGAGAGTAATTAACTCACGCAAAATTGATTCAACCCTTTACAAATCCTCACCATAACAGAATCAGCAAAGGCCATCACTGGGTTGCTTTTTGATCAATTTGAAGAAAATACAGCAGTTTAACTCTTTTCCTTTGAAGAGAGGAATTGATAAAAATACAACGAGGATTTCAAATTTTTTGTTCGTCAAAAAAAGTAGATTTTTCTGGGTCTTTCTTACGATGCCCAGAGTTACTTTTTTCTATCATCTAGAAAGAATGTTGTTTTTGTTCAATTTGATAAAAAGTAATATGGACAACTTTTCCTCCAAGAGAGAGGGGTCAGTTTTCCCCCTCTCCATTCCAGAGACAAACAATCTAAAAGTAAATTATCAAGATGAAACAAAGTTTGATAAATCTTACCTTCTTTTTCTTAAATTTCTAGCCTCTTTTAACAACCTAACAAAACTCCACCTCGTGCAACAAATCATATCTGGATTCCTCCTTGGAATAAGACATTTTCCATCAAATCTGTACGACTGACACTTATTATTCTTAAAGGAGATCTTAAGAGGCAAATACTAAGTGAAAAATATACCCCATAAACTTTTAGTAGGGGCAAACATGTGAATGGACCCTGGGGAGAGGCATGCTTTATGGAAAACATTACAGGTGCTACGGCTGTTAGGGAAGGTCCCGGGGGCATTTTCAAGCAGTCTAAAGCAATCACTGTCAAACCGAACAACTTGGTGCCCCCTTTTACCAGAAGGAAGTTGAAAAATCTGAGGCCAGATATTAGTTTCTTAGCTCTCGTGTAACATTTTATTGGTAATATGAAACAGCATATATCATAAAACACATATTAAAACATTAAAATGAAATTCTAAGACATACAAGTGACACAGACTGAATGATCACGGCAATGGTGGTTAATTTACGACCTTAGAAGTGACAACAACACATGGGTTTTTCCTTTTTTCAATTTCATGCAAATTTCATATATTATTATTATTTGGTACAAAACCAATAAAGTTTCACAACCTTGAACCAACAGTTAGATTTTAATGACGTTTTTTGGCAATTTGCTTCTTTTCATGTGTGCTGTGCAAATCAGTTTTTAATGATTAATCTTCACATTGGAATTAAAAATTGAAAACATTAAAACAAATCACATGGGGATGATAGGGAAATGAGAACATTAAAAAGATTTTCAATTTTGGTTGATCCACTCATTCAATATTCTTCTTGCTAAACTTTTTCTTTTTGATAAGATCTGGAATTTATTTTTTTCAATGGTCAGTCGCAATGATGTATCTGTATGAGGTGTATTCCCGTCCCCATTCATTCACCATCCCCATTCATTCCCTATTCATTCTTCTCCCCATCCCAATTCATTCCCATCCCAATTCATTCCCTCTCCTAATTTATGATAATAATTTTTGATGTTGAGAATATGATTTTTTGGAGGAAAGTGTAATACAACCAGGAAACCAAAGGTTTTGACGTTCTGATGCGGAATATGTATTTTAAGTTTAAACTATTGTATAATAAATGTTATAACACAATGGGCTTGCATTACCTTGACAACCAAATAACTTAGTCCTCACAAGAAAGGAATTCACAATTAATCAAATTCAACCATTATTATCCCATTAACCTGTATACACTTGCTAACAACATATTTAAAATATGAAACAAAACAGACATAGGGTTATTAAAATATTGATTAATTTAAGATTTTAACATTAAGTCCCGCCTACTCATTTATATGCATGACATCACCACCAAAAAAAAAAGGAACATCTGCAGACCAAGGGCTTTTTGTGTACCATATATGAACTGAACTCCATAGTTCTTGAGATACCTTGTTTAAAAGCCCTTTTCAACAAAATCATGTTAAGCCCTGCCCATTATGCATACTAATGAAATTCAACATTTTTGTGCCATTAACATGTAGACACTAGCTAACAACATAATTACACCAAATATAAAACAAAACAGATATGCGGTTGTTAGAATATGAGCATTTAAAGATTTAACCATTAAACCCTGCCTACTCATTAATATGCAAGACATCACAACCAAAACCCATAGGGCACATCTGCAGACCATGGGCTATTTGTGTACCATATATAAACTGAATTTATGATGTATACTTCTTAAGATACTGTATTTACAAGCTGTATTTACAAGCTCTTTTCAACAAAATCATGTTAAGCCCTGCCCACTATGCATATTAATAAAAAATCAACATTTTTGTACCATGAACATGTAGGCACTAGCAAACAACACAATTACACTTACTATGACACAACACAGACATGTGGTTATTAAAATATGAACATTTAAAGAATTTAATATTAAACCCTGCCTACTCATTAATATGCATGACATTGCCACCAAAAACAATAGGGCACATCTGCAAACCATGGGCTATTTGTATACTACATATAAACTGAATCCCATGTATAGTTCTTGAGATACTGTAATTACAAGCCCTTTTCAACAAAATCATATTAAGCCCGTGTTTACAAGCCCCTTTCAACAAAATCATATTAAGCCCCGCCCACTATGCATATTAATGATATTCAATATTTGTGTACCATGAACATGTAGACACTAGCTAGCAACATAAGTACATTAAATATGAAACAAAACAGATATGTGGTTATCTAAATATGAACATTGAAAGATTTTAACATTAAGCCCCGCCTACTCATTAATATTAACACTATAAATAATAGGGCACATCTACAGACCATGGGCTCTGTGTACCACATATGACATGAATGTGGTGTATGGTTCTTGAGATGTCGTGTTTACGAGCTAGCGTCACACACACACACACATATACATACACACACACGCCATCATGACCGCATAGGTTCCTGATGCTGATCGCATTGGAACAAAAAAATCAATGACATTTCTTAGGCTTTTTTACATGAAGTATCATTTTAAAAGCTTGAAAAAGCAATTAAAATAAATAAGGGAAGAATTCCACTCTTAAAGCAATCTATTTATAGTTAATAAGTACAACAAAAAAAATCTGATGGATTTACTGTAAGATAATTATGATGTATTTACAACTACAAAGCTGGCTAAAAGAAAAAAAGGTTTGATATATGCATTCTAAATTTTGGCGAAAATAACAGAATATTAAGAAAACTGTACTGTTTGATTATCTTTTTCATTATGAATTTCACACTGTAGATTTGGATCAACACTTTTTATTTGTTGTTTACATATTTGTTGACATCTCAGTCATATCTTTGCATGGCGAGTAACTGATCGACTGGATATGACACTCCTACCCACACACCCCTCCCAGGCTCTCAACACACCCCTACCAGGCTCTCAACACACCCCTCCCAGGATCTCAACACACCCCTCTCAGGCTCTCAACACACCCCTCCCAGGATCTCAACACACCCCTCCCAGGCTCTCAACACACCCCTCCCAGGCTCTCAACACACCCCTCCCAGGCTCTCAACACACCCCCTCACAGGCTCTCAACACACCCCTCCCAGGCTCTCAATACACCCCTCCCAGGGTCTCAACACACCTCTCCCAGGCTCTCAACACACCCCTCCCAGGCTCTCAACACACTCCTCACAGGCTCTCAACACACCCCTCTCAGGCTCTCAACACACCCCTCCCAGGCTCTCAACACACCCCTCCCAGGCTCTCAACACACCCCTCCCAGGCTCTCAACACACCCCTCCCAGGCTCTCAACACACCCCTCACAGGCTCTCAACACACCCCTCCCAGGCTCTCAACACACCCACATCTCCTCCCCACACCCAACTGATAAAAAACAGTTCATACGTGAATGCAGAATTTCTCCGAGAGAAAAGTAAACAGCATCCGCTGCAAATTTTACTTATAACTTTACTTTATATAAAAATCTCTTTTGTTTTAATGTAAATGTTTCAGAGAACAGAAAGGACTCTTCTGATGTACAAATAAAGACACCTTTTGAAGGCTTTGACACATTTGAAGACATGAATCATACTTAATGCTGCAAAGAGGTTGTAGCATACATATCCAAATGACACTGAGACCTAACAAAACTCAGACAAGATTTACATTTACTCACCTTTGGCCCACTGGAGTCTGACAAATTGTCTCCCAACTTGAATATAATGTAAACAATCATTAGGAACTAGGCAAATTGTTTTAAAAGGCACTCCCTACTAACATTACAAAATGTTTCTTCTAAGAACAAAAGCAACAAGAAACATGGAAAAAGCTATTTTGTTTATTTTCCATAACATAAACAAACAATAAATAGATGGAATTTTTTCAGAAACAAATTAGTCCATCTTATTTTCCTACATTGGTCCTTTTTAATTATACATAGAGTAGAGAGATCATGCACACCTGAACACAGAACTATAAATTTCTCTGTCTTGTGGGTATTTGCCTTGTGAAGTACACACGAGCCACACCAGACCAACCAGCGGGTGTTCTTCTTTGTCCTGGCGCCACACTCTTCTAGAGACAGGTGCTCTAACAATGAACTAACGCCCGGTGAGCATTTAAGTGTGCAGCTTGTCAGTCATCTTAATTCACCCTATAATATTTTATGGTTTTGTGAAGAGTTTATTTTCTTTTTCTCTTCTTTTCAATGGCATGGAATAAAGTTATGAGGTGAAAAAAAAGAGACTATAATAAATGAAAGTGGTGATGAAAAGAGAAAAATATTATTTTTTGTGGAAAGAGAAAACATTTATACACCTGCAGATTATTTTTGTCTTCTCTTTATGAGTTTCTCTCATTTGGTTTATAATCATTTCTCCTCATGATAAATATACACTGGAGGTCACCATGGATCCAAACACAATCAATGAATTTAACCATGAAAGGAAGGCTGTATTTGTTACCTTTAAAAGTGACATTAACCTTTAAAACTACTGTTAGGTAAATTATAAAGAAGGTGAAAAATGTGCTTGCTCTCAATGTATGTGTACCCTTAAATAATTTTTAGCTTGCAGCATGCTTGCGACAAGCTAACAATTTTTAGCTTTCGCAAGCGTGCTGCAAGCTTGCGCAAGCAAGCAGTATTTTGTTCCAAATACTAGCTTGCTAGGTTGCGCAAGCTAACATTAGCTTGTGCAAGCAACAGTTTTTCTAGCTTGTGCAAGCTTGCAGATAGTTTTTGCAAGCTTGTGCAAGCTAATTTCTTCCAAATACTAGCTTGAAGCACACTTGCTGCAAGCTTGCAGATAATTTTGCAAGCTTGTGCAGACTAATTTGTTACAAATACTAGCTTGAAGCACGCTTGCTGCAAGCTTGCGAAAGCTACAAACATTAGCTTGTTGCAAGTGTGGTGCAAGCTTGCTGAAAGCTAATATTTCTGTGAGGGTAGAAAAAAATATTAACATGAATGATTATAAATCACTCAAAAGCCAAATAAAGCATCAAAATTGTTTTAAAATGTGTCCTTTTGCAGCTTAATTTCTATGTCTTATTATTGATCAATAAAACCAAATTTGTGATATGCAAACAAGCAGTTTTGATAAAAATGTTTCTCTTTATTTAACGGGTTTAAAACAGATTTTCTAACAGTTTTAAAACAGACTGCATTTTTGTATCCATAGGCTTTTCAACAGTATCTAAAATGCAGTCGGAAAGCTTTACTCCAATTGTATGAATCTTTATTTTTTTGAAATAAATAAATAGCACAATAATCCCATTTCTACCCAGGGAGCTCTTTTAACTCATTGGTCGATAAAATTGCTCCACATAAATCCTGTCTCAATTTCACAACCTTTTGACCTCAGGTTAAAAATGCAAATGATCTGACTGAAGTGTCAACATTTACAAAATTGACCAAAATAAGGAACTGTACTACAAGCTGTAAAGAGGGTCTCAATTTCTAGAGAAAAGGAATTAAAAATTCTCATCTAGATGAAGTTAGTTTCGGTCAAGTGAACACTTTTGAGATAGTTTGGATGGCAGGTGGTTTTGAATCACCTTCCCATATTCTTCATCACTTTGTATTTGATTTGTGCTGCTCTGTCTCACATCTTTAATAATATTATCACTTGCCTCTTCTTTGCTCCTCAATTGAGTTTGAGATGATGTAGGTTAATGGATTTTTGTTTTGTTGGGGAGAGAGAAATGAGTGGTTTTTAATGCACGACCAAGGCCATTTATATCTGTTAATGGATATTGTGCCAAGGTCAGCCTCATAGGAGCCAAGTATAATCATTATGATGGAAAGGAAACAAGACCAGATGACAGAAAAGACAGATTTAATGCAATAAAAAAGTACAGCGGTCTGTGACAGCTTTTAAAAGGTTATCAGCATCAACGTCAGACAATTTTTCATTCCAGTTTGGTTGGAAGACAATAAATATCATGGATGGAATTTTCAGATTCTACTTTAGATTTTATTCATTTGATCTTTATGACCTGTATTTATTATCAAGAATCCCTGACTTCAAATCAAAAAAAGAAAACTAAAAAAAGAAAACTAAAAAAAAAATTACTAAAAATATAGATGTGAAAGGTATGGAAATTTTTTCTTGGAAGCATAGAAAATGAACAAATTCATATCTATTTGTTGACAAAGTTTTTTCATACTCTAATAGTTTTGGATTCATTTCTCTTACATTTCAACCTATAGCTGAATGCTCTCAATAAATATCCAATTTCAAAAGACAAGCGATGTGTGTAAAATACATTCAGAACCATTCCCTATTTATTCTTCTATGACCATTATACAGCCATTCATGTTATAACCTGTGAGTTGGACAGTCAATTACAAAAAAGGGCTCACAATCCAGGCACCCATCGGATTTTCTTTTCCCCTTTTCCAAAGTTTTAAAAGTTGATCACTTTATACCACCATGGTTATATGAATGGGCAGGATTTGCCTACCGAAAATGAGAGGAAGGAGGGGGGTTAAAAGTGGGAGGGGGTAACACCACAAACTCATGTTAAGATGCAAAAAAATCACCATACAAAAGATACAAATTCGGAACAAAGTAGGGGGAGGGGCAAGTGCCCTCCATGCCCCCTTCAAATCCTGGCAATTATAAAATGGCAGTTATGATACTCCAAAAACCTACTTTTGCTGTCATGAATATTGGATGTTTTCATCAGAAAAAGTGGTCTTCATTTTTGCCCCACCCATTTTCATATTCATGATTTACGTACTCTCCTATTGAGTTTTGCACAATTCCGCTCTTTTCACAACCACAAGAGTTCAACTTCACGACAGTGACAATCTAATAAAACTTCACTTTTGTTTAACACTGTGTTCCTTTACATTGTCCTCCATCACATATGTAGGCAGATAAACAAGATTGAACTCTAATTAAACTCCTTATGCAACAGTATTTCCAATAGTAGTATTAGACCAACCACTAAATTTACACAAGTACAAAGTGTTAACCATGTTCATGCTTGATGAATGTTTACATAAACCTAGCTGGATGGTTTACATATAAAGACCTGGCACTTAACTTTGCAGTATATGCTTTTGGATGAAGTATCTTGACATTTGCAGCAAACAATATAAAACATGGTTGTAATTGGTCCAATCGAAAATTGGTATATACATCTGTTGTGACCTTAAGTCACGACTAAAAAGTGTCACATATCATGTGCAATATAACACAAAACAGAATGAGAAATGTGTGTAATGTGAGGAAACCGCGTTACTTTGCCTAATTATTATCCTATCATACTCCTTAATAATAATCATCTACAAATCATGATATGGACTTTTTCTGCTCCATGCTTTTATCACATAGACAATATGACAGGAGACTCAATATGGCAAAACTTATGAAAAATGTAACAAATTGACACAGAACTCCAAAATTGAAACAAAAAACTGTAGCATTTTTACATTACGATGTGTATCAGAATACAAATGAACCTAATGATGGCACAATTATACGCAAACTGACATATGACAAACTCTTTGCAATTTATACTTGACAAACACTCAGGAGGATTTTTTCTTTTAACAGTTTCGCAACTTCACATTTTATAACCCAGTGACGATGATTGGCAATCTGACTTCATTGTTCAGAGAGCAAGCAAAATAACAGCAGACGGCCTCAAAAGTAAATATTTTGCAATCAAGTGCATCAAGAAATGTGAGAGTGTTTGGTGACTAATGGAACATAAACAGAGTCGAGTAAACCTGCATTAATGATGACAATTACGCAGAAAAGCAATATTGTTTCACTAGAACAAGGATGGCTTTGCTAAACAATCACGAGGACCTGACAGGCCATAATGTGTATTATTCCTTAGAGGTCATGATCGAATCTTGAATCGTGTTAATTTCAAAATTTAACATGAAAAGATTTCAAGGTTAAGATTTGAGTTTTTTTTTTTTATGATCTGTCAAAAAAGCACAGATATGGAAACTCAAAATATAAAAGTAATATCACTAAGGTTGAAAAGAAAACATTAAACAAATTTTTACAAAAAATGGAAAGTTTTCACAAAACTTTGAAATTTTCTACAAAATTTGGAAATTTTCTATAAAATTTGGAAATTTTGTATAAAATTTGGAAATTTTGTATAAAATTTGGAAATTTTCTATAAAATTTGGAAATTTTCCACAAAATTTGAAAATTAAAGAAAAAAAAAAACCCTATCTCAAATAAAGTCTCTCTCTCTCATTCCTTCAAACCAATTTATAGCAGAGGATTCCAAACCACTACCATAAAGAAATGGATAGCTACTGTATTTAACCATGGAGCTATTAACTGAGTGAGAACAGCTCCATGATTCAACTAATGATATTATTGTACACTTCTTAAACCCTAAAGCCTGAAAATTCAAAAGCTGTAGTGGTCAATTTGAACTGAATTTGATGTAATTTTTGCAGTATTGATGATTCTCAATAGTGTTGCCTCTAGGGGGTCACGAGTCCTTTCATAAAAAATTCAAATTATTTGTAAAAAAAGTTCTTTACAAATGGCATCTCAAAACAATTACCAGACCTGTAGGCAAAAACAGTTATTCAGTTGGGGAGATCTAGCACCATATCATCTGGGTGAAGCTGCTACAGGCCGCATATTACGGAAAAATCTTTATTCATTTTGATGGTTCAGATAAATTGCATTATTAGCCACATTTTTGGTAATTATTTTGTGATAAATAACAGGTACCCTGAGGTGATCCTAATCTCTTGGATAATTGGCTGTAATGATTATTAAAACCAACTACAGGATAGTACAAGGATAGTACAAGGATACGCTCTGTCGTCAATCATGTTACTAATAGTAACAACAATAACTTAATCCATTTAGGAAAATTCTAAGACTAATTAATGTTCTAACAGATGTTTATTGGAATGACTGATTATAGTGACATCAGTCTCACCATCTTTAGATATCTTTCATGTATTTTAAAATTGGTAGTAATGGTTATCGAAGCAAACAACAGGATTGTGAAAGGATACGCTCAATGGTAGAGCACAAATGAACAAGATGGCAACAACTTATTCCACTTACGAAAATTCAAAGAATAAAGCTCTCAACGGTAGTTAATGAAATAACTTATATAAGCCTATTGGCATGACAACACAGCCTCAATATCTTCAGTCTTTTGTGTATCAGACCCTTAGCTTGATTTAAAAAGGGGCAGGGTGCTAGACTTGTTGAGCTGCATCTGCTGCATCTGCGTCTTTTCGGTGTGGAGTCCAGTCCCCCTAAGGCTCAATCCAATGGTGAAGAAGCTCTGGGATTTTAGCTATGATACCTCAGAATGAAACTACTTTGATTGATAAGGACCAGTCATTCCTTAATTAGCCAAACAGGACAATTGCTTCCTATGCTATCATTCTGTCTTCTGTATCCATGTAAGGTACATCATTTATGATGTTAATTAAGATTATTAAGTTTAAATTAAATCAAATCTAATTTTTTCTCATGAGGGACACAGCGGATCCAAGGTGGGGAGGGGGGGGGGGGGGGCAGGGTGGGCTCACAGAGGGGAGGGGTGGGCCGCCCCTGTGAAACAGCAAATCTAGGGGTCTGTAACAGTATTGTAATAAAGTAGCTTTTAAAGATCAAAACTCTTGCATAGAGTAGTCAAATTACTGTGCTTTACTATCTAAAGAAATTGGGAAAATATTTGCATCCACTAAAAAAAAATTAAATTAATTTTTAATAAAATACATCACCAGTTGTAAAGAAAGTTAGTGTGTGGAAATTTGCATTATTCTCTTTATTTGACATTGCTTCTTGCTTCTACGATAAGAAATTTATATATTGTCCAATTTTTTTAGTATTAAGATTATGACAGGACAAAGGTCAAAGGACAAAGAAATTAAAAAAGTAGATTAGATATTTATTCTTTTGTTTGAATATATCTCACTTATGATTGGAATGAATGATTGGCCATTCAAATTAACCTCTCCGGGTTTGATGATTGACAGCTTCTTTTAACCAATCACCGCACAAATTTCCCTAGCAATAAAATCTGTGTAACTAAGTGGGGTAAACATCCTATGTGGTACATCCTATACTGATACAGTACAGCTAGCTAGCGGCGCGCGCTCATTTTGTTTATCTTTTTGCTAAAAAACTCACAAGATCCGCAGAAGTGCCATAAATGGACAAAAGCTTGTGGCAGGCATTGCTAACATCTAAATGTCAATGCATAATGGTAATGCACGTTTGCTGATTTGAGGTTTGTTTGCCCCACATAGTTACCGTGTTGCTATGGTGGGTGTGGCTTATTTTGTAACTCAGAGACGGTAATTAAAGAATGTCTTACACAAAACAAACAAGTCCTCCCTATTTAAAGAAATGGGATATCCATTGTTCATAGAAACTAATATTTAACTGTCCATAAAACCAAACCTTCAGTTTGATCTTAAGTTAAAATAAAATTTGATACTTTTCAATATACTACTAAGAATTAAGTACTACTCCAATGTTTAATTTATAGAAATAAATAATTGATTGGGGTATAACTATGATCCAATAAATTATCATTAAAATCTGCTACCCTCCTTCAAAACAATTGCACTTCATGATTAAAGGAAAGGTATCGTCCCGTAAATAAATTCAGAAGTGAATGCCGCCGTGCTGGTAATGTCACTTCCGTTTTTCATTTTTCCTTATTGATAGCAAGAAATCTGTGATGTTATCAATCACACATTCCCTAAACTGAACATAAGGGGCCTATATGTGTGATCGAACACATATGTATGATCGATCACATATGTGTGATCGATCACATATGTGTGATCGATCACATATGTGTGATCGATCACATATGTGTGATCGATCACATATGTGTGATCGATCACATATGTGTGATCGATCACATATGTGTGATCGATCACATATGTGTGATCGATCACATATGTGTGATCGATCACATATGTGTGATCGATCATATGTGTGATCGATCACATATGTGTGATCGATCACATATGTGTGATCGATCACATATGTGTGATCGATCACATATGTGTGATCGATCACATATGTGTGCTCGATCACATATGTGTGCTCGCTCACATATGTGTGATCGATCACATATGTGTGATCGATCACATATGTGTGATCGATCACATATGTGTGATCGAAAACATCACAGATTTCTCGCGATCAATAGGGCAAAGTGGAAGTGACGTTACCAGCACACAGGCGTTCACTTCTGAATGGTTTTTTTTCTTCATGGGACGATACCTTTCCTTTAAGAAACAAAGGATTTACATGAGAAAATTGTGAGGTCTATGTGGTCATTCAAAAATCTATCAAGTGGTCATTTTTGACTTAGTTTGATACAAATTTTGTGTGATTTGTAGAGTTTTAATAAGCAATTACAAATATGTTGCCACTTCCTGTCCATAGATGTTATAAAGATTTTTAGTAGTATCTATTTTCCTGTTTCCTATAGCCAACTTCCCCATTTAAAATACTATAAAATAAAAAAAATAAAAAAAGTTAACATGAACAATTTTTCATTGTCCCATATAGTGAAATTTCAAAGTGGCACATCTGTTTATAAACGGGATTAAATGAAAGATGGTAGTCGTAGAAACAATTTACAAAAAGGATATGTCAATAGGTGACACAGTTCTTGAGTTATTAAATTATCCCAAACTTAATTGTCGTTTCCATGACAAACAGATTTGGCAAATTTTATGTCAATTTTGAAGAATTAAGCATTTTTAAAGCATAATAAATGTTTGGACATGTTAGTTTACCACATATATCAAGTATTTTCTTGTTCAATACAATATTCTCTTCAACTTACAAAAAAAAAAATGATTGAAAATATGATATCGTTAAAGAATTAATGACATAGTTAAAGTGTAAACAATAACATACACTAAATTGGGAAAAGTGGGACAAATACGTTTTAATGTAAAATTTTCTAAATTTGATCTGGATGCAGTTTTTAATTAAATAAGCTGTGTTCTTAGCAAATGGTTTAGTTATGTATTAAATTAGCATTTAAGGACATAATAAACAAAGGGAAAGTCTAATCAATGACCTAAATAATTAATTAACATTAACGAAAAGTGAGACAATTCATAAGGTCAAGGTGTGCAAATCTGAAATTATTTCAGTGTTTCAAATAAATGATTAAGCTGACAAGTTGTAAGATTCCAACTAAAATGTGTATAATTTGAATAACAATACAAACAAACACATAATTAAAAAACTAATTGATAATCATATGAAATTGATTGGAATTCCCCACATTATGGGTTATTTACTATGACATTGTTCAAAACTATGCATTTAATTCGATTAAAACCAATTTGAATAAACTTGTAATATTCCATTAGAATGTTGAAATAATACAAACATTTAACTACTGATTATTTGTTAATGAATCAATTAGAAATATTAATTTAAATGTTTAAAGTATGAGCACAAAATGCATACATTTTTATGAAAAAATGAAGAAAAATAAATAATGTGACGAAATAAAAAATGGTATGCACAACATAAGAGTGTACTCACAATGTTCAAATGATCTATAAATAAAAACTCTGGCACTTGCATGAAAAAATAGAATAAAATAACAGGCGATAGGCCAAGGTAGCTGCAAGTGATTAATGAAAGCTTGCAAGTTGCAAAAAACATGCACTAGCAGCATACCCGCAATGTGTTCATTTTATCGAGAAATGTTTAACTTGCATAAAAAACCAGGCCCAAAATAGCTGCACAGTGATTGTTGTAAAATACAAAAAATAAAGTTAATTTAATCAAAAGTTAATCTTCCTTCAGCAATGACAGTATTCGACAAATTATACGCATAGATTAAAAAATTCGGATGGTACGCACATTGTACCCGCAATGTTCGCTTTCTCAAGAATCGATAACCCCCCTTTCCTCCCCACAAAAAAACAAAAAAAAGAAACACAGGCTCTTGGTTAAGCATAAAAAGCTGCAGAGATTGTGTTTTTTTATTTAAAAAAAAAAAAATCTTGATCAACTAAATGTAAATTTTCTCTCAGCAATTAAGAATTTAAATTCAAGATGATCCGTACACAATAACTAAACATTAGTTACTTAATCACAGTAGGCCTACACTACAGATTGCAGTCAAAAATGGCTGCTAAGTGCACACAGTGCATTCATGTGTGTACACAACAGTAATACGTTTATACAAAGGTACTCTACTGTACTGCATGCTGAAATCCTGGCCGAAATCAGCTTAAAATTACTTTAAATCCAGCCGATAAATCATTTAATTAAGCTTACTTTAATATAAGTTACGCTTAACATTACGTACAATTAGAAAAGGCAAATCAATACAAATTGCCCTCGAATTACGGGAATTACTGGTACAGTACGGCCTTGTTTAAAAACTAGAACTTACAAGTAACAACGCAACTTTGATGTGATTGCAAAATCATGGGTCAATTAAAAATGAGTCGTTGCCATGTAAATAGGGCATTGTGACTAATTATATTTCATTTTAAAGATAAGAAAATTCTCTTTCAAACAATGCTTGAGTTTTTGCATTTGTATTTTGATGGGCATGCTTAAAAATGAAAATAAAAATTGTTTTCAACTTTTTCTATGAAAAAAAATCAAAAACTTGAAACTCAAGTATCATTAGAAAGCTAGAGCTATTGTCTTTCATTCTGGCCACATATTGGATACAAGTGATAAACAACATATCACCCTGTATAACACACAACATGTCACGTCCCAGAAATTTCACACGGCTTCAAGTCTTCTATATGTATATAGCATTATTTATCGTCCCATAATTCACTCAAATTTTCATCAAATCGCATAAATTTGGTCTTATATAAAGGTAATACTCAAATTACACAAATTAATAATATTATACCAACTTTTAGATATAAAAGTTGTTAATATCGTAAGATAAAAAGAAGTATTTTTAACACATTTAGTTGTGAGTTGTGAAAATAGTAACACTGCACATGCTCGCAAATCGCAGTCATAAAATCTGTGGCTTTTATTCGCATTGGAAAAATATTGCTTTGGCCTCCCTAGTCTCATTCGGAGGTCACAAAAAATTGCACAATTTTATGCTAATTAGATATCTAAGGTTTAAAATGCTGTAAAATGGTCAATTATAACAGAGTTTGCTGTTTGCATGGTTTTTAGTATACTTTAAAGGATTAGTTCAGTGATCAGGCATGTTTATCTTGTATGAAAGAGGACTTCAGAGGAACAAAATAGGGAAGAAAGCATTCAAAAATCTTATTCTAACATCATTTCTGTTCATGTTGTTGTTACCTATTAGGTTGAAGGTTAAAATCAAATTTATTGGTCAAACATTATTCTGCATCTCCATCCGGCACTAAACCTTCACTTACACAACACAGACTCTCACTGACAACACGATATGTAGAATGCTATGACAACTTTCAACACCTACGCCGTGATGACTTGAAATAACAAACAAGTTTTAAACCTCACAATTAGGGCAAAATATTTCTTGTTCCAGTTTTGCTTTACACCAATGTAGAATATTAAGAATTTGGTTTTTAAGAGTCTACTTAATTGAGGAAATCCCATTTCCTGTTCTTTTTTTTGTTTGTTTCTTAACTTTAAAAATCAGAGAGAAAATTAAGCAAGTCAAAGCAGCAAGTAATTAGTAGAAGTAAAATTGAATGCACTAAAGGCGTAAACACCAAACGCGACGCGGCGAGCAATATTTTAGATAATCATACAGGAAACAAATATTATAAGATGCTTTGACTTTTTGCTAACACACAATAAAGCCTATAGTTTAGTCTTTCTGATGATACTGGAAAATTTGCTAAAAAAGCTTTTTTGTTCAAACTGTGGACTTTAGTGGGGCGCAATTTTCTATCGCGACGCGAATTTTACTATAATGGGTGTAGAAACGCCCTTTCAATCAATATTCAGTTATTATCTGTATAGCCATACGATGACGATCCATCTATGAAAACAAGAGGTCAAAATGTTTCTTTTCCTTTGTTTTATTCAATTTTGTTTAAAAAATCGCTCACCGCGTCGCATTCGGTGTGTCACGGTCTTAAGGCTCTTGAAACCAAGAATGAATTGTTTAACATCACAAAAATTAAACTTTTTATAAAATTAAGAAAAAAATTGTCACTCTTTTGTTCCAAAAACCTGATCGGTTTAAATAGAAGTTAGTGATGTCTTACTGATAATAAAGACAAAAATACCTTTAAATGCATCCCTGCAAATATTTCTTTGTTACGATTGCATATCAATTGTTTTATTTTGCAACAAACTGAAAGGATTATTTCAGGGTAAAAAGCATGTCCATCTTATATGCCTCTAATCAGCACACTGATACGTTTTGTAGTTTCACATGCTTCATAAAACAAAGCCCATTGTCAATCAGCAAAACAATGCTTCCACTTATCAGGGATCGTTTTTTAAGATCAAATTCCTAAAGTAAAACACTGCTTTTACAAAAACATTTGACAAGTTTTTTAAATCCATGAGAAAATAAAAATGCTGAAAATTACTTTCCACTCTTTGCAGGGAAATAAATTTAATAAAATTTTAATTTAAAAAAAAAACAATTTTTGAAGAATACTAGCGCATTCTTTTAACACCTTCACCATATTTACTAATAATAAATCTTAATTGATGTGGGTTTGTCCAATTTCTTTATTTTTTGTTGTCACAGGTTACTTTAGCACCTGCTAGCAGTATCCTGCTGTGTCCTTACAGTACACTTTCTCCTTGAAAAATATATACATTTAATTACTGATAATCAATGGTGTTTGGCCAAATGAATGTATTTTCATTTGAATACAAAGCAAACTCTAGACTATCTTTGATCCTTACAATGTAAACCAGACATCGCCAACGATACAAATCTTCTCGCCGCTAGTAACATGCTTTCTACCCTAAGTCACAACTGCCATCCCACCCTCTGTTCTGCATGATGTCCCATCCTATATCCCTCCCTACAGCAAATCATACATGAAATCCAGATACCATTCCACAACATGGCCCATATGCCATCACACCTGCAATCAAGATGATATCTCACCATATGCCTTGCCATCCTGTCCTAAATACCATGCCACCATGTCTCACATGCCATCCCTCCCTGTACCATATGCCATCCCACAAGCCACCCTTTCATGTACCATCCCACCCTGTTCTACAGGCCATTCTATCCTATCCCACCCTGTCCCATCCCACCTGAAATCCAGACAACATGCCATCCTGTCTCACAAGTTATTACACTCTGTGCCCCATGTCATCCTACCTTGTCCCACATGCCATCCCACCTTGTCCTACATGCCATCCCGGCCTTTCATAAATACCATGACACTACTTTGTGTCACATGCCAAACCACCCTGTCCCACCACTCTGTCCCACATGCCACACCACCCAGTCCAGCATGCCACACCACCCTGTCCCACATGCCACACCACCCTGTCCCACATGCCACACCACCCTGCCCCACATGCTACACCACCCTACCCCACATGCCACACCACCCTATCCCACATGCTATCTCACCCTGTCAACTGTAAAGGTGCTATATCCCCTCTTTACCAACTTTGTTGGCGCAGGGATAATAAGTCAAATTGAGGTGGTGTCAAACTTTTACAGAGATTTAAGCTCACTGAGATCTAGGCAGGACCAGTTTGAACTTTTCCTACTTTGAAAAGTAGCTCAAATTGCAACCTTTATAAGCTTGTTTGAACCTCCGAGAAGCTTGCTGCAACAGATACAAGCTCCCCGCAAGTAAAAAATATTACAAGCCAGGGATGTATCCAGGATTTAAACAACCAAAAAAGGTGGTGGGATCCAAGTCTTGGAATCCAAGGTCAAGTCATGAAAATGAATGGCTTTTGTGTTAGATGTGTATCCAAATGACGCACCCCCCCCCTCCCTTCTCCCTCTGGATCAGCCCTTGCAAGTTTATTTAAATCAATGGCAATCTCTAGTGAGCTAATGCTGAGCTAACAATGAGTTAAATTTTGTATACAGAAACATGAGGCAGTTTGTTAAATGAATTCAAAATTCATCAATCTATATCACAACAACAGCAAACTCGCCAACCCCCTCCCCAAAAAAATACATATATATGTATGTATGTATGTATATATATATATGTATGTATGTATGTATGTATGTATGTATGTATGTATGTATGTATGTATGTATGTAGTATATATATATATATATATATATATATATATATATATTATATATATATATATGTGTGTGTATGTATGTATGTATGTATGTATGTATGTATGTATATGTATGTATGTATGTGTGTATATATGTACATATGTATGTGTGTATATGTATGTATATATGTATATGTATATGTATGTATAAATATATGTATATATATAAATATATATATATATATATATATATATATATATATATATATATATATATATATATATATATATATATATATATATATATATATACATATATAATATATATATATATATATATATATATATATATATATAGATCTATATAGATATATATATATATATATATATATATATATATATATATATAAATATATATTTATGAAACATTTTCTAAGTTAGAAAAAAATAACTCATGGTAATTTATGAGGGATTCAAAATTTGATGTAGGTATTCATCTGATTACACTGCAGAACATTTGTCATCCTACTTACAATATCCATGGTGGAGGTAAACCTTCATGCATTATGATACAAAACAGCACACCTACCAAGACATATCTTTATAGAAAAGAAAATATTGATTTTTTTAATAAGTTCTCACAAATTTGTATTCCTGCTTCCTAGAATACTACAAGACTGACCTTTTGCTGTCCTTCACTGAGAGAAAGAGTACTGCCCCAACCTCTTGTTTATACCATCAGCCCATCAAGGTCTCCCTCAGAGGTAGGTTTATGGCCTGACCTCATGAGGTCACATGACCCTCTTCAATCTTGACCTTATTTAGCCTCAGGGGTGGCCGTCCTTTGTTCAAGGATGCCACATAAATCTTGACTGTGGTGGAAGATTTGGTCTTAAAAAATGATGGTTATGTTGTTTGTGTTTCAAGACTCATCCATCAGGTTTAATTAATGTGAGAAGGTGGAGAAAGAGTTTATGGAACCAAGGAGGTCGGCACTTATGGAACAAAACATGGAGGATGCTATGCTCACTTGTGTAGGAAGGGCAGTGAGTGCATGATGCACTTGTGTAGGAAGGGCAGTGAGTGCATGATGCACTTGTGTAGGAAGGGCAGTGAGTGCATGATGCACTTGTGTAGGAAGGGCAGTGAGTGCATGATGCACTTGTGTAGGAAGGGCAGTGAGTGCATGAGGCACTTGTGTAGGAAGGGCAGTGAGTGCATGATGCACTTGTGTAGGAAGGGCAGTGAGTGCATGATGCACTTGTGTAAGAAGGGTAATGAGTGCATGATGCACTTGTGTAGGAAGGGCAGTGAGTGCATGATGCACTTGTGTTGGAAGGGCAGTGAGTGCATGAGGCACTTGTGTAGGAAGGGTAATGAGTGCATGATGTACTTGTGTAGGAATGGCAGTGAGTGCATGATATTTATAGCAGGAGAAAATAATGGACATTCAAATAACAAAAAGATGCTGATTCTTATAACCCTGGCGGCTTTGCTGGAACTCCTACTGATGTTTGATGGGCAATTTAGATAGATGGATTCTTATTTAGGTATACCATAGGTATGCTAGACACGACTTGTTCAAAACAAGAGCTAAAAACTGAGCTTTTTTGTAGGGGACATCTTTAGATGTGGCACATGTCTCAGATGCCAGAGTAGTCCCAAGGCCAGAAGCAAATGAAAAGAAACTTAAATTTTGCAAATTTGCATTGAATGCCAAAATTATAATTTTACCTAACAGACATTGCAATTTGTGATGGAATTTGTCAACTTTTCCACAGATTTGTAAATTTGTATGATTTAACTTTCTTCTGGCAAAGACACTTGATTTCACACCCAATCAAAAATCCTTGGCTTCAGTCTTCAAATTACTTTCTAAAATTTGCTCATATTAAAATTATTAAGTAACTGCAAATATAAATTTATTCCTGATATGAGTGAACTGTAACATATAGTCTGTACATTGCCTATTCCACTCTATTTAGATAATGAGTATGCACCTATGACATCATAAACAGATTTTTAGACAAACCTACTTTGTCAAAAATCTCAAACATCACTCTTCATTTTACACTCAATTACTATTATAACATACTGTAATAGATAGTAAAATAGTACCTAAATAAACCAACAATAGCATAAATCAAAATCATATACACATTATTTATTCACTGCCCATTTTTTAATTATCATACCGACCACTTTGAGAGCATCATCATGGAACATTTCGCTTACATCTAATTTTCCACTTCAAGCAGCACACTTTTTAATTAATGAATCCTGATTTCCAACAACTACATCAGTTCTGATGGAACAGATATTAAGTAAACATGTGAGACTTGATGGTAAAAGAAGCCATTTGCAATTAAAATTTTCATCAGGGACTGACAAATAAATCAGAAAGACGAGGTAAGTACAAAGAAGAGATTATATGGGTCATTTAGAAAAAAATAGTTCACAAGTTTAGAATTACCACAAAGCATGAAATGTAAAATCTGAACCCACAAGTACAAATCTGAACTGACAAGTACAAATCTGAACTGACAAGTACAATTCTGAACTGACAAGTACAAATCTGAACCAACAAGTACAAATCTGAACTGACAAGTACAAATCTGAACCGACAAGTACAATTCTGAACTGACAAGTACAAATCTAAACCGACAAGTACAAATCTGAACTGACAAGTACAAATCTGAACCAACAAGTACAATTCTGAACTGACAAGTACAATTCTGAACTGACAAGTACAAATCTGAACCGACAAGTACAAATCTGAACCGACAAGTACAAATCTAAGCCAACAAGGACAAATCTGAATCGACAAGTACAAATCTGAGTTAACAAGTACAAATCTAAGCCAACAAGTACAAAGCTGAACCGACAAATACAAATCTTAACCGACAAGTACAAATCTGAAGCAAAAAATTGAAATATTTGGGGGGGTTGATCCCCCTCCCCCCACCTCTGGCTATGCCACTGCTGCTTAATAACAATTACACTTATAAAGCTTACAAACCATACATCATTCCTCCTAACACAATTTTTGCCAGTAATCATCATACAGTGTGTAACTAAATTCCAGCAATGACCAACACTATCAATCACAGCTATAAATATCCCACCCTAACAAAACCTTCAATCTCCAAGTTCATCTCCATGATACATCCCCTTCACTGCAATTTCATGATAAATTATTTTCACAAGGTGGCATTCCAATTAACCCACAGATAGTGAATACCAGCTGGCTATTGATTTTCTCTATTTGCTTCTTCCAAACAGGTTTTCTGGCTTGCAAAATGGCCAGAGCACTCACTAAAGAAACAATTATTGTAGATCCAGCTGCTTATAGCAAATCAATTACACTCACACACTAATCCATCTCCCTCTTGTTTTTTGTAGTAATAAGAAAATTATCATTTCTTTCCGTTTTTCTTTTCAATCAAGCAAGCTCTGTACACTAACAAAGACATAATAAAAGATAGCCAACATAAGTGAGTAATTCTTTTTTGAGTAAAAAGCATCACTCAAGTTCGCTTATTTCTTCCAAATTTTCTTCAAACACCTGTAGGTGCAAAGAAGCTAATAACGGAAAATGTTTTCTCTTCATCGAGTGTTTTGAAATCAAGTTCTTCGTCTTCATTAGAAAATGGAACAAAAGATTTCGAGCTGCAGAAAATAATGATTCACAGTGAGTTATGGTCTACGTCTGAAATAACATACTTGTGACAAGATTTCTAATTATTGCGACTATTTTTTGCACTTTGTGATAGTTTTTAGTTTTGAAACATGATCCGGTCATGAGGAAGATATGGCCTACTTTATTAAATGCACATGCTTGTATATGAGTTTCTTGAGATCTTGTAAAATGATAATATTACAGTATATTGTATAATAGTATATCCGGACCATAAATTTTTCACACATGAGGAAGGAGAACTGGAGTCCTAGGCGGTTTGGGAGGACAACCTTCAGCGGGAACAGTAGCATAGCTAGGATTTGCATATCGGTAGGGCACGTAACAGAAATAAACCTACAGGATACAAAATATGGCCACTACTGATGGACAGTACTAATTTAGAACCGATAAAAATTGAATATTGAGGAATATTGGTGGGGCGATCGCCCCATCTGCCCACCCTTTGGCTACGCCACTGAGCTGGGAAATGTGCGAGGAAACCCCAATGGGGGATTTAATTGGTAAAGCTAAGCTAAATCCATCTGAGCCATTAGGCTCATAGGGCTGGTGCTTATCCCCAGTTTTCATGGCGCAAGCGGAATGAGTTTATGACTCCCCCTGGGCAGGATGACAGTCCATTGCAGATTAACTCCCTAACAGTGCTAGTACTCATCTTACAGCTTAGTGAACTAAAGCAAGTAGTGTCTTGCTCACGGACACAATGCACCGCTCATGACAGGAATCCAACCTGGTATTTTTAGAATACAACATGACTACTTAACCACTGCACCTCATTCCTGGTAAAGGAATATAAATATTGAAAATGCAGATATATAAAGAGCCCCAAATATTCAAAATGCACATGCTATATATATATATATATATATGTATATAATATATATACATATATATATATATATATATATATATATATATATATATATATATACATATACATAAATACATACATATATATATATATACATATATATATATATATATATATATATACATATATATATATATATATGTATATATGTATATATATATATATATATTTATATTTATATTATTTAATGTTTTTTAATGTTTGTTTGTTTGATAAGGGCTTAACGGCACCAAAACAACGAGGGTCAAATTGTGCCTGAGAGGTTAGATCATTCTAGATGTAGGAAGGAAAGAAAACAGGGAGAGATTGAGAGAAATACGAGAACTAAAAGACAGAAAGAAAGCTGGGATCAAGAGAGGTGCATGGGTAAAAAAAAAAAAAAACTAGAGAGAGGGGGTGGGAGAGGAGGACTAAATATGGTTGTAGAGGGAAGCATGATGAAGGAAGGAGATAATTTTATCCTGAGGGTTTTTCTGTAAGAACTTGGCAATTGTGAGGAGCGAGGGAAGATCTTGGAAGATTGTACAGGGGGCAAACAAGGAGAATGTGAAAGACTGTGAGAGTGCAATGGCAATTGTTATAGAGGGGTTGGAGGAGCCAATAAGGATGTGGGAGTGTGTGAGGTGGGAGTGTGTGAGGTGGGTGTGACGTATTCTAAGACGGGTAATATGAACAATGTTGACACGGGATAGGTTGTGGATGGTGAGTTTGATCGGAATGGTGGGCTGGATGACGTGAAGTTTGTTATCAATTTGGGAGTCCATGAGGTTTGCCAGTGGTCACGAACAAGGGAAGCGATAAGCGGTTTGATGTCAGAAAGGGTTTTGGGAAATGGGTTGGGGGAGGTTGAGGGCAAGCTGAGTGGCTGCACCAGCCCTGTCATTGCCAGGAATGCCAACATGGCTGGGTATCCATAAGAAAATAATACTTTCCTGCAGACAAAAGGAGTTTTCGGAGGAAGAGGTGGTATGTGGAGTTATCCCATTTAAGATTGAGTAAAGAAGTAAGAACAGCCTTGGAGTCGGAGAAGATGAGTTTTTTAAACTATATTTCTTAACTCAATCCAGAGTGCTAAAACTGGAGGACACGCTCACTGATATAATTAATTTATAATAATCAACACCTTTACTAAAGGTTATAAATTATAATATTTAAACCAAAATTACAAGCTACTGAAACTAAAGTAAGCTCATTTTGGTGTGAATTGTTTTCTGTTGTTTTAGATATAGGGGTAGGGATGAGGGGAGCACTTACACACTAAAGTGGTAAGTATGTGCCACCCAGAATTTCAAAATTGGACTGCAGTATGAGAGATTGTTTTGGTAATGGTAGTATGACAGTTTATGATTTTGATACCTGCAGTATAAAAATAAGTGATGTTTAATATCTGCAGTACAAAAATAAGTGATTTTTGATACCTGCAGCATAAAATATGCAATTTTTTTGAGACCAGCAGTATGAGAGATTGGATTTTTGATACCTGCACTATGAAAAATTCTGAAAAAAAGGCAACTGTTTGGGCAGCACATATATATATATATATATATATGTATGTATGTATGTATGTATGTATGTATGTATGTATGTATGTATGTATGTATGTATGTATGTATGTATGTATGTATGTATGTATATATGTATGTATATATATATATATTTTTATATATATATATATATATATATACATATATATATATATATATAATATATATATATATATATATATAAATATATATATATATATATATATATATATATATATATATATATATATATTTATAATGTATATATATAATTAAATATATAGATAGATATATAATTAAATAGATAGATAGATAGATAGATAGATAGATAGATAGATAGATAGATAGATAGACATATGGAAGTGCCCCCTTCCCCCTGGATATTTCCATAAACTTTACATAACTGTGACAAAGGTTAGTCATAGAAACCAAAATACATTAGCAAGTCTCCAGCTTTGCACACACAATGAAAACACATTGTTAGTTTCTAACCTCCACTTTTTTGACACAGGAGGCATTTTCAGAGATAAGAAAAGTATGGAAAAATTATTTCTGTACTAAAAACAAAATCAAATTTAACAATTTGTATATGCACTATTGACAAGAAAAAACCTGCATCTTTCTGTTCTGATTAAATCGATCTATTTGAATAATAATTCTGTTTGGCTGATGGAGGACTCGTGTACGAGTATGATATTGTGAGTCTACTTGCAGACTGAGGGTGCTTCATACTATATTAATATTACTAAAATAGTGTCCAATTGGTGGGTTCACCCAGAGCAATTATTGTCTTTCAAAATGTGTGTATGTGACCTACTAAGTTCCACAAAGTAGGGCAACAGTGTTTTCCAAACCTTATGTATTGTTTAAAATTCTGACAGAAAGAGTGGGGGAGGGGGCACAAGTCCCACTTGTCCCTCCCAGGAATTACAGCCACATCCATATGTTCACCACATTGGTTCCAAATAAATGCTCCTATTTAAGCCAGAGTTTTACAGAAAGAGATTTTATATTCATCCTTACTTGTTGTGATGTCACAAAATTTCAATAAAATTTGCATAACTTATTATAATAAGGCCTGTAAATTCAAAATGCTGTAAAATAACAGTTTTTAAATGATTCTGCTGACACTTTTTGCTGTTTTCATGGTATATTCTTGTACGGGATGTATTCTTGTATGGGATGTATTCTTGTATGGGATGTATTCTTGTATGGGATGTATTCTTGTATGGGATGTATTCTTGTATGGGATGTATTCTTGTATGGGATGTTTTCTTCCAATTAAGCTCAAGTTTTTGCTACCTGTCAATACATCATTTAATTATTTTCAAAAACAAATTATATGGGCTTTAAAACCTACAGAAATCAGGCCAATTAAGCAAGTTTTGCATCACTCATCATTTAATTATTTTCAAAATCAAATTACAAAAACCTTCAGGCCAGCACATCACTTTTTATACCATTGTACAGTTGGTCTCTCCTAACAAACATTACAATCGAGGAGACAACATTTATCACCATAGGCGGAATTTGAAGAGGGGGGGGGGGGGGGGTAATCGCCCCACTTTTTTTCTCAGAATTGTTATCTTTTGTATGGTAATTTTTTTGCATTTTAGCATAATTTTGTGGTCCTCCCCCCCCTACCCCCATCCCTCAATTTTGACATTTGATAGGCAAATCCTGCCCATTTTATCACCATATGATATATTTAAATGACAAGGAATTTAAATCAATCATTTAGAATCTGCATTATTCTGCAAACAAAAGAAATAGCTACTGTAGCATGTCCAACAAGATATCAACCTTTATTGTCTGTTAATGTCACTTCAAAGATGGCATATTAAGCTGAGACCTTATGGAGGTAGACTGAACAATCTTTACCCTTACTTTGAGCGGCTCAAATTAAATTTCCTCTTTCAAGATTTCTCCTTTTTCAGATTTGTTCAAAGATAGCCTGTCTAAAGAGGAGTGAATACAACTGCGTAAAACAGAATCAGAGATTTCATTTTGGGCTAAGAATGATTGATATCTTAGAAGATAGGAGAATTTAAAAGAGTTGTGTTAAGTGAAATCAGTTTTAATGATCTTTAAAATATAATGCAAAGCTCTTATAATGATATACTGTGTTCTAATACAGCACTGAATCCATGCAAGTCGCATGCTTAAAGCGCTTAGATTGGCTGCCACAAAGGGCGCACAAGGTCAGACTTTTATCTTGCTCCAATTACAGGTTTGGAAAAACCACTCACCTGCTCGCCATAGGTGAGCAATTTTAAAATATGCTGTACATGATACTCACCACACTTGTTAAATCCTCGCCAACTTGGCGAGTGACTTTTTGAGCAATTTTCCAATCCTGATCCGTAATGCTTAGTACTAAGGGAGAGGGAAGCAAACGTTTTGAAGTCTTTGGTACGACTCCACCAGAGATTGAACCCATAACCTTCCAGCTGGAAAGCAGGTGCCCTACCAATTAAACTAACCACTCTGATGTGAAACCTGGAAAAATCTACAGATCAAGTATGGTTGCTTACAGCTATGCCGTCAGTGTCAACTTTATACAAATGGATTCTACTACAAATTAAAAAAAAAAATCAATTTACCTTGCTGAAAGAAAGGAGCTAGATTTGTAATATTATTACGATGCATCAACAATTATGATCCTTTCTGGCCCAAGCACATATCGTCTGGTTCACGTTTGTTGTCAGGTCAATCCGGTCAACTTTGTTCGTGAGTTTCACTCATCCAACCAAAACTTCAATCAAAATCCACATAAATATTTCAAATGTACAAATTCTCGTTACAGAAGTTTCCTTGAATATATTATTTTTTGTTCCTACACGACAAACACAAAGTACTTTAAGACCTGACAGAGTATACCTGAAAATGCCTACTGTGAACAATGCCAATGATAATTTATTATCACAAGAATAAAGACTGATTAGTAGTAGTACTTTAAATCAATCTGAACTATGTCGTTTTAGAGTAAAATGAAAACCACTTCCAACTAAAAATGAAAATAAAGATTCGCTGTACTTGAGCTACTTTCGAGTTTTAACCATTTCTTCATAGGAGAGGTCAAAAGAAATGCATCACAGTCAAAATCCAAAACAAACTGCACTTGTTGTAATTTCATTTTCGGTTTTGACATCCTATCCTGTTTTAAAGTATAAACTCTTTCTAGCATAACTTTATTATTGTCATAAAGATTGAACATATAAATGGTTTGTCTATCTCTGAAGTTATGACCTTTAACCTTATTTTTATGATGAGAAGGGTACAATGTGGGCGCAATGTACTTATACTGTTTTCTGAATTTAACAATGTGGGCGCAATGTACTTATACTGTTTTCTGAATTTTTCAATGTGGGCGCAATGTACTTATACTGTTTTCTGAATTTAACAATGTGGGCGCAATGTACTTATACTGTTTTATGAATTTAACAATGTGGGCGCAATGTACTTATACTGTTTTCTGAATTTATTTAAAGAGAAGAACATTGACATATTTGTCCGTTTATATTGAATGGCAAGAGGTTTTGTTTCAATCATTGTACCAGCTATTTTATTTTCTATAGGTTCTAACAATTAAGAGTTCCGGAAAACGATTTAAACCAGGGTTTAAAGTTGATCCTTAAAATAACATGGGTTTACAACCCCCTCCCTCCCTCCTCCTTCCCATAGCTTTAATTCTTCTTCCAGCCTGAAGAATGCTTTCCACAGCCCCAAGTGTGTAAGACATTTAACCTTCCTTTCATTTAAAAACATTGATATATTTTGCAGATCAAATTTGCCAAATCATATCAACAAGAATGTAATTAAAGAAAGAATCTTGTAACAAAATTGCTTGACACACACCTCCTTTAATTCTGATACATACTAGTTACATCACTTCTGCAACGGTTATTGATTGGCTGGATCACCAGTATATGTGTGCAAATATTTATACCAATCAAAAACGTTCAACTGTATTGTATAATTCTTCTGTCCACTGTGACACAATAACTGGCTTTTAACAGATTCAATCATTTCATTACAAAACAGGAACTCTGAATGTTTCTGATTATTTTTATAACTAGTTAATCATTACTCTTTCTTTGGGTCCTTAGACCATTATATCTGAAAATTAAGCTTTCGAAAAAAATAAGAAGAAAAAAACATTGGTAAAAAAAGACTTTTACCACCTTTTTTTCACAATAGATAACCATGTTTGGCAATGGCATTTATTTCCAATACTCAGTAGTAAATAAAAACTATTCATCTACATTGATCCGTTTTGAGTGTGACAATGATTATAAAGCAAAATCAAAACCATAGTTTCGTTTTTTTAACTACATGTAACTATACTTCATAATTATAACTTCTTTTGTTTACCATCCGCAATAAATGTTTCTTTTTACTTCATTTCAAAACCATAGTTTTGTTTTATAACTTGCAGTACTCATATAATTTCTTTTGCTTACCATCTGCAATTAAGGCTACTTTTTACTTCATTACACCTTCGTCAAATTTCAGAGTTTGCATAAATTACCACTTGTCCCTTTCATGCCTTGCGTTCCATTTCACATGTATGCAATCCATGAGATATGTCTGTGCTCTTGTTTGCAGGACTAATGCGAATTTACTCGACTTTATTTGTGTTGTAAGAAAACCAGGATGGCTGTCAAATCTAATCCTGTTCACTTCAAACAAACAGAAAACTAGGCCTTTTAGGTCATCTCCTATCTAGATTTCACAAACACAAACTAAAAGGAACAAAATCCCTTGCACATCATTTAGTACACAATTCTGCGGGGAATATGCATGTAACAAAAAAATACAGAGAAAACAAAACACAAAATTTTCTAAGAAAAACAGTAAATAGGGATCATCTCAAAAATTACTTTTAATGCGAGCCTTGGGGCTTTTGTGTCGAGCCTTACTTATAACTGAATCTAAATTTCTACTTCTGTATAAATAATGAGAAGTCACGGTGAAGTGAACCTCAGCTACTACACACTGGGTGAAGAAGGAATTAAATGTAGGTCACCTTTGCTTCAATTTGAAAGGAAAATACAGAAAGCATTGTTTTCAAGATCATTTCTAAAGGGTTTGGAAATGTATCAATTGATAGGCTCAACCTCCTCTCCCTTTACTTTGAAATTCAAGACGCAACCAAATCCAGTTATCACGAAAAGCGGTTTATAAATCTAAACTAGCACGTGGTGAGCTTGTACAGTGTAAAAATTACTCATTTTGTTTTTAATTCTGTATGTTACGCAAGCTCAATCAGTTCCAATTACTATCAGTGACTCAACAAAGTTTTAAGTTGTGAATATCAAGCTTACAGCGTGCATGTCACCCTCCACCCCCATGTCATTTCGGTGAAGTGGAGAGGATGCTTAAGAGGAATCATAGTTAAAAATTAAAATTGTAATGTTCATTTATAAGTTTGGTCAGCGAGCTGGGGAGGGGGGTGGACATAGGACCTCCCCGCCCCCATTTTCCACGGCCCAAGAACTCCATCTCACTAGGACATTGTGCAATTAAGGTCTAAGGACACCTTACATATCTATTTTTCTTCAATGTTTGACTTTTGGAAAGAGGACCTTTTGTATGCACAGGTTTTTTCGATTCAATCATTTATTTTATCTAACAGTAAAAATGCTAAAAAACTTTCGTTTTTCTCTACTGTATATCTTTCTTGTACTATTACTACATCTCTGTTTACATCCTGCATATACATACACCTTTGTTCTTTTTTATTTTGTACGTATTTCAAGGTGCACTTTATGGAAACTTTAGATACTGACATTTTACAGGTGGTTATCAAATTTCCTTAATAGTTTCATGTCAGTATTTTACTCTTCTTTCCTTTATTAAAAGCTCTGTTATTTGATTGTTTGCTCACTTTAAGTTCAAGGTTCATGCAAAGACAACATTGGTTATATCTTTAAATCAAGTATGCATTAAAAACTGTACAAAAAACACAAAATCAGTTTTAAAATAATTTTGGATTTAAATTTTTTTTTTTCAATCTTTAGGCTAGTCATGCAAGCTTACAAAAAAAACTGGCAAGACTGATCTTTTTTCTGTTGTTTGTTTTTATTTGTCTGAATAAGACAGCAACTGAATCTGGTATTCGCGTCTTACTAATTCCCACAATCAACACAAAAATACAATTTTATTTTTCTAATAGAAAAATCTGTAAAAGACATCAAAAGAATTGTAAACAGTCTTTCTTCCACTTGCAAATATTAATCTTCTTTTTTTGCATGTATGACAAGTTATAAAGATACAAACATAAATAAAACAAGGAACTGATTAATTATTTTAAAATATAAAATCTGATTTTAAGATCTATAGAAGGTGATTAAAAATATTGCCGGAGTCAGTGTTTGGAATTGAATTAAAAGTATAAGTATAACTATTACATGTACATCTACTGTATGAATCAATAGAGAACTGCCTTGAATTAAAAACTAAAAGAACTGCCTGTGTCCCTTACACAAAAGAGGGTGTAACTCCTTATAAATAAACATGAAACATAATTAAATCAATACCGATAATTTATTTTTCAAATGAGCAGAAAGATGCATTGCAAATGGTTTAGTATTCCTTTCTAAATAAATACACATACTACTTCAAAGAATCTAAAAAACACTCTTGAAAACATGTGACAAATACTTCCATGCATTTCTCATCTCTTTAACATATTTAAGGGAAGAAATCCAGGAGTCAAATGTCTTATTTGCAAAAGAAAAACTCCTTTTTCACTTTATAGAAAAATACTGAAACAAATTTCTAATTTTAAACATGATACAATAAGAAAATACACTTATTTATTTTCAAAAATATTTTGTTGCATTACCATATGGCAAACTTCGACCAAAGACACCGCTATTTGAGTTAACAAAGAAAATACATGTTTGTTTTTACTCTGGGCAGCAGGTGATAAAAGTTTGGTTACCATCGGCAACCGGCCTTTAAAGGATGCAGATCCCATTCAAATTTATAGTGATGAGTTGACAGTGACTCAGAAAGAAAAAAAAAGAATAATTTTTAAATCAAATGTGAAACATGAACTGAACGCCTAAAACAATTAGGCAACAAGGGACTACATGTATTACAAATAATATAAGATGTACTTTCTTGGAAAAACTTTCAGTGATGAAAGCAAACATGAGGAATAAATGCTGATTTCACATGTGTTAAAAGCAGATGGAGCAGTTCCTTGACAAAGGTAGAGAAGGTGATCTAAGAATCTCTTTAAGATTTACTGTGAGGGATAATCAGGTTGATAATCAGGTTCTCAGCACATATATGTACAATTAATTATTTTCCAATTCAAATAAATCTAAGCTTATTAATTTTTTAATTATTGTTTAAAATGGTAACAGTAAAATTAGTCTGTTCTCTGCAAAATCTTTTGTCACAAATGACTCCAATTTCCACAGAAATACAGCAGTAGCCAGTTGTAACAATAAAAAATGCAAAAAAAAAAAAAAAAAACAAACATTTACAGCAGTAACAAATCGAATATTTATCCCTTTATCTTCTTTGTTAGTTCAATGAAATTCTTAATCCACATGAAATGTATTAAATTCAATTTTAATATCTAAATCAAAACAGCTTCTATTTTCAAAATGGATTTCTGTTGTCAAAATGGACTGGAATAAAGCCTTCACATTACCATTATACTCCTCTTTTGGTACTTAATAAACTCTGTACCAGAATAGCAAACAAAATGCTTGTTAGCTATTGTACAGAGTTGATCAAGTACTTAAAAGGAGCTTTAATGGTAATGTGAAAGCTTTATTCCAGTCCATTTTGACAATAGAAGCTGTTATCAATATATAAACAATTCAAAAACAGTAACAAACAAATGTGTTTACGTAATTAAACGGAAAAAAGTCTTAAGTAATGAAAGTTTAAGATTCCATTGTACAAAACTTGGATTGTATTTGCATAAGCAGGATTTGTTCTAGAAGGAAGATCCAGCCAGGAAGGTGTTTTGATGTGTGAATTTTTTTTTTGGGGTGGGGGAGGTAGGGGGGGAGTTCACCTGCAAATATCTGGCTCCAACTGACACAAAATAGAAGCAGAGTGGCTGGTTATTTTTCTAGAAATTTAAAAGCTTTAAAAACAAAACATTACATCACAATCTTTTTTTCATTCACATTTTGACATACATTTTAAATTAAAATGTATTTAGAAATGTAAAAACTGCTGCAATATTCCCCAAATATTTTGCCGCATCTTTGAGTGGGGCATTGCTACCTATTAACAAATGTTCAATGCTTTATACAAGTTCAACATCTTTCATATCGACTTCACAGATGTGGTATATATCTTACATAATAATATATGTTCCTTATGCAGCGGTTAAACATAATTTCACATAACCCCCCCACCCCAGCCATTCAAGATTTGGCATTGTTACGATGTCGAATCTTCAGGTCAAAAATTTGAAGTTTGGGTGAATCTTTATACTTTTGGTGTTGTGAATCTTGAACTAAACTTTGTTTCAAGTGAGGTAAATCTTCGCCTAAAAACTATTGCAGATGGGTGAAGAATTTTCAAAAATCAAATTCTAAATCTAAACGACGGAAATGCATCAAATTCAAATCATTAACATGGAATTAGTGTCGAACTGAAAAGTGACAAGTGCTAAAATTATACTATTTCGAACAGATTTCATTCCATCATACAAGAAGATAACAGGGAATAACAAAATGGTACATTATGATACTATGCTGACTGATATTAAACCGTAAAAATAACCACAAATCATATTTTTTTTATGGTGAATCTTCACCTAAAACAATTGACCGAGGTGAATCTTGACCCAATTTTTCTTGCCATGATGAATCTTGACATGAATTTTTTTGGGCCGAAGTGAATCTTTGCCTAAACCATATTGCGGGCAGGACAATGTGAATCTTAACCTAAAAAGATTTCTGAAAAGGTGAAAAAAAGTGAACGCATTTGCATGAAGAGGGCATGTGGAGATGCCATTTGACTGCTGCATTACATAACAATATATGTTCCTTACATACATGTTCCTTACATAATCATATTTGTTCCTTACATAATCATATATGTTCCTTACATAATTATATGTTCCTTACATAATCATATATGTTCCTTACATAATTGTTATGTTCCTTACATAATGCTTGAAGCAAGCAGAACACAGTTTAATCTGTAAATCAACAAAATCGTTTCTGGAGTTATGTCAGCTTCAGTGTTGTATCATGGAGTTGATTTCCCTCAATGTGCAGGTATAATCCACTCATATCAATATGAAACTTGAGAGGTGGAAAGATTAAAATAGCAAATATTGTTCTCATAATTTGTTTAGTTTGCAATCGTGGAAAGCTTGTAAGTTTTTCAATAGGAAGGCTTAAAAATAACTTTTGCCAAATTCGCTGCAATATGTTGTAAAATTGGTAAATTGCTTATTAAACCTTAAATTGTGACAGTTTACAAAACACAATCTTTGAACAAGTTATTGAACTTTCAGTTTTTTTAACAAACTGAATACTCTCACAGAATGTTGTAATATGTACGTACAAATATTTTTAATATCGGAAAAAATGATTACATGAGATATTAATCAATCTTGATGACATGATACTTGCGGATGATATCACAATTATTGTGATTGACAACCGAAAGATAAGACAGGAGAGGTAACTATAATATCAGTGCCATGAGAAAGTTTAATCCCTGTGGTAATATACAAGATATCTTGAGGTAAAAAAAGTTTTCTGGCTCTTTCCTACATAATCACAAATAGAAGTAGATGAAACATTATTTATGGAATAATTGTTAAATATTTTTATACTGTGAAAATTGTTTGGCTTGAACATGAAAACTTTTTTGGCCAAATAAATAAAGGCAACAGAAAAAACTCTTCAGAACTGAGAACAAAACCACTTTGTTGTAATGTAATTATAACATAAGATCTCTTTTAAATATAAAATTTAATGATTTTGATATCAAAATTATTGAAAAGAACAAAAATGAATGAAAATTGCCTTTGTTTGAATGTCCTATAGGGAAAATTACTTTTAAGGGTGCATTTTGTCCCCAGAGTTTCAAGTTGAGCTGTCAGAATAACAATCTCCGCCAACTATTGAAAATTATTTTGACAGGACTAGTGACACTTAGGGGCAAAGGCATGATTGTTGAGGAAGACAATGCATCTGCAGATATCAAATCAAGAATAACAGAATGCTACCATTTGTCCCATAACTAAGCGTTTGGAAACTTAAGCTCCCAACATGACACGTCAAGAACCAATTTACGATACCATCGGTGGGAAGAAGTATTGTATATTTATTTTCTATTAATAATCAATTGGTTTAAGATTTCTGCATCAAATAAGTTGAAAGGGATCAGCCCAATGTGGTAGTCACAGTGTGTGAGGGGGAGGGGGAAGGGGGGGGGGGGTGGAAGGGAGGTAAGTGGACCTGCATATCTTTTAGAAGCAATGTTATAATGGTCCAAGGCTTGGAACCATTATTTTGAACATCAAATTGTGCAACTATAAATCAGAAATTTGATCAGCAAAAACACATAACCCAAACACCAGAATCTAAAGATGTCCCACTCAGAAATTAAAGCTTTTTCTATTCTACAATCAAATACACACACACACACACAGATGTTATGTGTATTTGTTTGTTTGTTTTGGGGGGTTTAATGATACTTGTTTTCAGAATCCATAAACATTTTAAACATTTAATGAAACAATGGAATTATTTAAGTTTATCTCAAATGGTGTAAGAGTTGCCTCAATCTCATTTTGGATCGTGAGGTATACCACAAGATAAAGCCATGAGAGTTTACCACAATAGAGTTGATAAATGATTCAATTCCTTCTTCACCATAGTTCTTTATAATAATGGCGATGAACTTTATTCCACTGAGAGAATAAATTTTGTGATCCACAACCTCAAAATTGTGCCATAATTTAGTTAGTTTTTGGTATCATAACACCAACACATGTACGTCAAATTTGTCACAAAACATTAGCATCACCAGCTCTTTCACAAAATCTATCAAATTTTACAAAATGCCATAATTTGATATTTATTTTCAATACCTTATATAAAGCATGCAGGTAATATCACAAATTTGCTTTACTTTTTTATCATGGAAAAGTGACTTTTACTAAATCGTGAGGACTTTGGGGTAAAAGCACATATGTAAGGAGACTAGACAGAATTTGGCATAGTAAACACACAAGAGAACATAAACATGTGGGATATTACAAACTTAATTACAACCATTATATCAAATGTCAAATAGTTTATGAATTTATGTTTCAAATATTTGGACATTTGTATTTTCGTCACAACTAAAAAAAAGAAGCAGGAATAAGGAGAAATGGCACCCAAAATCAATTATAGCTAAAACAAAGTTAAATATCTCTAATTTTCACTCTTGTAGTAACTTTTGTTACCCCCTACAAGTTTAACTTTTACATGACCAAAAATAGGTTCATTTTAATATCTGACATGAATCAATTCTAGAATTGTTTGATCACATCAAAAAAGGCCAATGCTTGCAGGAGTGAAAAATTGTTCTGACTACAATAATTTCAGACAATACAATACAAAATGTTTTGTATGAATAAAACATTTTTTCTTTGGAACAAAGTTCCAACTAGCTTTAAATTATGCAGAAGGGAAAAAAATATGTGAATATGGGATAAATTAATTAAGCTTAAATAAGGTTGGGGAAAAGCAAGCAAAATCTTTTTCATTAAAACTATTTATTTTCAAACAATCATTAAACTTTTCTTTTACATAATAAACATTCTTTGATATAATATGACAGGGTTTCTTATAACGGAAATTTTCATATTAAGATCAAAGTTCCTTTTGAATGACGTACAATTTGTTAATTATCTAGAAAATGAATTGTTTGTTTTAAAAACAATTTTCCATTAGCTAGAAAGAAATGAAACATCCACAAAGTTAATATTTCCATCCTTCGCACTTACCTTACTAGGGTATTGTCCATACACTCCAGCATTATAATCTGTCCTATGGTTTGGATATAAAGGATCCATCACTTTAATTAAATGTTAATCATAACAGTCATTGGAAAGTACGTTAAAAGTGTTGTCCACCTCAGGGTACTGTTGGTAGAATAGTCTCTTTAAACGCCTCCAAGAACAAAGACCAAACGCTTGTTATGACAAGGCAGGGCTAGTGGGCCTCCTACTTACTACAAGGGAGCACCCAACAAATTTGATGAACAACTCAGTGCAAGAAATAACACAATTTCTGGTTTAAACACTATATATCTTCAATTAAAAATCCATGCAAAATTGCTAATAAAATACCAGAGAGAAAATTGTTGGTGATACTGATTAAAAACTCCCCTGGCTAAATGAAATTCATGAGATGTACGGCACAACAACCTGTTGGTTTATCAAGAAATGTTTGAGTCTTGGAAGAGAAAATTAAATGCAAATCAACTCAAGAGAAAATGCAGTCCCAGTTGCACTGGCAATTATTTAACAGTGTGTGGTTAATACAGAACAAACCTTACCACTTCCAATTTACTCTACTCTACACAAAGAGCAAACTCACAAAAGATCTGGCACAAGCCACCATCTGTCAATCATCTCCAAAGACCCGCCCATTATTTTTTTCATTCACCTTGCTATGCTAATGCTGCCTAAGGCCATTGGTTGAATGGGGAGCAATCAATCTTTGAATAATCAAAGAGGCACGAGTCTGTTGACAAGGGGCTCGTGCCGCAGACAAAAGAATCTTACCTTTTAAAGGCTGTAAGAACCCACGTGCTAAAACCAGAGAGGTTTAATGTTTTTATTGGGGGGGAAATAGTTGACCCTATTAAGGTTGGGAAGTTACTCCCTGTGGAAAATGGTCCTAGCAAACAACTTAGATTTCATTGTTTAGGTTTTCTGTCAAATAGAGTTTCTTGTACTCAACTTGTATGGTAAACCTACAGTGGTAATCAGTTCTGGCTGGGCAAGCCTTGATTTCAGTGTGGTGTTAATATGATATACTTGAGTAACTGTTTTTCTTATGTTGGGACTTTTGGGGGATTTTTTATCAGGAAACAGTGATCTTTATTTAACAAGGCTCACAACAAGTGGGAAATGAATAGACTTGTTAAGGAAAACTGAAAGAAACAAAGTGCAAAAATAGGAAGTAATGGAAGGATTTAGAAGTTGCACCTTGGTAAAGTAATAGACTAATATAGAGATAAAAATAAGTTGTTAGTTGTTTCTGTTCTGTTGAAATAAAGACAGTTTCTCACTATTTTATTTTTATTTTAGGAAGCCATTGGTACTGTAATACATTGGAAATTGAATAAGGCTTGTTGGGAAGAAGATTGAATTAATGCTTTTCATGCCCTTACTGTTTACCACACTGTTTATTTCATGATTGCATGAGTATTGACTATTATTCTTCAATTTTGAAATGACTTTAAAGAAACTTATGAAATTTTCTGTCTGAGAAATGTCAAAGATTTTCTGCTCATACCAGACATTGACAGACCAGTAAAATCCAAACTTTGCTAAAGACTAAAAAAAAAAAAAAACTAAATAAAATAAAAATAAAAACAGAACATACAAAAGAAAGTTTCAAAACTCTGATAAATGATCACTTCAAACTTATTTTATCCCAACATTCTTGAAATAAAACTGTCCCCTTCAAATGTAAAACATGAAAATGAAATTTTCTGTCCAACGAATGGTAGAATTTCTGTTAATACCAGCAACCACTTGTACAACATGACCCAGCAAAACCCAAAATTTGCTGAAAACTTATATTATGGTAATGAAACCAAAATACGAATAAACTTTATGTAATAATAGTCACATTACAAAGTAATTCTATACCTTAGGAGACCTTAGGACAAGAGTTCTTAATTAAATTTTGCCAAGAGCCATCATTTCACAACAACCTTAGGCCATGGGCCAATCGCATGACAAAACCAGCATCATGTGACAAACAAACACAGTGAAAACAATCCCTGAATACAAACAAGCTGAGAGCGCGCGCGATAAGTATGTACAGCAGATGTCGGCAGTTCTTTTATCAGCCTTCCTTTGACAAGCCGCGAGTCTGCCAATTTTATAATGGAGCTAAAGATAACATTTTGCTTGATAAGCCGCACTGTTATAGTGTGCAGAATCTCATTCAGATTCCTCCCCCCCCACTATGACTACTGTTCCCTGGGCCAAAGTGGATTGTCTGGCGTGACAGATTTGGCCCAAGGGCCATCTATTAAGAATCACCGCCTTAAGATGATACTGGATACAGGTTGCAAAACTTCAAGTTCCAGTTCTGTTTTGGTGTTCAACTAATTACTACAGGGCAGCTTCATGGTCAAACCTTAAAGGCTCTGAGCTCCAGAAATCTTTTTACAACTAAATAAATGTACAATGTAAGTATAACACAAGAAAAACCATCTCTGATATTTTTCAATTGTTTTCAATTGTTGATTCTATTTTTCACAAATTAAATGAAATAAGCTTTTTTGCATGAAATAACTAAATAGCCCCCTTCTGGATGAACAAGCATTATGAAGGATGGTTGAACCAAACTTGATGTTTTACACGCAGAGTTAGCCTACAGCAAACTATGTGGCAAACCTACATGCAAGTGACACAAATATTAAAAACTAATTATTGAAAATAGAATACTAAGAGAAGGAGCTTGAAATATATTTCAAAATGGGTTAAACTTGTTTGCGGTGTTATAATGATTAAATGTTCTGAAATGTCGGAAGAGGTAAAGGGGTGTTAAGATTGGTTAAGTGCCCTAAAGGAAGGGGTAGAGGGGGTAGTTTAAATATGACAAATGCTCTCAATCAATACAGTGATGGTGAAGATTCTTGAAAGTAGGGGTGGGAGTGGATATGTGGATGGTGACTATAACTTCACGGAAAAAAACCTTTGCGAAAAGCCCTGTAATTTGTAAAGGAATGAAATCTTTATTATCATCTTTTATTTTCGTATTGATATTTTATCCTACTAATCAGTGGGGGTTAATTCCCCATCTCCCAGTCTCCACCTTTCATGAGAGAAGGGATAGATGAAACCAATAACTTGGTAACAAATATCACACTGTTGCTTTTAATATGCAAATGAAAGGTAAGGTGGTCTTACCTGACAAAAATGAGTAAATCTTTTCTATTATAGGGCCATTCTCTGGCTGGGATCCACTGGGGCCATTCTCTGGCTGGATCCACTGGGGCCATGCTCTGGCTGGGGATCCATTGGTTAAGGCCATTCTCTGGCTGGGATTTACTGGGTGGGGCCATTTCTGGCTAAGATCACTGGGTGGGGCCATTCTCTGGCTGGGATCCACTAGGTGGGAGGGCCATTCTCTGGCTGGGATCCACTGGGTGGGGTCATTCTCTGGCTGAGATCCACTGAATGGGGCAATTCTCTGGCTGGGATCCACTGGGGCCATTCTCTGGCTGGGATCCACTAGGCCATTCTGGCTGGGATCCACTGGGGCCATTTTCTGGCTGGGATTTCAGGGGCCATTCTCTGGCAGCTGAGATCTACTGGGACCATTTACTGGGGCCATTCTCTGACTGGGATCCATTGGGGCCATTCTTTGACTGGGATCCACTGGGGCAATTCTCTGGCTGTCACACACATAACATAGCAGAGAATGGCCCAACAGTTGTTTATGTTGGGATATGAGGCAGGGTGAGAAGGGAATGCAGGGATAAAGTAATTTGAATTAGAACCGAGTAGTTCCCCACAAGTGTTTATTTATCAACTTCATTCCTATGCATTATGTTTTAAAGTACAAGATAAAAAACCTTAAAAAACACTTAATTCTTGATATTACACAAAATACAATTCTAAGTGTCTAGCTCACTAAGTGCACTACATTTCTCCATCAAATCCTTTCAAAAACATTCCCATTTATTAACCCCATTTCATGCAAATAATGCTTTTATCTCGACAAATTGTACAAGTATCTTTTTTATATTTAGCTTCAAATCATAAGTGGTTTTCTGACATGTGATACATATTCCTAATATGCAAAAAATATTCCAGATGTCACTTTCCAGAGATTTTTTAACCCGATTACTGGGGTTTCAAGCAAGAATGAACCTACATTCACCTACAATATGACAGGTATTTTGGCATTGAATTATCATTCACTGGGTCTGGTTGCAAATGAGGGCATGATAATAGAATCAAAAATTCATCATGAGTTTTAGTTTTTCTATTTCACTACAAAGTTAAATCTTATTTGTTTCACTGGACAGATTTGCACACTGGGAAGGGATTATGCTCCATTTACAAAAGCATAAAAAAACAGAAATTGGCAGGTACAGAAATTTCATATTTTATGTTTTTTTAATTTTTTGAGAATATTTCCCCAATTGAACAAACAACAGTGTAACATTTAAGAGAACAAAAACCTCAAAACTACACATAATTCTTATTCTAATAAATGAAAGGTATTGCATCTTGTCTGGTCTTATTTCAAACCATATTAAACCCATTTTCATTTTACACTACCTGGAAATGCTAGTAATGTTGAATGAAATGGTTGGGTGTCAAATCATTTAAGGTATTATACATTAACTATTAATTTGATTTTGTTTAAAAGACTACAAAACAAAAAGTTGAACAAATCTTCCTTTTTATCACTGGTAACAGATTTACATCTATCAAGGATGGAAGAAGGCAATTACATTTTGTCTGCCTGCTTACCACAAAAATCTCAGAAAGTTCGATAGTGAACATTTGATAAAAATCGATGACACCCTGACAGAAATTTTAGCTTGCAGCTTTTAACAAACTAACATGTTTAGCTTGCACAAGCACGCTGCAAGCTAGTAATTGGAACAAATATTAGCTTGCTAGCTTTTGCAAGCTAACATTAGCATACGCAAGCTAGCATAAGATATTTGTTAGCTTGCAGATTTTGCTAGCTTGCGCAAGCTAATTTGTTCCAAATACTAGCTTGCAGCACATTTGCTGCAAGTTTGCAGGATGCTTGCACAAGCTAAAAATATTATCATGTCGCAGTGACAAGATAACATTATATTGCATATTGCCATATTACACCATTCACAACGATAACACGGCACCCTAACCACCAATCTCAGTGACATCGGCCGCCAGTGGCGTAGCCAAAGGGTGGGCAGAGGGGGTGATCGCCCACCTTAACCACCAATCTCAGTGACATCAGCCGCCAGTGGCGTAGCCAAAGGGTGGGCAGAGAGGGTGAACGCCCCACCAATATTCCTCAATATTTCATTTTTATTGGTTTAAAATTAGTACCGTTCTTCAGCAGGGGCCATATTTTGTATTCTGTTGGTTTATTTCTGTTACTTGCCTCACCAATATGGAAATCCTATCCACAGCTAAATCCCCACAGAAGCTTTTCACATCCTGCAAGGGTTTTTTTGGAAATTATATTTCAATCATATTAAGTAACCAAAACCAAAAGGTTTTTTTGCTCCAATGCTTCTTTTAATCAGCTGATTGATTTGCAAATTTTTTATTAACTGTTATGTCATTGCATATCATAAAATATTTGTTTCATGATATTTATTTATCAGCCACACCCACCATGCAGATCAATAAAATTGTTGACTACACACAATTTGCACAATAATTAACAATTAATTTGCACAATAATCAACAGCATTGTCATAGCAAGTATGCTGAAAAATGGTTGCTCATTTATCCTATTTCAAGAATATTTCAAGAATTTTTCAGAAAGTACCACCCATTCATTAATATTCACAAAATAACTACAACAATTTAGAACATATGACCCATCTGTGTACCACATATAGCAGTCTGATATACAGTTCATGAGATACAGTTTGGTGTTTACATCATTTAACAATTTCAAACTAAGCCACACCCACCATGCATATCAATGAAAACTGTTGATAACATATGTACACAATAACCGACAAAATTATCCTGCTCAATATGATGCAAAACAGACAATGTTGCTCATTTAACATTTTTTCAACATTTTCACTTTAAGCCCGCCCATGCATGAAATCACCACCAAAAACATTAGAGCACATCTGCAGCACCATGAGCTATCTGTGTACCACACATCATGTAAATGCAGTTGAGTTTTTAGATATCGTGTTAACAAGCTTTTTGTTTACAAAATCATATTAAGCCCCACCCACTACACATAATTATTAAATTCAACATTTTTAGATCATGAAGATGTACACATTAGCTAACATCAAAATTATGGGAAATATGAAACAAAACAGATATGCAGTTGTTAAAATATAAATATCTGAAGATTTTACATCAAGCCCCACCCACTCATTAATATCCATGTCATCACCACCAAAATTTTAGGACACATCTACAGACCATGGGTTCTATGTGTACCAAATATGACATGAATCCAGTTTACCGTTCTTGAGATACTGTGTTTACAAGCTCTTTTCAGCAAAATCACATCAAGCTCCACCCGCTAAGCATATTCATGAATTTCAATGTCTTAAAACCATAAACACATACACACTAGCTAACATATAATTATACCAAATATGGAACAAAACAGGCAAGTGGATTGTTACAAAACAAGCAATTCAAGATTTTTTACATTAAGCCCCATCCACTCATTAATATGCATGACATCATCACCAAAAATGATAGGGCACATCTACAGACTATGGCCACCCTATTTAACACAATAAACACAATATGTCATTCTGGGGATTTCCTGTTTACGAGCTATATTGGAGCAAAATCACATTTAGTCCCGCCCACTATGCATATTAATGATTCAAATCTTTTAGCACATGAGCATGTGAACACTACCTAACAACATTACTATGCCAAATATGATGTAGCCCCTTTAACTCCACATTGTCAGGATGGAGGCTAAGGTGGGGAGCTACATGGAATATTACACTTAATAACAAAAACAGCAAACAAACTAAATTCAAAACTTTAAACCATGTTTTAACTCAAAATCTCCAAATCACAAGTAGATGCAACTTTAATTAACAGAATTATAAAAGCAAGTGAACATTACTGTATTATAAAACCAAGTGAAAAACATTAACAAAGGGAGAAAGTGAGGAATTGGCTGGTCAGTGAAGGATGGGTCAACCACAAGTATGTTTCTTCGAATAGTGAGTAAGAACATTGTAAGAGGTATCATTATGATCCATATAAGGAATAAAATAGGTGAATGAGGAGATAATTTGCATGAATGAATAAGTATATCAATAGGAGGAGTAATCACTGAATATTAAAGCTGCTAGGATATAAGCTGGTAAATAACTGTATGGTTAAAGAGACATAAAGAGAAAAAATCAAGATGGGTCGTGAGGGGGAAAATATTTCTTACATGAAACAAAACGGACAAGCAGTTGTTGAAATATTAATATTTCAATTTGTTTATATTAAGCACCGCCTACTCATTAATATGCATGAAATCAACAGCAAAAGCAATAGGGCACATTTTGAACCATAAGCTATCTGTGTACCACATATGACATGAATCCAATGTACTGTTTTTGAAAATCGTGTTTACAAAAATGCACTGTTCTTGAGAAATCGTGTTTACAAGATAGGCATAACACACACATACATACATACACATGCACGTCAAGTGGACCAGATAGGTTCCTGATGCTGATTGCATTAAACCAAAAAAAAAAGTTTATAATAAATAATTGGCTTTTTTTAAGCCAATCTTTGTGTTTTTTATTTTTATTTGTGGGCTTTTTTGTTGTTGTTATTTATGGCCTTTTTTGTTCTTGCTATGTTTGGCCATTTTTGTTTTTTTCCAAAAAGAACCCCTCACCCCCTCACTTTTGTTTTAAATCTCCCACCCCCAAAAGAATTACATAAGGGGGAACATCCCTCATATTTCGAACTCTTCCAAATATTGAAGTGTTAACACTGAAGCATATGTAGCAGGGCATGTCATTTCAACCGCTGTGTAGGTACATATCATTAATAGATATCACCTGATCAAAAACAGAACACAATACTATATCTGTAATCAAATACAGAGGTCACTTGGGTGGTTACGATAATGTATTCGTTATTGCCTCAAGCTCTCAAGTTGAACAAGTTACTGCAAAGGACGTACTTCATCGTTAAAAATAAAGTAAATTTACTAAGACACAAGATGTGGAAATGCTGCTTGTTGTTCTTTGCGACTACTAGAAAATACCAGAAAAATAATTTATATAGGGAAAAATAAGGTGCAGGGTAAATAAGGTGCAGGGTAAATAAGGAGTGATGGAAAATAGGGGCAGGGGAAGTAGGAGATGGAAAATATGGTGCAGGGGATTAGGGTGCAGGGGATTAAGTGTACAGGGATAAGGGTGCAGGAGAAAAGGAAAGGAGAAATAGGGTGCAGGGGAATAGGGTGCAAGGAAAAAGAAAGAAGAAATAGAGTGCAGGGGAATAGGGTGCAGGGAAAAAGAAAGGAGAAATAGAGTGCAGGGGATTAGGGTGCAGGGAAAAAGAAAGGAGAAATAGGGGCAGAGGAAATAAGGGGAAAGGGAAATAGGGAAAAGGAAATAAGGGACAGGAGAAATAAAGGGGAAGGGAAAGTAAAGGGCTGGGAAAATACAGGAGCAGGGAATTAAGGGGACAGGGGAAATAAGGGGGAAGGGAAAATAAAGGGGCAGGGAAAATAAGGGGACAGGGAGAATAATGTGGTAGGGGGAATAAAGAACAGGTGCATTAAAGGTACAGAAAGATGAGGGGTGGGGAAGAAGGAGACAGGAAGGAGAAATGAGTGGGCAGGTAAAAAAAGGGTGAGAAGAAATAAGGGGGGGACAGAAACTGAATAACACTGGCACATTTTACAGGAATTTTGACAATACAAATCAAAACATACTTGTAGAATGAAGGCCAACCCAATATCCCACCAAATCAGGAGTGGGAACCAGACAGACCACACATGACAGAAAGGATTAACAGAGTCAGGTGAAAAACATACAACCTACAGGTGTTCTTGATAAATACAATTTTTCCAAATGTTCCCTGGATTTATAAACTACTGTAAAATTGGACATTATTTTATTGGCCTCATACTCTCACACAAAAAACGATGGATGTACTTTAGGCTGAAACTATAACAGGCAACACAAATCATTCCCTACTTTCTTTATTTTCATTTCTTTTTCATCTTCAATAAAAGTCCTTTCTTTGTTCCTCAAAAGTGACCAGAAACTTGCAAAATGTAAAAATCAATGATAAAACAAAAAAATAATAATAAATTACCAAGGTGCAAGACATTTGTAGGTAATTTTCTCTCTCTGTTTTTCTCTTTACTCTGTCAAGTTAGTTTTACACATTGACCTGGATTAAGAATGTGTGACACCGTGTATCGCAACATTGGCAATATTGTTTTAATAGTTATCACACTGCATGAAAATAAACAAATCTAGCTAAAATCAACAGTTTTTTTTTTTTAATATTCCTCAAATTTTACTACTTATCTGCCCTGAATTTAAATTTGCCACTAACACTTGGCAACTGCTTATATCTTTTTTAATCATATTAGTTGCACTTCCATCAGCAAAAATCAGAAGGCACAAAAACATTGCAAAAAATATTAAATATATATCAGATATAATATATATATATATATATATTTAATATATATATATATATATATATATATATATATATATATATATATATATATATATATATATATGAATATATATACATATATATGTATATATATATATATATATATATATATATATAAATATATATACAGATATATATATATAGAGGTAGTGAGACAAGTGTTCCCTATTCCCTTTTGCAAATTTTCACCTCAGTTTCTTCATACCACACCCATGTACACCTTCCACCTTCAAAACTTGCCCCCTTCTATCCCCTCCCTCCTTCTTTTATGCTTCACATTTGTCACCATTATCACCCCTTCCCACCTGCAAACCCCATGCTCTCCAGGAAGTTCCCTACCACCCTCTGGGTTTCAAAACATTTCCCAGCAGTTCAAACTTTTAGGAGGTGCATCTTAATTCAAATGTTGAGTTATGTGTGTTGTGTGTGTGTTGAGGACTGGGGAGGTATTATTCCCTTTGCCACGAGTCCCCTCCCGCCCCCCCCCCCACAACTTCGAGGAGGAAAATTATTATCAGTGCAATTGAACTATCCAACAGTTCAAACATGAAACAAACTGAAAGTACATCTTACCTTCTATCAGTGTCAATGGTAGGAATGTTGGATGCTAACAGAGAAATCAGCTGTAAAGTGAAAAAAGAAAGAAGAATGAAAATAATGATTTGTATTTCCTAAAGATCTTGCTTCGAAATAAGATAGAACAAGATGTTTGAATAGATTTTGCTCCAAGAACTGTCAAAGGTAGATGCATTAGAAGTGCACATCATCATCATTGCTTGACTGTAACACAGACGACTATACACATCCTCCAGCCTTTCCTATAACTAACAAAGTTGGCTATTAAGGATAGCTTAGGTGGGAGCATATACATCCCCATGCCCCCTCCTCCCCCTCTATGCACCAACACATAATCAATGTTATAAGTCAAACAAATTGTTGAAAAATCATTACCAAATAGTTAATAAGTCTGAGTTGTTAGAAGTTTGGACCCAGATTAGTTACAACTGAAAATATGCGGTGGCATAAGACATTTTTTCATGGCTAGATACTCAAAAGCAGGGACACCATTTTCCTCATTAAGATCTTCCTTTTCAACATAATTCTAGTCTTGTTCAAATGTTTCTTTTCTAAATTTATTATCTTTTCTTTTGTTAATGTCAAATCTTTTAAATTTGGTTGCTTTGAAAAATGTCAAATAATTCTAGTCTCGTTCAAATGTTTTTGTTTTTTTTTAAATTTATTATCTTTTCTTTTGTTAATGTCAAATCTCCTAAATTTGGTTGCTTTGAAAAATGTTGGTCAAAACTAGAATAGGTTACTCATGTATGTTGTAACAAACCATGTGATATATTGCGAGAGTGAAATAACATCCAGCACCAGCTATATATTACACCATTACCAATCAACCACAATACAGGAGCAATTTGTTTTGGTTCGCATCGCAATCTGTGATGCAAAAATTGTGCATAACATCGTTTAGCGATTTATTTCCCTACCTTGCTTAGCAAAATTGCGATAGGCTACAATAAATTCCCTAACTGAATGAAGTTTTCAGCCTTCAAATAAAAAATAAATCCTTTTTAAATGCGAGAATCACAAATGCGCAGTAATTACCTATGAATGGGGATATTCTGCACTTTGATTTCGCCAAAATGTGAGAAACTTGTAAAATGCACCGCAATTCTGCAGCAGTAAATAGTGAAACTTGAAACTATAGGCCATAATGTCAGGCTTTAAATCACACCCAATCAAGGCCCGTTTCACAAGCTGTTAAATTGACCAAAAATCACAAGGTCAAAATACTTCAATCGTCACAATCAGTACACTTACATGTAAATATTACCTGACGAGTCAATAAATTTTGCAAGAGAGAAAAAATATTGCAAAATTAACAAACAGAAAAAGATTTGAACAGAGCTGATATTCTTCGTGCTTCGCTAAAGATGGCGGCCATTTCGAAAGGACTGATATAATCAGAACTTCCGTGATGGTGGCATAGTTTTGAAATGTTTGACTGCGAGGTATCATAGTATGTCAGATTTTCACAATAAAGCCCTGGCAAGTACAGCAAAGTTACGCGATGTTGAGTTTAAATGACATTGAAAGGAAGTTATCTGTTCTTTCTAAACTGAAATTCCATGTACATTTTCCATAAAAATTATGATTAATACTGTAAAAGTAAACTTGTTATGATTTAGAAGCAAAATTCCAGCATCTATTTGGGCAATGGAGTCAATACCTTTGCCATACTGCTTTCGCGATTTATTTACTTAATAGTGGGAAAATTGAAAACTGCATTGAAAAAGTACTATTTAAGCATATTAAAAAAACAAAGAGTAATACAAAATCAATAAGGCCTAAATATGCATCATCATTGCTAATGAATTTTAATGTATTACTAATCATTTTAATGAAATAAGTAGCAAATTCTGCTAATCAAATGTTTACAAACAAATTGCTCCCTGCAATAAGCTAATTATAATTTTTAACTGGTTGAAAGCCCTTACAAAAGAAGGAAAAGCATACACTCAAGCCATCAATTAAACCCATTTTTGGCTTAATTCATTTATTTAAATTTCTTTAACTAGGTCAATTTCTTAAAGAATTTAAATTACCTAATAAATCTAAATTTCTTAAATCCATTTTAATTTCTTCAATCCCTTAAATTTCTTGAATCACTAAAACTTATTTAATTATGCAAATTTATTCAATTATGCAAATATATTCAATTATGCTTAAGAGAATTGACCAGGGTACTGTTATGTATGTCCTGAGGGGGGCAGGAGGGTTGCTAAAAGGTGTACTAGTTACATACATAAGAGAGGGTTAGTGTGGTTATGTGGGTACTTAAAAATGAGACTACTATATACCCTCTGCAGAAAAATAGATGCATCATCTTGTTTATGCTGGAAAAGTTTATCATCCATTGGTCAAATTCAAGTGTTATCTTTTGAAATACTTGTAATACTCATATTAGACTTGTTTATGTCTGTTATCTGCATCATCATTTTACCCAGTATGCGCACAAACATTTACCATACTGAGTTTGACTTTTTACTTGATTGCATATATGTCAGGGGAAAGGGGCATTTAAGTGTTGCTGCCAAAATATACATGTTGCAAGTAGGGAAGGGGGAAAAAAGATCAGGTTTTCATAGAAACATGGCCTTACAGAAATTTTAGCTTGCAGCACGCTAGCTACAAGCTACCATTTTTAGCTTGTGCAAGTGTGCTGCAAGCTTGCGCAAGCATTCTGCAAGATGGCAGCAAGCATGCTGCAAGCTAGTATTTGAAAAAAATACTAGCTAGCTAGCTCGAGCAAGCTAACATTAGCTTGCACAAGCTAACATTAGCTTGCACAAGCTAGCATAAAATATTTATCTTGCGCAAACTTGCAAAATGTTTTGCTAACAAGCTAACAATTTTTAGCTTGCACAAGTGTGCTGCAAGCTTGTGCAAGCATTCTGCAAGCTTGCAGCAAGTGTGCTGCAAGCTAGTATTTAAAACAAATACTAGCTGGATAGCTTGAGCAAGCTAACATTAGCTTGCGTTAACTAGCATAAAATATTTGTTATCTTGCGCAAACTTGCAAAGTGTTTTGCTAGCTTGCGCAAGCTAAAGATGTTAGCTTGTCGCAAGCATGCTGCAGGCTTGTTGCAAGCTAATATTTCTGTCAAGGTACTAAATTGACAGCCCAAGGGATATGTGGTGGATATTCATTGTTCTTCCAGTATTTTAAAACAGACAGAAGTCATTGCTTTGCTATGTATTTACAGAAATAATACCTAATACTAGACACTTTATCAAAATAATACAAGCAAACTAAATTTTATGGTACAAATACTAACTAGCCTAAACTCACTTGTCAAGTGTCACATCGAAAGTCATACAGAAAAAACTATTTTAAAGAGAGAAGGGCCACTATGGTTGAAGTAGGAGTAGGAGGAAGAGGCAAGGTGTAGGAAGCTTTCAAAAATTAGAAGGGAGGGGCGGGGGGATCGACCACTAGAAGGAACTTCCACAAGTCATGCATATATCCCTTCCCAGTCTGTAGATAATAAAGTAAACAGGGCACTTTCAGAAAGGGGGCCTTTTTCAATGGAACAGATTCTTCTGTACATGGGACTAACAAAAGTCGCCAGTTTCCTATTACTGGATCAGTCATTAAGGGGCACTTAATTTTGAAAGGGACACTTTTTAACATTTTTTTAAAACCATGTGCACATTTTTCCAGTTCTTGGACCTTTTTCATTTTCCAAAGGGGCACTTTTGACATTTTTCAAAGTTGGAGGGGGGAACCTATGGAAGAAGTACATAACCCTTTAACCCTCTACATTTGGCAATTGTTCCACTCATTCATTCAGATAACCTCAAGCAACATTTCGCAGTCCGAAAAAGTTCCACAATTTAGATACATAAAAAATCCTATATTATGATCCAGCCAAGTAATATATTTGTCCTCCTGGAAAACTATCAAGCTACAATACTTGTTGATTGAGAAATGCACATTTGACTAAAGGATGTGCAGAGCCATAAATGAATCTATCAATTTCATAACTTATTTAAATGGTGGACTTTTTCAATGTGTCAATGCATTTCAGTACTATCAACCAGATACCTTATCAAAAATATCAGCAACACAATATCTGCTGGTACAAATAATAAAACATGAATGATTAACAGCTGAGTCAAAAGAAAATGGCTCATTCTAAACTAACAGCCCATTACCATTAAAGTATAAAATGTATCAAATAGAATGCAATCTGTGAAATGCATGTCTCTGTCACCCTGAGAAAATTCCATCACAGGGTTGCCTTATTGACCTATTACCGGCCAAATATGGCAAATTTGCCCGTTTTGCCAGTAAAATTTTGCAGGTAAAATTTTTTGTACCAAAAAAATGAAATTTGGCCAATTTGAATATTTTGCTAAACTAAACTTATTCTTTCCATAATTTCACTTTTAACTCATAAAACAATTACTCTTATACATCTATTTTTAGCATTTTTAAAATCAGAGCATTGAAACTCCTAATATACAGTCAAATAATATTTGTTTCAATTGGGCTTTGTAAACTTTTATGTGAAGCAAAACAATTATATGTCTTTATCTTGTATTTTATATCTTTTATACTTTTTCAATGATTCAGTCCATTGGAAACTGATTTGGCTGTTTTTGCCCGATTTGGCTAATTTTTAATAGATATTTGGCCAGTAAACATGTGGTGGACCTGGCAACCCTGTTCCATCATGCTATGAATTTAATACTGGAGTTCAGACATACAAATTGTGCATAATCTTCATCCACTATTAAACATACCCCAGAAAACCATCATGCTTCACTACCAAAATAAATCAAACTGATTTTTATTCTACAGTACATAGTACATTGAAATTATATTATGATATAATCTTGATGGCAAACAAACAAACAATCAAACAGAAAAACACAGGCAAAATCATAACCTCTGGTCGTAGCTTGCTGTTGGGAGCCCATGACATAAAAATTTCATTCATAATAAAAAAAAATCACAACTCCCTGTTCCAAAATCACAACTCCCTGTTCCAACTCTTCAGCTACAGTGAAAATTGTATGTACAGTGAAATTTCACAGTTAAATTTACTACCATTAAAATTTCTTTGAATGTTTTTATCTAAAAATCTACAAATCATGCCTTGTCCGTCTGTCTATTCTATAGCAACTACTGGCCAATCATGAGCAGCGAGAGGTATTTTTGAGAAGGGGTAACTGAAGGTATGTCGCCGTAAGTATGTCGGCGACATTGCTTTGCCTGTACCCCACAGCTTTTACGAATTTCACCAAATATACCAATTTGACCTCCCAACTGGGCAGAAAGCATGCAACCGGGAAAGATGAAATCTGCTCAGTGGAGGCAGCTTTCCCCGTGCTTCCTACGCCTCTGTACATGGGTCAAAAGTTTTGATTTTAGAGTTTCTAGAAAATTGCTCCCTCACTTTTCAGTCTAGTGCCCATTCAGAATTTGAAAAAGATTTCTAAAAGAACTACTTCAATGTGAGCACTACATTGTGTCCTTGCACAAAACACTTTACTTGCTTCAGTCTGCTCAACTGTGTAATAAGTACCAGCACTGCTGGGGAGTTAATCTGATGGACTGGCATCCTGTTCAGAGGAGTCATGTGCTCTCATCCGCTTGTGCCATTGAAACTGGGATAAGCACTGGTTCTATGAGCCTAATGGCTTGGATGGATTTAGCTTAGCTACTTCAATGCATAGGCATATAGCTTAGTATCAATATATATCCCATGAGGGAAGAGATTTAAATTTTAGGTAGAACATTCCTTGAATCTAATGAGGGGGTAAATACTTTAAAACCTTTTGGTTAAAAAATGTTAAACTCATTCAAGGATTAACGATCTGTCATAGACAAATAAAAACAACTTGAAATATTATACAAAAGAAAATACCCAGGTTTCCCAGTCACGCATCACAAATACCCAGGTTTCCCAGTCACGCATCACAAATACCCAGGTTTCCCAGTCACGCATCACAAATACCCAGGTTTTCCAGTCACGCATCACAAATATCCAGGTTTCCCAGTCACGCATCACAAATACCCAGGTTTCCCAGTCACGCATCACAAATACCGAGGTTTCCCAGTCACGCATCACAAATACCCAGGTTTCCCAGTCACGCATCACAAATACCCAGGTTTCCCAGTCACGCATGACAAATACCCAGGTTTCAACAAATACCCAGGTTTCCCAGTCACGCATCACAAATACCCAGGTTTCCCAGTCATCACAAATACCCAGGTTTCCCATCACGCATCACAAATACCCAGGTTTCCCAGTCACGCATCACAAATACCCAGGTTTTCCAGTCACGCATCACAAATACCCAGGTTTTCCAGTCACGCATCACAAATACCCAGGTTTCCCAGTCACTCATTACAAAAACCCAGGTTTCCCAGTCACGCATCACAAATACCCAGGTTTCCCAGTCACGCATCACAAATACCCAGGTTTCCCATCACAAATACCCAGGTTTCCCAGTCACGCATCACAAATACCCAGGTTTCCCAGTCACGCATCACAAATATCCAGGTTTTCCAGTCACGCATCACAAATACCCAGGTTTTCCAGTCACGCATCACAAATACCCAGGTTTCCCAGTCACGCATCACAAATAGCCAGGTTTCCCAGTCACGCATCACAAATATCCAGGTTTCCCAGTCACGCATCACAAATACCCAGGTTTCCCAGTCACGAATCACAAATACCCAGGTTTCTCAGTCACGCATCACAAACACCCAGGTTTCCCAGTCACGCATCACAAATTTGCATATTGATGACCGAAACTTAAATCCATTTGAATGATATTTTGCTATTTTCATGGTTTTGAAGAGATTAGAAACAGACCCTTAGCTTGATTTGAAAAGGGGCAGGGTGCTAGATTTTTTGAGGGGCACATTAATGTGCGAAAACACAGCGCCTTTGCAATGTGGGGTCCAAGGTCCTTAAGGCTTGCGCTTTTGGTGAAGCTCTGAGATTTTAGCTATAATCCTACCTTAGAATAAAACTATTCGTACTGACAAGGACCGTTCATGCGCCAAACAGGATGATGTCATCTGGATTAAGTTGTGATAACTTACGTTATGAAAACTTAAACCAAGACTTTACTGGATGCAGACGCCGATGGTGGAGGTAGCAGAATAGCTCTACTATTCTTTGAATAATCAAGCTAATGATAATAATATTAATAATGATAACGATACTAATATACTAATAATGATACTAATACTACTAATAATACTACTAATAATAATATTGATACTAATAATAATATTAATGACACTGATACTACAACTACTACTAATTATCATCATTAGTATTATCATTCAAAATATATATATACATATATATATATATATATATACATATATAATATATATATATACACACACACACATACATACACCCTTACATACACACATACATACATACATACATACATACATACATACATACACACATACATACATACATACATACATATATACATACATACATACATATATCTTGATTTGTCTTGACTAGGGAATGTCTGTTTTCACCAAACAACTCCCTGGATTAACTAATTTATGCAACATCATCAATTAAACCCATCCAAAAAAAGATATTTAGTCAGCCACATCTGAAAAATTACTTAACTATTATCAAAACTGAAAGAATTTTGAACCAAAAAATTAGCAAGAAAGGAATTGTTTCCTAAATGCACAAACCTGTACATGCACAAAGGCCTTGCATGTATATCCAAATTCACTTCCAACATCACTGTATTGGGGGCAACAATGCTTTGTGCATAAATTCTTTGATAAATATCTTGTTTACCACTAAATAGCTTTTCTCTGGATGAAACTATTTTCTTTTCTTTACAAAAATCTTCAACAAAAACAACATTTAAGAGAATTTAACCCACTTTATCTTCCATAAAGCACTTACAATACTTTAATTATATTAGTGAAAAAATCATCTCAATTTTCACTAAGAGACTATTTTCACAATAGGTCTAGCAATTCACATTGCTAAATCTTACCAACTAAGATGCTTCCTAAAAGCTTTTGTCAAACAAAACTATCAATTGGGAAAATCCCCATAGGAATGGACTATTCTCATTTCTTGAAAAGAAATCTTTGTGATCAATAACATAAAAAGTCCAAGAGTGGAATGAATGATGAATTAGGCCAGATGGCTAATTTAGTCCTAATGGGGGAGGGAGGTGAGTAGAAGTAAGAGCAGGAGCACCTTGCCCATTTTCACCACCTGTCCTGATCTATTCATATGGTAATGAGCTGTATACCAAAGTAGACAATTAATCCAAACCAAATAGAAATTAATGACAAGAAGTTTGCACAGGAGCAGGAGAGACAGAAGGTTTAAATAACAGAAAAAAACTTCTTTCTTTCAGAGTATTTATGTTTTAAATGAATCAGCACATTTATCATTGCACAAGAAAGCACTTGTGTGGAGTAAAATATTAACTATTTGTACAGAGAAAGGACGAAAATTTGTACAAATATTTGAGGACTGAAAATGGCTAGTGATTATAACACCAAACTAGAATTGTGTTATGTATAGGAAAATGACAATTACTGAACTGTCAGGTTTTAGGAAATGCCATACCTGGACAAATTGAATTCTGAAGTTCAATAACACTTTTGATTTTTCTTTTTTGTAAGGATATTCAAGTTGTAAAATGTCAGGATGAAATTTGATACACGTTCACATACATAATAATCTATTTATATGACAATCTACTGTATGTCTGTACATGTAATGCACATACAGGTGTTTGCACTTTAAACAGTACGTCTTTCCCATAAAATCCCTGAAGGGCAAACAGTCAAGTATTTTATCAATCATCTCAACAACATTTATTTATTGAATTTTAAAGTAAAATATAATTTTGCTATGACAGTAGTAGAATGATTTTTCTAATATTCAATAGGGTAAGGGGATGAAGGGCTCAGAGAGGGGAAGTGGAGCAGGGGAAGTGGAGCAGGGGGGAGCGGAGCAGGGGAAGCGGAGCAGCGGGAAGCGGAGCAGGGGAAGCGGAGGCGGGGAAGCGGGGAAGTGGAGCGGGGAAGCAGAGCAGGGGAAAGCGGAGCAGGGGAAGCGGGCAGGGGAAGCGGAGCAGGGGAAGCGGAGCAGGGGGAAGCGGAGCAGGGGGAAGCGGAGCAGGGGGAAGCGGAGCAGCGGGGAAGCGGAGCAGGGGGAAGCGGAGGCGGGGAAAGCGGGGCGGGGGAAGCGGAGCAGGGGACGCGGAGCAGGGAAGCGGAGCAGGGGAAGCGGGCAGGGGAAGCGGGGCGGGAAAGCGGGGCGGGGAAGCGGGGCGGGGGGCGGGAGGGGGACGGAGGGGAGACACGGGGCGGCGGAGGGGAGGACGGAGGGAGGATGGAGGAGGGGGAGGACGCGGAGGAGGGGGACATGGAAGCATATTGTATTGCACCTATAACAAAATATTTTACTTTCTGCGACAACAGAAAGTCTTTAAAATAACTTTTCTCTATTTCCGGCCCCTCTTCCCCCCCCCCCCCTCCCTCTTTCTTTCTACCCATTTTCCTTTTCTTTTTCCCTTTCTTTTTCCCATTTGTCCTTTCTTTTGTTTTCTTTTCCTCCTCGTTTTCTTTCTAGAGACCTGAATTTTTTTTGGAGCCAATTGGTGCTGTGGTCCACTATATTTTCCATGCCACCATCCCCACCCCCACCCCCAACCGATTGCCAACTGTGCATGTATTGCACCTATCATCAGATCCCAAAATGTCCCTACTAGCCTACATAAACATAGGCATGTACAAGCCCTTTAAACAAGTTAGAGAATCTTTTGCAATAAAATAAAATTTGCTCAGTAAGGTTGGATGAATAATGCGTAGGTGGTCTTCATCATGCAATCATCAATGCCTGTAATTAGTTTACAGACAAAAATCTTGAAGATTAAAATTTCTTGTGGAGGGAATTGAGTTTTTAATTGGAATCTGACATGCATGCGAGGACTTTTGTATGGGAGGTCAAGAACAGAACTTTGTCTGACATTTCATGTAATGATATTTGGATCTGGATAAATACTGCATAACCAGTTCAGGGGATTCCTTAATTTTAAAGACAAAAATTGAGTTCGAAATTGAGGACATATTATTATTCATGAGCGGCCATCTTGCCACATTACCCACAATACTTATCTTCTGCACCATACATGTAACATTAACTTGAGATTGTCGAACCTGTAGAAATTTATCTACCGCTTTTGGAAACATAGGTAATGAATATTCAGTTTCAGTTTATGTAAATCTCAAATATTTATTTACCAAACTTCAAACTGATTCACCAGAACAATTTTTAATAAACAGAGAAAAAAATATTTGACCTGTGCAGTGACATTTAGTGCTAGACGTGAAACGGTCGCTTCACTGGCAGTCGCCACAACCCATTCTATATGAACTAGAAACACATAAATCAACGTTGACACGCAATATACCGGTGAATTAATGCTCGATTTCATTGTTTTTGTTTCTTACATTATCATCAGTAGCGTAAATTTTGTATTCTGTTGCTGAGGATGTGTTGAAGGTATTGTCTTAATCCTTTATGCACATAGCAGAATAATTATGTCCATACAGCTGCCCAGGTACAGCCAGAACACTAGTCAACTTCAGTGTAGCTGTGTTTCAAACCTCACGTTTCTCTCACCAGCCTCACATTCAACTACGACCTATACACAGACTATGGAAATTAGACTTACCATTGGTTTAACGTTAGCCGCAACAAATTTTGTGTGCTGTTTCGGTAACTTTTTTATAGTATTTTTACACCTTGAATTCTGCTAAAAAAAATATAGGCCCTATGTTATGTATATAAAACTTTCTAGGCCTATGTCTTTAATTTAAGTCATCAGATTTTCTAGTAATATCTTCTTTTACAAATGGGTCAATTTTAGTGCGAAATGTACCTAATTGTTTTCTAGGGCTAGTGTACACAAAGTCAAGTGAGCGAACGTAAAATCTCCCGAAGATAAAAGTGGAGCCGTGGCCATAGGATGTGTTCAAAAACTACTGGAACATCCGGCTGCTAGTACGTATTTATTAGTTATTAGTCTAGCTCCCTGCATATATACTGTACCCACAATATTAACAACATGCAGCAATCACATAACGTCAGCTGCAGCATAAAGAAAAAGGTTAATGTGAAAGAAATTAATGCACAAATGATGGTAAATCTAGCTGTAGGTATACTACACAACAGCAACATGTTATGCTATCATATCATCACTATTTACGGAGGGTCAAACCACATTTTCCGAGAACGATCACGCATAACGAAAACATCTGTGTAACATTTAAATGGCAGTGTGATGTTACAGTCAAACTGTGCGAGCGAATATGATTAGCATAGATATTCCTCGATTTCGAAGAAGATAAAAGTTTGTCGATTTCGAGGAATCCCTTGAACTAATAACACTCCTGGTGGAGTCTAACATGCAGGATAGGGGGTGTGCATGTGAGTTATATTAATCTTGTTGGCTTAGGTGCTTAATGACTATATCTTTGAATTGCTTTGGTTCTTGAATGGTTGGTTGGTTTGTTGCTGTTTAATGGTATCGCGACAGTCAGAGTCAAATGTGCCTAGAAAGTGTTAATAAATTATGGTGTAAGAGTTAGGATAGTGAAGAGATGGAAGGTTTGTAAGGGAGATAAGGGGGAAAAGCAGAAGAAAAAAACCTTTTGGTGAAAAGAAAGGGGTAAGGTTAGAAAGGGAGGGGAAGGGGGTGTTAAATGTAGTGGAAGAGGTTGTTGTTGCAAAGGAAGTTGATGTTTGAGGAAGAATTGTTTTCGAAAAGGTCCAAGATTAAGGATAATGAGGAGAGAAGAGATCTGGAGTTCTGGTATAGGGGACAGGTTAAGAAGATATGCTCGATGGAGAGGTCGGTGTTACAAGTGGGGCAAAGAGGAGTAGGGGAGCCGGATAAGAGATGAGAGTGAGTGAGAGGGAGTGGCCGAGGCGGATGCAAGTGACATCGATGTCTTCCCTGCAGTTGCGACTGTGCAGAGGTGTGTAATGGTTGTTGAGGGAATAATGGTCAGTGGTTTTCAGAAGGTGTTTTGTAGGCAGAAGACGACCAGGTCGAAGGTGGTAGCTGGAAGGTCAATTTCTTCAGAATTGGCCTTAAGGCTCCCTATGTTCCATTGTATAATGTTGTGAATGTTATTGTAATTGTTTATGTTGCATGCCATAAGGAGACAGGGGGTTATCTTGAGGAAGATCTGTTGGGTCTGAGTTGGCTTATTTTTTCTTTGGATCTGTCCCTGTTTATTTGGGAGCGGTTGTTTTCGAAAGTTGGACGAGAAGTATGTTCGGTAATCAAACAATCCATATTCTCTTCCCTGTCGTATGTGTGGGTTCGGATGGTGGGCTGTTTGTTGATTGGTTTTTTCTTGGTTTGTTGTTTGTTGATTGGATAATTGTTAGCCAGGTTGGTTTGAGTTTGATGGCATTAGAGGTGTTGGGGTAGGGGATGGCAGGAGTCTTAGAGGAGGAAGGATGGTTGGGGGAGAAGTGGCGGTGGTGGTTTGGGTAATGGGTGTGGTTGGATTTTTGGCAATGGTGATGGGCTTAGGACTGGGTAAGAAGAGCCAGGTGAGGTCTGTTTGGGTATTAGAGTCAGTTTTAGTTGTGCTGGAGGGAGGGGGCAATATTGGCGTTAGAGGAGACTGCGCTCGAGTAGGATGGCTTAGTGTGGAGAGAAGAGAGAAATTGCTTCCTGCCCTCCGGGTAAGTGATGTTGGGATTAAGGGTTTTAGTTTGATTACTTGCTTTCCTTGAAGCCAGGTGGGGCAGTCATTTGAGAAGAAGGGATGGTTAGCTAGATGAGTACCATTGCAATTGGTGCAGTGTGGGGTGCTGGTGCAGGAGGCACTGTCATGGTCCAGGGCTCCACAATTGCCACAGCGCACTTGGCTGCGGCAGGAGTTTTTACCATGGCCATACCTTTGGTACTCATGACAACAGAGGGGTTACGAATATAAGGGATTCTCAGGTAGCCAGCAGTGATGTGGGAGGGGAGAGTTGGTGTGAAAAACGTCAGGAAGATGGTATTGGTTGGTATTTTGGCACCGTCTCTCATGAGGACGAAACAACAGGCTTCAGTAACGTGTTGATTAGTAAGTTCCTCTATGAGGTCTTCATCGGTCAGGTAAGCTAGGTCTCTGGATCTGAAAACACCTTTGCTGGAGTTTAGAGAAAGGTGGGGGGATGGGGGTGACTGTATCATCAATATCGGTATTGGCTAGGGTTTTGGTGGTGAGGAGGGTGGTGGCTTGAGTGTCCCTGGTGCAGTGCACCAGGAGATCACTGGATCTGAATGTGGAGACCTTGGGGAGGGTACCGACAAGGTCTTGGAGCACTTTGTGAATTAGAAAAGGGAAAACTTTTCTAAAAGCATCTTGTTTATTGGTGGCCTGTGTATTACTAGAATTTTGGGGATTGGGGCTGAATAATGGTCAATGGAGGTAGCAGGTGGGTCTCGGGGAGATGAGGGAGGGTCAAAGTCAAGGAAGAAGCGTTTCGTCATGATGAAGAAAAAAAACAAGGGCCAAGAGACCCGAGGCAACTAGAAAAAAAATCGCGGAACTACTATAGGAGAACCGCTGTACAGGTAACGAGCCTTTGGTCTACATCTGTAAAAGCATTGGCACCATATCATTACCTCATTTTTAAGATGCTACCTAGTGTGTGTGGGGAGAAGAGGGGAAGAGGGAGGGGAGAGGAGGTCCATGTCCCTTTCCCCTATTCAATCCACCTTTGTCCTGGACAAAATTCTTTTCATTCAATAACAAACTTATCAATATAATTAGAGCTTTATTCAAATATTATGTATTGGAAAATTTATCATATATTAGTAAATATTGACTTCTCAAGTTTGACACAGAAGAAGGGGATATTCTGCAACTTATTTGCTGCTCTCGGTCAAAAGTTTGACAGTCCTGCAAATATTTATAACTCTATAGAGGGCTACCCCTCCCTCAGTGGCTTAGATAAACACTTTTCCAGGGTAAATTGATACTACAAATATTCTGATTTGTGATATCTTCTTCCAATATTTCCAAATACTGTATTTTATCCTTTTCAATTTTGGAAATAATGATTTATCTTTTTAAGATTTGGGATAGCCCTTTTCTTGAATACGAGTATTCTGATCTTTTCAACTTCAGCTAAAAATAGAATCTTCAACAAATTTTGGGCCAAATCATGAACACAGAATGTCTTAAAAAAATTCAACTGGAGGGAGAGTGGGACATTACTCCTGGCTATATTATTAAAGCATAGTTGGGGGACATATCCCATTCCCAAATTATTTTAAAACGTATTGAAGAAAACTTCCAGTTGAACAAATGAGTTTTACCACTGGCACTAGTGGAAATTGGACTTGAAAAGTCCGCTTTCCTGTAATCTATTCTGACAAAGTATGAAAATATAATTATGCACTTGATAAAGAGTTTTCCCAATGATGAAATCACAACATTTTCTGAATAATTAACACATAAAACTTACAAAATCTGTGATGGGACTTTTATTGCTTATCTATTTTTGAATGAATTTCAAACTAAACAATTAGATTAATATTGCCTTCATGTGTCGCATGTTATGTTAATCATGCTAGATGTACATACTCCCATCTCATCAAAGATGCAGCACTATAATCACAAGCGTAGGCACAGGAAGTAATTCTTGTGGAATTTCCTTCCTCCCTAAAAGTTATCTTCAATATTTCTATCAAGTAGAGAAAACGCTGACAGCGTGATAGAGATATTTCATAATATTGTCATCGATGAACAAATATTTACGTCAGGAAGTCTATCAAAATCAAGAGACAACAGATGTACGCAACTTTTCGAAGACACAAGTTTTTCTTTGTCAATTGGGAAAAACCAAAAGTTTGAAAAAGAGTTTAATTTTCATTTTTTGCTGTTTTCATTGCCCTTTTATGGCATAAACTACACATCCAAAAATGTAACTATTGGGACTTCAAGAGAACCAGTCTAAAAATGAGGGCGTTTTGCTTTGCAAATTCACAGGAATTTTGATGGTTTGGTTTGGTTTGATGAGGTTTAACAGCACCATGACAGTCAGAGTCAAAAGTGCCAAGAGGGTGTTAAATATTTAAGGTGCAAAGGTTAGGAAGGAGATGATTGGAAAAGGAGGAAAGATGGAAAGAAGTGAACATTTTAGAGGAAATAAGTTGTGGAAGAAAAGGTAGTAAAAAGGAAAGAGGGGGAGGGATGTTAGATAGGAAAGGATAGGGGTGTGAAGAGATTACATCAAGTGGAAAAGGTTGCTGTTGCAGAAAAAGGTGACAATGTTGGAGGGGGATTGTTCTTGAAGAAGTCGGAAATATTGGTGGCATGGGATGTTGAAATAGTAGTTCTCATTTTAATACTTGTGTCGTTGAAAACAAGTTAATTGATTAGTTCTGTAATCAAGCATGTCCATCTTATATAAAGAGGACTTCAAAAGAAATAAAATGGTGAAGAAAGCATTCAAAAAACTTATTTGGTTAAGGAGATAATGAAGTTTAAAGCTCTGTCTTATCTGTGTGGAAATGACTGGTGTAGTTAGTCTACTATGGAAAGTTGGCATCCAGCACACCTTGATAATAATTCACATTTCTAATAAATAATATCAGCATTGGTCTTTCAAGTTTCAACCATGCAAAATATGTTTTGGTAGAAATTTGAGAAATCAAAATACTCTTCCTTCTGTGACTTTCTTCAATTTTGAAAGCACAATAAAGATAATTCTCATTGCACCATCTGGGGCAGGCAATCTGCATGAATGCATCCCAAAGATATGCGGTCATCTTTTTAAATATACAGGTAGCTGATTTGATTAACACAAATAACATATTACATAATCATTTCAAAGATTGGGCGGATCGTTATTTATATAATTGGTTGTTTGGCATTGCTTGGTATGGGTTGGGTTAGGTCAGGTTAAAATGTGTTAGGCTGGGTTTGCTTAGGTTGGGATGGTGTGGTAATGTCAGAGTATTGATAGTTCATTAATATTATATGAATAATCAATTTAAGTACAATAATGCCATGAAAGTATACATATTCCATCACTTCGTATAAACTTGTACAATATAGTAGTACCGAGAATACGAAAGACCAAAACACTATTCTTACTGTTTCAACAGGAAGCTGTCATTTTGTTCCCTGGTTTCTCCACTGGTAAGAGACTATATTGAGTATGATTGTGTGGAAAGGTGATGAAGGGCACTTTTGGGAGATCATTTTTGAGTGAAGGGCACTTTTGGGAGATCATTTTTGAGTGAAGGGCACTTTTGGGAGATCATTTTTGAGTGAAGGGCACTTTTGGGAGATCTTTTTTGAGTGAAGGGGACTTTAGGGAGATCATTTTTGAGTGAAGGGCACTTTTGGGAGATCATTTTTGAGTGAAGGGCACTTTTGGGAGATCATTCTTGAGTGAAGGGCACTTTTGGGAGATCTTTTTTGAGTAAAGGGCACTTTTGGGAGATCATTTTTGAGTGAGGGGCACTTTTGGGAGATCATTTTTGAGTGAGGGGCACTTTTGGGAGATCATTCTTGAGTGAAGGGCACTTTTGGGAGATCATTTTTGAGTGAAGGGCACTTTGGGAGATCATTCTTGAGTGAGATGTAAATCCCTCCCCTTTCTGCATAGAGCAGAGTTCATGACAGAATTGGGCAGCTGTCTTCAGTTATGTTACTGTTTATCACATTTTAATTTTTGTTGGTCTTATTAAAGGAATAATTTAGTGGTCAAGCATGCTTATCTTGAATAAAAGAGGACTTCAATAGAAACAAAATGGTAAAAAAAGCATTCAAAATTTGTATTCCATTACTGAGATATTTAAATTTAAAGTTTGGTATCATTTGTGATATCACATTTTGTCCTGCAATTGTGTGGCTTAAAACCATGGGATATGTCAAAAAAGTAGTAAAACTGAATCTAGGAATGGTATTTATGATATACCACCTGAAGAAAGTTTGAGGGAAAATGATTTAAATAGTGAAAAAATTAAACTTTCTTTAAAATACATAAAATTTTTGAGGAATCTGAGGCTGTGACATCACAACTAGTCTGATGTTAGTCCTTTCTACAGAAATAATACCAAACTTTAAACTTAAAAATCTCCTTAATGGAATAAGATTTTGCAATGCTTTCTTCACCATTTTGTTTCTTTTGAAGTCCTCTTTCATATAAAATAGACTTGCTTTACCATTCTCTAACTAGAACTTTGTAAGAACTTTTTAAGTTTTCAAATTCCTTGAGGTAACCAGTAACTGCTGTATAAATACTGCTACATGGGAAATTCCCCACTGTGGTTTTTAGCAGAAACAGGAAACAATGGGGAATTTCCAAGTCAGAAAGTAAATAATACAAATGCAAGGACTGGGATAAAGTTGTAAAAGAAAATTTCAATTTAATCTGAAGGTTTATACTCTGGTTATATAGGTTAATAGGCTCTTAACCCTTACTCTACTGAGTGGCGATATTATCGCCGTTTTGGGTGTCCCGTCTTTGACTCCGCCTCCCAGGCACATTTCCAAAAATGTGCTGGTAGAGTAAGGGTTAATCAACCTGCAACAAGTGTGCCAACTCGAAAAAAATATGCAGCATGGTCCCGGTGGGCGCTGGGTCACTAAAGCGGAACGAGCCCAGCTTTGATGCTCGAAAGACAAGAGAACCCTTCAATAAACAGCCTGTACTTAACCCTTACTCTACCACGCGATGATATTATCACCATTTTGGGTGCTCTGTCTTTGACTCCGCCTCCCAAACGCATCCCCAAAAAAGTGCTGGTAGAGTAAGGGTTAATCCCTTCTCTCTTATTTCCTTAACAAACAATAAATAAAAATAGAGTCTTAAAATTTTGGAAATAGAATGATTAATCAATTCAATTTCTGAACTATTTATTCAAGACATCTCAAATAATATCTATTGTATTAAAATTTTCTTTTAGAACTTTTTAACAACCACTAGACCAGAAGGTCTTTATTTCTTGTATCCCTGGTCATGAAACTATTAAAATTTGCAAGATTAATTCCTTAACAATTTATTCTCTGCAAAATGTTTTCAGAAACTCTTATCCTTTAGAGGCATGTTTACCCACTTTTCTTACCTAGACTTTGTTCTTGGACTCTGTTTATGAGCCTTTCGTAAGCCCTGGACTACACACCTTATAGTTTGATATCAGATTATAAATTAACTAGGTATTTTACTAGTTCTTACTCAAGTTTTTACTATGAGGTTTAGTACTTAGATCTTTGTATGTACAATTTAAAGATTTAGCTCTTAACCATTTCTCTTTTTTACTTCAAAAAAAGTTACAATTTTGAGTCTTTTAAAATTTTGGAAATAGGATGTTTATACAATACAAAATTCAGAAAATTGTACAATGGACAATTTTAATTATTCTTATCATAATTTTTGTTATTTTCATGGTTTTTGTGCAAATTAGCTAATTCTCCCTTTACATGTTGCAATCAGTGTGTAATTCCACCAGAAGCTATTTTACCAATATGCATGCTGTCTTTTTGTTGCTATTTGTACATCACAATATTTTGGATACAAAGAATTGTACTGAAACTCAAATTAACAGAAAGTCCCAAACATCAGAGGCACTTTTAAAATCCATAGAGCATATTCCATAGATTTCTATGATCGATTACATGAAATAAAAACCATGAAATAAAAACTACGACCAGGCAAATATCCCTTTCAGGCAAATAAGACACTGCAAATACCGAGGGGGAGCAACACAATCTCCTATGAATAGCTTCTACTGACAACTAGTGATCTTAAAAGAAAATGTTGACCTCTTGTACTTTTTATGAGCAGTTTTCAATTTTGACAGATTTTCTACAGAACTCTTTTTATTAAAATGTACTTTTAAGCATATTAAATATTTTCCACTGGATGCCATTTTGCAGGGTAGGGTGTTGTTGCATCTCACGCGTCTTTACACAGCTCAATCACATCACACGTACAACAAATATACTACATGCTAACCTACCAGTTCATTTTGAACTGGTTCAGCGAATTTTACTAATTGCAATTTTTTGCTCACTTCCGATTTTACTTCATATGTTCTTTATATTCACCAGGTATACGAAGAGTAATTTTAACGTTAACGCCAGCTGATTGTTCGATATACTCAGACAAAGCCTGCATACCTGATATAAAGTGCTTGCTGCAAATTCTAGTGTGAACCGTAGGTTAAAAGCTGTCGCATTGTACAGCAGAAACCCACTTCGAATGTCGATCAGCATCAGATGGAAATCGAGAAAACTTCTTTTTGGCGATGTAAACAAAGTCATGTGACCTCATGACATCAGCTAAAACGCCCTAATTGCAGAATTCTGATGAGGTGTCCTGGTTTTATAAAACATTAAATTATAGCATATTCACTATGATGTGCATGTAAGGTGGGGTGTGAGTGTGTAAGAACACAATTTTGATTTCAATTCCAAAGAAAACCATACATATAATATATAACACAACAAGATTACGGGCTAAGAAAGGTTTGTCATCCCATAAAAAGCCCAAACTAACACCACCACCACCACAAAGAAAAAAAATCAAAGATGCCCAGAATAAGTAGAACTTATCAATGTTGACTTTCAAATTGTAAACAGAATTGGAGCTAACTACCCACTCAGGCAAACCATATCACTCATTAACAACTCTTTGCAAAAGCTAAAATGCCGAATATCTAGCTGTGAGAACTCTTTGGTCAACTTTAAACTGTTACCACGTGTCACATGAGGATTAGCTGAGCTGAAACATGCAAGAAATTACAGGAAGTCAAAGCATCACTACCAGATAGGAATTTAAAAACCTGAATCATATCGCCGCATACTCTTCTTAACTCGAGTGTGGTCAAACAGAGAATTCGCAACCTAGATTCATAAGAGAGATTCCTTACTTCGGGAATAGGTCTAGTGGCTCTTCGCTGAACCTGCTCCAAAATGAATTTATCCTTCTCATAAAAGGGACTTCAAGCCTGAATAGCATACTCAAGGTGAGGCCTGACTAACTGCTTATACAAATTAAGGACAACCTCTCTACCAAGATAACAAAAATTGCTTCTATTCAAAGCAAGCATCCTATTTGCTTTTGCAGCTGCTAAAGCACACTGTTTAGAAGGCTTCAGATTGCTAGTGATGCCAACACCTAGATCCCTTTCTTGATCAACACAACCAAGAATTGAACCATTCATACAGTAATCAAAAGCCAAATTGCTCTGACCAAAATGAGCAACTTTGCATTTATCAACATTGAATGACATCTACCACGTTTGGGACCAAGAAAGTAACTTATTCAGATCAGTTTGCAACAGTGAAGAATCCCTAGCATCATCAACAATCCTGTAGTGTTATCAGTAAATAAACAAATCCTGGAGCCAGGGGAAACAACAATATCATTAGTGAAGATCAAAAAAAGTAGCGGACCTAATACAGAGCCTGAGGAACATCACTTGTAACCTTCTTCCATGGAGATACTTCACCATTAACAACAACTCTTTGTGACCTGTCAACTAACCAAGAATATATCCAACTGGCACACTTTCCCTCCACACCTGGCGCTCTTGTTTTCATCACAAGCCTGCTAAATGGAACCTTACCAAATGTATTTTAAAAATCTAAATAGATAACATCCACATTATGACCAGAATCAACTAGTTTAGTAACATCATCAAGCAACTCCAATAAATTAGAAACACAAGACCTCTTAGGTAAGAACCCATGCTGGAACAAATTAAACAAACCATTGACCAGTAAATGATCTAGTACAACATCTTTACAATGGACTCCATGACCTTGCACACAACACTAGTAAGACTCACTGGCCTATAGTTACAAGGCAAACTGTGGTGACCCTTTTAAAAATAGCATTTTCCAATCACTAGGAAAAAACACCAACATTAAAGCACTTTGAAATGATAATACTCAGGGGAACAGAAAAAACATCAGAACACTCACATAAGACAGCAGGATGTATACCATCTGGACTGGGTGCTTTTTTGAAATCAAACCCTTCAACTTCTTAAACACAACATCAACTGAAAATCAACATTCTTATTGGATACTGGAGAGTGCACACTAAGATACTCCACAACATCATCAGCAGGGGACTTTTGAGCAAAAACAGACACAAAGTAGTCATTCAAAACCTCAGCCAAATCCTTACCACTATTGATAGTATAACACCATCATTACCCTGAAGGGGACCAACAACCTACTCGGTTTTTTGCTTTGAGCGACCATAAGAATGAAACAACTAAGGATTAATCTTAACCTCTTTAGACAAACGTTTTTCAAAAGGCACTTTAGTATCTCTTTTCAAACCCTCTGTGAACTTTACATGATTCTTATACCTAGCAAGCTCCACAGGACACCCACTGTGTTTATAACAACGCCAAAACTTTTTATTTTTCCGAACAGCCTGCAAAACCTTCCGTGACATCCACACTGGCCGATTACGCCTACAGACTTTCTTTAATGGGACAAACCTATTTACACCATCCAAAACTATAGTTCGGAAAACATCCCATGCTTTGGAAGGATCTAAGTCACGGAGCACAGAAGTCAATCGAATGACAAATTACCCTGAAGTGCAGCAAAGTCAGCATTCTTAAAATCTAAAAGCAGTTTGTTCGCTGGAGAAGCCTTTGTGAAACAAAACAGATCAAAGCTACAATATTAAGTTTTAATTTGATGAGATGGTGAAGGGTGATGTAGAATTGTGTCCTGCATATGACAGGGCAAATCACTTAGTCGAAAGTCAGAAGTCAAATAATTGATTAAAGTTGGTAAATTCTGTGTCAATCACGGTTTTTAGAAAAAACTGTTAATGCATTTTGTTGTTAATTGGTGGGTTAATATAAAACTGTGTACTCTACAGAGTGGAACATGGCACTTAAGGGTCAAAGGTCAGAGGTCAAATAACTGATTTGAAATGGTGATTTTATACTGCATTTCCAGGACAATCAATTGTTAATGGGGTGGTATTTTATGGATGCATGAAGGTGGGTATAAAGTTGTGTCCTGCTCATAATGGAACATGTCACTTGAAGATCACAGGTCTCAGGATTAGTGTTGTTTCAATGATGGTATCTTTTTGTTGTTTCCTAAGAAGTAAAAACAATGATTAATTTGATCACTTTTCATATTCTCCTAACAGTCCAATGTCAAAATCATCCATTTTTGTTGCGACGACAATTTTATGGTGGTTGCTTAAACACATTCTTTAGGTTGACAGAATCCAGCAGAACACTTATTCATGGATACTGTGCTAAAATAATTATTATTATATTTCCTGCCAGGGATTTGTCTATTCTGTACTCTTCATGATGCATTGGAAACAACTCTGAGGTCCACATGGCATCCCTGAGAGCCACATGGCAACCCTGAGTGCCACAGGGCAAACCTGGGGGCCACAGGGAAAACATGGGGGCCACCGGGCAATCCTGGGGGCCAACTCTTGAGGGCCACATGGCAACCCTGAGGGCCACAGGGCAAACCTGGGACCACAAGGCAAACCTGGGGCCACCGGGCAGCCTGGGGGCCACCGGGCAAAAGCCTGGGGGCCACCGGGCAACCTTGGGGGCCACCGGGCAACCTTGGGGGCCACCGGGCAATCCTGGGGGCCACCGGGCAACCCTGGGGGCCACGGGGCATCCTTGGGGCCACCGGGAATCCCTGGGGGCCACCGGGCAACCCCGGGGGCCACAGGGCAACCCTGGGGAAATGTGCCCTTCCTCACTTTTCAGCAATACTGTCCACATATGGCATGGTGTCCCAGGCCCTTTCAGCATAAGTGCCTCCTGGGCCCCTCTATTTCAACACCCTGCCCAACCACTGCAATTAATAAATTGATATGGGAACAGTTTTATTTGATGATGTTAAATGAATGTAAAGACTTCCTACAACTTTGATGACAACATTTTTCAGTCTTAAGACTACCTTTGGCATTTCATCAATTGTCAATAAATATATCACTGGCAAACTCAATTAAGTATGATTACATGACACTTAACCAACCCTGTAACTTCCAAATAGACCAAGGACACATATTTCTTCCGATAAAATATTTCATGTTTCATGACATTTTTTGTTCAACTATACTACATTTGAAGTGTTAATATAATTGATGGCATAATCTAAGCTGTTGAACAATTTCAGAGCTGAATCCAGTCTATCTAGGCCAAGGCTGTAATGTATATATACTGCTCTTATGAGCTACCATGCTGGGATTTTAAATTACCCTTCTACCCTACTGTGAGTGATGAATTGACACTAACAGTGCATACAAAATGTACCATTTTCATTGATAATGATAATTGCCACAGATTAATATGGAGACATTTACAGTATTTGTATATAACCCAACATTCTGCACCATTTTCATTGATAGTCATAATAATCAGGGATCAATTTCATGACATTTATTGCATTTATACAAATCATAACATTCTGTATGTCTCGTAGTAATACTGTAATAGTATGTCACATTCTCAATTCTTCACTGTTGTGTGAATTACATGTGAGTCAACTAACACGAGGGTATACCGATTTCATATTCGTAGCAGGATACTTAACTTTGACTGCATGGGGGTATGTCATATGGCAAAGTTTAAAATTAAAAGGTAAAAATCTTCTGGTTCCTGACCTCCACTTTTTCAGAAATAATGTTGTCATGGTCCCGTGGACCCCCAAATTTGTATTTGTTGAGATAAAAAGTCATAGCTCCACCCACAGGCTATCCCACGGGTGGCAAAGTATTAAATACAGTAATTTAACAGATTTAGCTAATGACATCACAAATTTTCATATTTTAAGTAGTAATTAGAACACAAATTTCAACCAGAAAAAAAAAGTTTTGAGGTTCCGATGGTTTTTTTTATATGCTGATTGATTTGCAAGTTTTGTATTAACTGTCATGTCATTGCATATCATGAAATATTTGTTCCAGGATATTCATAAGCCACGAACATCATGCATGATGCAGATCAATAAAATAGACATACCTATTGACAACCATAGCATGTGCAAAATAATTAACAACATTATCATAGCAAGTATAATGCAAAACAGACAAACGATTGCTCATGTATCATATTTAAAGAATTTTAGGTTAAGCCCCGCCTACTTATGGTATCATCACCAACACCAATAAGGCACATCCACAGACCATGGGATATCAGTGTATCAAATATGACTTGAATCCAGTTTATCATTCTTGAGATACCATGATTACAAGCTTTTTTCAGCAAAATCATTTTAAGTCCCGCCCACTATGCATACTAATGAAATTCAACGTTTTTATACCATAAACATGTACACATTAGCAAACATCATAATTGTGCCAATATGAAACAAAACATATATGTGGTTGTTATTATATGAGCCTTTATTTTTTTTTATTAAGTCCCGCCTACTCATTAATATGCATGACATCACCACCAAAAACAATAAAGCACATTTACAGACCATGGGATAATCAGTGTATCAAATATGACTTTGAATCCAGTTTATTGTTCTTTATATATCGTGTTTACAAGCTCTTTTCAGCAAAATCATAATATGCCCCACCCACTATGCAAATAAAATTCAATGTTTTTATACCATGAAGATGTACAAACATCATAATTCTACCAAATACGAAACAAAACATAAATACCGTTGTTAAAATAAGAGTATTTTAAGATTTTTACATTAAGCCCCGCCTACTAATTAATATGCATGGCATCAATACCAAAATCAATAGGGCACATCTACAGACCTTGGGCTATTTGTGCACCACACCTGACCTCTGTCCAATTTGTTGTTTTGTAGATATCGTGTTTCCAAGCTCTTTTCAGTAAAATCATATTTAGCCTTGCCCACTATGCATATTAATGAAATTCAACATTTTAATACTATGAACCTATACACACATATATCGCATCGATACACAGCGGTACACAGCATTCTCTTAGTTTGAAAGACTAAAATGAAGAGAAAGAAATATAAAAAAATTACATTCAGAGCCACAGCAAGCTCACAATTATGTGGGTAAAAAAAGTATGCAAAACAAAAATTGCCTATAGTACAGGACTAGAGAGAAAAATGATCTAAAGTTCCTGTAGGATTTCAATCTTAAAGACGGTCTAGTTTAGGATGAAGATAATTGAATTTCATTCAGTGCTCACATTCTTGACCGCTAGATGCATCCAATTGTATGAAAAGATTTTACATTCCTTAACCAACAAAGAAGATAAACAGCAATATCGGGGAAACACCTTTTAGATTTTCTGTTGTGTTAACATGTGAATGACCAAATATTTGATCAGTTGCCATGAACCTGCACTGACTCTCATTGTTTTCACTTTCAAACACTGTTAGTTTTGTGCCCCTCATATTTTATATTTTTTTGTAAACACTGTACAATTTGTTGTGTCTCCACATAAGATCGTTCCATCTGATCTTTCATATGAAGAAAACATTTTAATAAGCCTAACAAGAAAGCTACTAATGAGAACGTTTTATGACATGACTACAGTACATGCGCTTTAAATGACAAACCAAACTTGAAAAAAATAATGTGATATTTTATTCCATTTGGGACGGCAATGCTTAATAGGCGGCCCGCAGGCCAAATCTGACCCACCAGACAATCCAATCTGGCCCGCGAACAATAGTCGTAGTGAAAAAAAATATATATAGTACGTTCGATCAATCTGAATAAGATCGGTGAAAATTGCAAAATCATTGTTTATTTTGGGCTTTTGCAAGGCAGATCAGCGCACTAGAACAATCGCAGCTTATCAAATAAAATGTTATTTTTAGTTCCGCTATAAAATGGCATGTCACGGAAGGCAGATAAAAGAACCGCCGACATCCTGCGTACATCCTTCTTATCGGTGTGCTCTCAGCTTGTTTGTATTCATGGATTGTTTTGATTGGTTTTGTTTGTCATGTGACGCTGGTTTTGCCACGCGATTGGCCTGCAGCCTGAGGCTGTTGTGAAATGATGACCCTTAGAAAAATAAATTAAGAAACCGTGATTTAGGAGATATTTATTTTCAGAGTTATCACAATTCTTTATGAAAATGACTGGTGAAGAAAGTCTACACTTGTTAAAGGTATATGGACAGGTAGCTTTATATTCACCATCCTTACAGAAAACTAGCTTACAGCAGCAAGCTTGCGATAAACTAACATTTTTAGCTTGCGAAAGCTTGCTACAACTTTGCGGCAAACTAGTATTTAGCTTGCTGCAGGCTAGTATTTGGAACATATACAAAGCTTGATATGTTGGGCAAGTTAGCAAGAACTTTCTGCAAGCTTGCATAAAATATTGCACAAGCTAGCAAACTTGTATTTGTTCTGCATGCGTGCTGTAAGCTAAATTTGTCTGTACAGGTTACAGGTTAGTACAGGTTAGTAAGCATAACATTCTCTGAACAGAACTGTTTAAGTTACATCAAAGGCACTTGTAGTTGCTGAGTCATGGCTAATTAAGTTCAAAGAATTCTTAAAGGAATATTCCCATGTTTTTTCTAACCTTTCATAAGAAAGAGAAAAAATTAGGAACAATTTAGTTAAAAAATTATGTTGATAACTTATTCCTACCAGGAGATATTCAAAATTTAATGTTCACAAACAATGCCAATAAACGAATAGGAAAAGGCTCAGTATGACATTACAGCAACACATTCTCCCACAAAGTTTATGTATTTTATTAAAATCTATCATCCTTTTTTATTAGTAAAACCTGCTAGAAAAAAAAATTGATGAAAGTTAGGTGTTTATATACATTGCCAAATATACCCTACTTCGATAACTTTGGGAAAATTGTTTCTAATCCCACAAAAACAACCAACGTTCAAAGAAATACATAAACATTTGCAATGGAATTGTCTCTATGACATCATCAAACACGAATTTATCATACTGTACAAAAACTTTACAATGCAAATGGGAAATCTTTACAAATCCATATCTCCTGAACGGAATGTAATATCAACCTGATTTTTGCACCAAATTGGCTCTAAAAGTATGCTCTTTTAAATAAAATTTTCAAAAACAAGGAATATTCCTTTAATATATTTGCATAAGTTGTGATTTATGAAAGAGGAGATGGCTTAAAATCTTCTATGTACTGTATTCTTTAAATTTCTGTCCTAAATGTCTCTCATTAAAAATTATCATCAGGAAATTCATAAGTTTTCCCTTTCTAATGTCATGAAATTTGAATACAATTTGCATAATTTTTGATAATATGGACTTAAATTCATAATGCTGTAAAATGATCAGTTTTCAACTTATTTTTATGGTTTCCTGGCATATTTCTACCAATTAAGCTCAAGCACAAGTTGTAGTTAAATGTCCATTGACATCGTTCAATGTTTGTTTTTTACACTAATGGGAGAATATTCATGCTGGGTACATTTGAATGAAAAAAAAATGCTCAAAATTAGCATTGGTTTATTATTAGCCTATTAAGACCAAATTAGCATTGGTTTATCACTAGCCTATTAAGACCAAACAAGCATTGGTTTATCACTAGCCTATTAAGACCAAATTAGCATTGGTTTATCACTAGCCTATTAAGACCAAATTAGCATTGGTTTATTACTAGCCTATGAAGACCAAATTAGCATTGGTTTATCACTAGCCTATTAATACCAAATTAGCATCCCTTTATCACTCGCCTATTAAGACCAAATTAGCATTGGTTTATCACTCGTCTATTAAGACCAAATTAGCATTGGTTTATCACTAGCCCATAAAGACCAAATTAGCATTGGTTTATCACTCGCCTATTAAGACCAAATTAGCATTGGTTTATCACTAGCCCATTAAGACTTCCTTACCTCACTTTTCACAAGCCTATGCTGCATTTTTTACTTCTAATATATTAAGTTAAATCCTTACTAGAACCATGAAAGCCCATCAGTTCGGTGCTTATCCCAGTTTCATTGGTATAACCAGATGAAAGCACATGACTCTTCCTGGATGGGATGCCAGTCCATCTCAGGTTAACTCCCATTTTACAGCTGAGTAGACTGGAGAAAATAGAGTAATGTGTCTTGGTCAAGGGCACAATGCAGCACTCACGGCGGGAATCAAACCTGTACTTTTCACATACGAATTTGACTTCTAAACACCACTGAGCCACTGCACTTCAAAATATACACATACTGAAAATGTCTGTTTTGGACTAGCTTGATGGGATGAATCTATTTAAAGATCTTTTAAGATCAATACATATATCCTAAATTGATTGATCAATTTCTTATAAAAAGATGCAAATTTTATATGAGTATGCAATAAATCTATAGGTCCTCATGTACAAGATACACATCTTGCTAAATCGTTGCATACTAGAGAAATTCTTGATAATTCTAAGATGTTAGAATGATACATACTCACCTATAAGTCAAGGGCTCTTTTAAGATCAATACATTATACATTGATTGATCAATTTCTCATAAAAGTGTGAAATAAATCTATAGGTCATTACATACCAGAAACACATCGTAATACTTTTTGACTGGAAATTAGACCACATTTTTAAAAGTGTTAAGACTTTGACATCCTTTTGTATCGCGTTCAAAGGTTAGGAGAAAAAACAGTTCCCTTCTGTTTGGGGTTGTATTTCTAATGGTAGCACGAAACGAACAAGTTATCACTCCGCCATCCAAAAATGAGAACCTCAGAAAAAGCTAATAAAAATATTTTTGAGAGGTCCCATGTCATGGGACAGGAAGCTGAGAAGTTAAAAATTTCAGGAATGATAGAGAAAGGATAGGTCTTGACTATGCATATCCAAACCTGACGAGATTCATTTTAGTAAAAGTTTCATGGGGAACTATTTTACCATGGATCCACACCAAAATTTGAGTGATTTGGTGAGGGTGTATAACACCCCTTCACTTCAAACACTTCAAAAAAAAAAAGGCCAAAACCTCTGGTGACCCCCTATTGAAAGTACCCTCATCCAAGAGATATTAGATAGTACTTTTTGGAAAACATCACAAATCCCAAATCTATAACAATCTGGCACAAATAGGACCCTAAACTTCACTCTTTCATCATAGGCTTTAATGGGGCAAATAATTAGTTCCGCGCTACCTAATGGATCATTAAAAACATCTAGAGTTCATTTGCTGGACGATCTCACAAACATTCTTTCTCTGACCTACAAATTCCGAGATTTGGAAATCAAAATGTGTAACCCATGAGTCTTCTGAAAGTGAAAATGATAAACAAAAATTAGTTCAACATGCTAATGTCAACAAAACAGGACAGATGAGAAGGAACTAAGAACAAAGTGAAAATGGTAGCCAAATTTGATTAATGTTCGGTAATTTATCAATAGCCACTAAATTATGACATCATCTCCAGGAACAAAAGGTTGTAGACATCCAACACATGCCGTTGTGTATTTTTGATACATGCCTTGAAATTAATCAATTTTGCTGAAACCAAATAGTGAAATTACAATGGCATTGCTGTGGCTAATGATTAATCAATGCTGCAGGAGAAAATAGCATGTCTAGACGTTTTAAGACGAATTGAAACCCAAATACACATCCAAGAGGAAGGTGTTCACATGAGGAAAAGTTCTTTAATCATGCAATAACTTCAGGAACCATGGATTGTCAATCGTGCTTCAGAATTAGAAGACAAACATAAACCTGAAAATACAAATAAATGCAAAAGTGGGTTACAAAAGGCCATTTGGTTTGCAGTGTACAGCACTAAATTTGCTTTTCAAATATAAATGCGAGTCGTAAGTAAGTTGGCTTGCATTCCTCCTCCATGTATCATTCACTTTGTCTTTGACAAACAACATAATTTTTGGCAGCAATATTTTTTAATTTGTCACTAGTTGACCTTTAAGGCACCAATTTAGTTTCTAATTTTTTCATAAATATGTGTTTTTTTAAAAAAAAATAAATACCATTATTGACGTAATAAACGCTAACATAAATATAATTGTACCACATTTCCTGCCCAAGTTTCTTCATAATAAGCGCCCCTACTCGGGAGATGCGTACAGTTCGAACTGCACTAGCTCTGTACATTTACAGATTCTAGCCTCCTGCAAGAACCATCACAAACCATTGAGAGGGAGTATTTTAGGTCTTTATGTTCAATTTATTATTCAATGATGTTGGGATATGTTATTAGTCAAAACAAAGGTTGGGTGGCGCTTATCAGAGCATACGTCGAATAAAATGAGTAAAGTGCCAATGAATTTAATTTATCCACACAAGGTGGCAGTACACCTTCACGCTCCTAATGCTTGTATCACTCATTCAACCTCTTTAACCTCTCTAAGTACGGAAATAGGCCACGCCCACCATAGCAATCACATCAAATCCGCAATCATGCATGACCAACACATTAACATTTAGATGTTCATGTGGTCTGCCGCAAGTTTTGATCCATTTATGGCACTTCTCCGGATCTTTAGGGGTTTTAGCAAAGAAATCAAACAAACTTATGAGTAATGAGATTTAGATTTACAAAGCCCGTGGGTGCAATTTTGTTCAACATCTTGTCATCACTCAGTCTGTGTGTACAGAAATTTGTTTTGTGCAGTATATTGCATTGACTGCATCAGCGCACCGCTATCTAGATGTACAGTACTGCCCCAGTACCGCGTAGGATTTTTGCCCACTTGGTTATACAGATTTTGTTACTAGGCAAATTCGTGCAGTGATTGGTTGAAAAAGCTGTCAATGAACTAACTCAGTGAAGTTAATAACTGACTTTGAAGAAAAAACAGGACTAGTAAAACAAATGATAGATATAGGCAGAAGATAAATTTGCATTAAAAATCATCTGAAGTCAAGAAAATAGCAAACACAAACTTGGTCATTCCTATTTTCAGCACTTTGGACCTAATCATTGTGTTCCAACAAAAATACATTTTTTTTTTTTTTAAAGAACTAGTGACATGTAGAGATAACTTGAGTTTATTGCTTCAACATTTACAATGGACCATTAATACAGCAAAACGTTCCATCAAAATCTGTTAAAATCTGATCATTTTACAGTATTTTCTACTTTTAAGACTTAATGCGCAATAATTTGTGACATAGGCAGATGAACACATCTTTGATGGTTACAGTCAGTCTCCAAGATCGCATTAATGAGGTCACGTTGTCTTTGCACATGTCTCCATCCACTTTAAGAATTTCACAATTTTTACGAAACTAGTCACTAGATGACAACATTTTCTGTCATGTGGGATGTCACCTGACAATGTCGCAACAAAAATGTTAGCAAGCTAGGTACAAGTCAATTTCTTTCTTTCGAATGATAAAAAATATTCCATATTTTCTAATTTTGTGTAACTGTCATTTGAATACTGAACTATTGGCTTAATTTTTGGGTCAAATTCATGCTGAGCCCCTGAATAGCTTCCTTCAAATTTAGGCAAAATCTTTCAAAAATTCATAAGACGACGTAATAAAGCTTTTTGCCAGTACTAAATTTGTTTGGGCCCGGTGGCAATTAGTGACAGTATTTTGCAGTTGAAAATAACCATCCATTACAGAGATTAGTTTTAGATTTTACATGGATTTTTAACGCAATCAAGAGTAAGTTAGTGTTGGTTTCTAGGATAAAATTTATTTTACATCCATCTCATTTGTAACACTGACCTAATCTAGGGCATACTGTAGCTGTCAATGTGTCATTTAATATTTTATTTTTTTTAAATCTCAGTCTAATACTTAGAATAGTTATTATTTTTTTTTTTTTAAATAATTGTTTAGGTTAAAGTGTGAGCAAAGTCTGTTTGAAAATGAGAATAATGTGTTCCAGTTACAAATCAACCATGGATCTAAGTTCTATATTTAAGATACAGGATGAAATAATAATCAGGTTATTTTCAATAGCAACCTAGCGTGTTGGTATTTGTCTTTAAATACTTGTCTTAAAATACTGCATTAAACCATGAGGAAATACTTCAAGACCAAGATATCTAGACTACAGGTGATCTCACTGCTTCCATTTTCAATCCTCTCTAAGAAATATGTCAAAGGTCAACATCCAATCACATTCAAGAATTTTGAAAACTTTATCCTACCTCTGCAGCAACAGGTGATCAACAATGAAGATATAAGATTTACAACTGGATTGAATAAAGAACACATTTCAAAAAATTACTTTATATATAGGACATTGAGATGGGTTTATCTGATGACATCACAAAGTTTGCCTAAATTATAAAATCTTGAAACTTTGATTGACCGTAACTCTAGAATTATACAAGCGTTTTCAAAGATTTAAAAGGCATTTTACTTGTTTTACAAAATTGCAACACCGAGGTCTTTAACAATCTTCTAAAATTACTTGCTGAGGATTAGCTGATTCTGACAAAAAACATTTAGAAAATAGTCCCACTTTTATTCAAAATTTAGGTGTAGTCTTACAGAAAAAATAGCTTACAGCAAGCAAGCTTGCTACAAGGTAACAATTTTTAGATTGTGCAAACTAACAAGTTTGCATTTGGACAAATGCAAGCTTGCTAACTGGCACAAACTAACATTAGCTTATTTATTAGCTTTCACAAGCAAAAGTTTTGCAAGCTTGTGGAAAAGTTTTTGCTAGCATGCGCAAGCTAACAAGTTTGCATTTGTCCCAAATACTAGCTTGCTGCAAGTTTGCCACAAGGTTGCAGCAAGTTTGCGCAAGCTTAAAAATTGTTAGTCTATTGCAAGCTTGTGGCAAACTAGTTTTTCTGTAAAGGTCTCTTCAATTTCAAAGAGATGGAAAAAATAAATAAAAAGAACCATGTAAAGATCTGCTAGCCATGGTGTGTCTGGGGAGGGGGCTACTGGAGGCTTAGCCCCTTAAGAAATACTATATTCTCCCCCCATCCTAATTTATTGTTGCCAAAGCCATATATATAATTACTTTAAATATCAAATGAATCACAGAAAACAGAGATATTTGCATTTTTTATCAAGTTATGTATTATTGTTTGGACCAAACCTCTTCCAGTTTTCACCAACTGAAAATCCTCCTATTTAGACCAAGCATTTTAATATTGAAATCTTACATTTTGGACTACAAATCTTTAATATTGAACTACAAATCTTCAATTATGACCACGATATGCAGGTAAACATCTGAATAAGATGTGTTTTTAGGGGATTTAAGCACCCCAAAATATGGAAAGCTAAACACTCCCTGTCTTTACACTGTCTTCAAAACATTGATAAGATTCAGCTAAAACTTCAGCTTGTATCTTTTTAAGTATGGTTTTTTGTTCTCTTACTGTTTGTATCTTAAGGTTTTCTCATGTTATATTTGTTTATGTAAAGCGCATTGAGACCGTTTGGTATAATGCGCTATATAAAAGTGTATTATTATTATTATTATTATTATTATTATTATTATTATTATTATTATAACTCTAAAAGCTAAATTAGCTATTTTCATGATTTAAAGAATTTTTTTCCTACAGGTTGAAAAACAAAAAGGCATCCAGGCACTTTTAATTCAAAATCCCAAACTAAATACTTCTGCTAATGTACACATGAATAATAATCTCCCCCAAATCCTTCAATATCTAACTTCCTTTTAACCAATAGCTCATAACTCTGTTTTACTTCAAATTTGACAAGATCTGTAATGATTTATCTTCAGTGAATATATACATTAAACCTAAAAAAAGAGAAAACTTTGATGAAAAAACAAAACGGCACAATCTGATCAAGTTTATCCCCGGCCAATCCTGATGAAGATGAACATCTTTCATACTTTGAGCAATAATTTGTGCCTATAAAAGTAATGGGACCACAGACTGAACACTATTAACACAGTTCCGAATCTAGAATTGATTTGTGTCCGACGCAAAAAAAAAAAAAAAAAACCAGGTCACTCAAGTATTTTTCTTTCTCTCCCTGAAAAAAAAACTATGATTAATTGATAATACAACATATAGGACACTTAACACAGAAAACCTCAACGTAATAATTCCGCAACCTCAACTCGAAAAATCTTTCTTCCTGAAAAGTGCGTCAATGAGGGAGACAGCAGCAAATCTTCAACTTGTCAAAATGACCATTAAAAGATAATATTTATTTTTTCAAAATATTCATAAAGATATGCTTATCCTTTTCTTGGCTTCCATCATACTTCCCCCCTAAAGTGGGGTCAGTGTACGAAAGTGACCTGTATTGGAGTTTACTAGCAATAAGCTGCAACTATGACACAAATTTGCATTGGTAATTGGTCATTTGAGAGTGTTCATCCCGTGCCATTTTTCTGCCAGTCACCACTTCTCGATATGAGCTCAAGTGTTTTGCGATGACTTGAGTTTGTATTTCCTTAGCTACCACCTCTCCTTCCCTCACTGTCGATGAGGGTGAGTAAGGTTGAAGTTTCAAGAAGTGAAAAAATTTAGATTTTCTGTCTGTTTTAACTTCTTATATATATATTTTTTATATCTTCTTGTAAAGATTTTTGGCAAATGTAAAAAGATTGTTGAGATGTTATCCACCCGGAAAGGAGAAAGAACAAGACTGTCAATGCTCGACTCAAGTACTACAGGCCAAGCCGTCAGCAAGAATTGACATTTGCCTCTCGACAGCAATAAAATCAATTTTGATATCACCGCAATAATTGATGCAAAATATCATTTGAAGGACTTTATTAAGCTCTTTTCATTTGGGGATTTGTTTACACTGAGTTAACAAGAAAATAATCAAAAGTGAAGTGGCAGAGAGCTTTGAAGGGCTCCATCAAGGGGCTACGGATATCTTAATGCAATGAAGCTTTAACAGTTTTACCGGAACTATCAGGAATTGCTAAAAAGATATGCCCAATTAAATTTGTACAACTTAAAAGTTTTAATTTGGAAACATTATCTACCAAAATTGCAAAATCTATGTCTATGATAGACTCGGAGGAAATATCTGAGGCAAAGGTCTGAATGATGGTCATAACCAAAAATACCTACAAGCAAACACAAACAATTTATTTTGTAGGTGATGATTTCTTAAAACATGCAATTAAAACGCGTAATGACCTACCAATTAATAATTGAATATGAAATTTAAGAACACGTTTTTTTGCAAAAGGAAATAATTGATAAATAGCCAGATAAACAAATAAACAATATTTTGCCTCCATGTGATATAATCTTTCATATAAAAAAATTAACATTTCTGAAGTAATATTAATTCCTTTTTAACTTCTTTGCATAAATTTGCTTAAAATTGCTGTTTTGTCATCAAAACAGTAATTGAAGTTGCCAGTGATTGCTTCCACACTGTCAATAAGCTCAGTACATGAGTTTCATCAATATCGGTTGAAGGTATGCCATTTTCAGCATTATAAATTTTAAGGCCTTTACGTTATAACAAATTATGCAAATTTTTATTTAAATTTGTAATATTCCAAAGATAAATCTATGAATTACCTTAATATGCTAACTTTACTGTTTATCAGTGGAAACTAAATATAACTTCTTCAAAATCTAACCTTTATGGTGTGAGTGGACAGCAGGCCCTCACAAGCCTCGATAATGATTAAAGATTGGTCAATGGTGTGAGTGGACAGCAGGCCCTCACAAGCCTTGATAAGGGTTAAAGATTGGTCGATGGTGTGAGTGGACAGCAAGCCCGCACAAGCCTCGATAAGGGTTCAAGATTGGTCGACGGTGTGAGTGGACAGAAGGCCCTCACAAGCCTTGATAAGGATTAAAGATTGGTCGATGGTGTGAGAAGACAGCAGGCCCTCACAAGTCTCAATAAGGGTTAAAGATTGGTCGATGGTGTGAGTGGACAGCAGGCCCTCACAAGCCTTGATAAGGATTAAAGATTGGTTGAAGGTGTGAGTGGACAGCAGGCCCTCACAAGCCTCGATAAGGGTTAAAGATTGGTCGATGGTGTGAGTGGACAGCAAGCCCGCACAAGCCTCGATAAGGGTTAAAGATTGGTTGAAGGTGTGAGTGGACAGCAGGCCCTCACAAGCCTTGATACGGGTTAAAGATTGGTCGATGGTGTGAGTGGACAGCAGGCCCTCACAAGCCTTGATAAGGGTTAAAGATTGGTCGATGGTGTGAGTGGACAGCAAGCCCTCACAAGCCTTGATAAGGGTTAAAGATTGGTCGATGGTGTGAGTGGACAGCAGGCCCTCACAAGCCTTGATAAGGGTTAAAGATTGGTCGACGGTGTGAGTGGACAGCAAGCCCGCACAAGCCTCGATAAGGGTTAAAGATTGGTTGAAGGTGTGAGTGGGCAGCAGGCCCTCACAAGCCTCAATAAGGGTTAAAGATTGGTCGATGGTGTGAGTGGAAAGCAGGCCCTCACAAGCCTTGATAAGGGTTAAAGATTGGCCGATGGTGTGAGTGGACAGCAGGCCCTCACAAGCCTCGATAAGGGTTAAAGATTGGTCGATGGTGTGAGTGGACAGCAGGCCCTCACAAGCCTGAAAAGGGTTAAAGATTGGTCGATGGTGTGAGTGGACAGCAGGCCCTCACAAGCCTTGATAAGGGTTAAAGATTGGTCGACGGTGTGAGTGGACAGCAAGCCCGCACAAGCCTCGATAAGGGTTAAAGATTGGTCGATGGAGTGAGTGGACAGCAAGCCCGCACAAGCCTCGATAAGGGTTAAAGATTGGTCGACGGTGTGAGTGGACAGCAAGCCCGCACAAGCCTCGATAAGGGTTAAAGATTGGTCGACGGTGTGAGTGGACAGCAAGCCCGCACAAGCCTCGATAAGGGTTAAAGATTGGTCGATGGTGTGAGTGGACAGCAAGCCCTCACAAGCCTTGATAAGGGTTAAAGATTGGTCCACGGTGTGAGTGGACAGCAGGCCCTCACAAGCCTTGATAAGGGTTAAAGATTGGTCGACGGTGTGAGTGGACAGCAAGCCCTCACAAGCCTTGATAAGGGTTAAAGATTGGTCCACGGTGTGAGTGGACAGCAAGCCCTCACAAGCCTCGATAAGGGTTAAAGATTGGTCGATGGTGTGAGTGGACAGAAGGCCCTCACAAGCCTTGATAAGGGTTAAAGATTGGTCTATTCATAATGTCCTTGATGATAGTAATAAGTTTTGAACCTGACTATGGAACTAATGTTCAACACCTGAGCTTCCAAACAAATGAACATTTTGAATACTTTGAGTGGATCAGTTTTTATATTTATAAATCAGCACTTAAATTTTTTTTCTTTCAAAAAGCTATATAATGGCAAATTTATGATTTTGATGAAATTGCTTGCCATATTCATGTATTTGAAGGATTAGTTCAGAGGTCAAGCAAGTTTATCTTATATGGAAAAGGAATTTTAATGAAACAAAATGGTGAAAAAAGCATTCAAAAATTGTATTCCATTAAAAGATATTAAAGTTTAAAGCTCAGTCTTATCTGTGTAGAAATGACTGGTGTAGTAAGTCTACTGTGGACAGTTGGTGCCATTATACTCACATTCTTTACAATTGTTTATGTATTTAGGAGAAAATGTATTTAACTTTTTTACTATTTGCGTTATTTTTCTTTTAACTTTCAGTTGAAAAATTATAATTATCCTTACTAGATTCTGTTTTATTCCTTTTCTGACAACATATCTAATGGTTTTTAAACCACAAATTCGCAGACAAAATATGATATAATACATAAAGGCTGAGAAATCTGAGGCAGTGATGTCACAACTAGTCTCATTTCAGTCGTTTCTACACAAATGAAACCAAAGTTTAAATTTAAATATCTCCTTAAAGGAATAAGATTTTTGAATACTTTCTTCACTATTTTGTTTCTTTTGAAATCCTCTTTTATATAAGATGGACTTGCTTGACCACTGAACTCATCCCTCAAAGCCTTTATGAATTGAAAGCAAGATTAATGGCCTTTGACAGTGAAATATTTGTTTATAGACTGAAGTCATTACTTCAGAGGACCAATGGAGTCTTCAAATTTGTTTTAACTTTTTAGTACCTTCTTGATGATCGAAAAGTCAGTTGGCCATTCAAAACAATCTAATTGTTTTTTATTATATTTATCTATTTATTATTTTAATAGCAAAATCACATGAAAATAGGGAGAGGTGGTGGGGGGGGGGTCATGACACTGAAGTCACAAAATTGTTACTTTGACTAAAAAAGTTTATGGGCACTTACATATCTTTGTTGAATCAATTAAATTACCAAATAAAAGAGCTTCAAATTCTTTAATAAAATATTCTTTCAAAAAAGTATTTTTTTTAATTCCTGAATTATACTGCTGATAATTGCCATCATCATATTTTGCATAAGTAATGCAAAATGTGTGATGTATGAGGAGGAAGACAGTTGAGAAGATTTGAAGTATGTTATTCTTTTTATTTCATAAATTTCAGTTAGTAAAATGGCAAACAAGTCTTTTCAAATTGATGTTGCTCGGGAATATTATTGATGCTGAAAAGTTATTTGTCCAAATCATTTGCACTTTATTCAAAGAACTTTGACAGAGGGTTAAAACAACAGATTTCAAATACAATACGGAGGTTATTTCCAATCAGATGGTCTTTTTTCTGCATAGCAATTTACATGAGTAGTTATAAAATTCAAAAGTCTGAAGTGGTCAATATTTTATTGATTTTCTTGCTTTTATCATGGCATGTTCTATGGTCTCTAATGTTGCTGCTATGTGGCCTTCAAGAAAGGGGAGAAGTGTCAAGGGTCATTATGAATAACAGTTTCATCATATCACATTCATGTTAAGATGCTCTGATGATGTTATCATGTTCGTCTTGAGATGCTATAATGATGTCATTATATTTATGATGAGACGCCTTAATGATGTCATCATATTTAAGTGGAGGTGCTATGATGATGTCATCATATTTATGTTGAGATGCTTTTATATCATCATATTTATGTTGAGGTGCTATGATGATGTCATCATATTTATGTTGATATGCTTTAATGTCATCATACTTAAGTTGAGGTTATATGATGATGTCATCATATTTATGTTGATATGCTTTAATGTCATCATACTTAAGTTGAGGTTCTATGATGATGTCATCATATCTATGTTGATATGCTTTAATGTCATCATATTTAAGTTAAGGTGCTCGGATGATGTCATCATGTTCATGCTGAAATGCTCTAATGATGTCATCATGTTTATGTTGAGATGCTATGATGATGTCATCACATTTATGTTGAGGTGCTCTGTCATCATATTCATGTTGAGATGCTCTGTCATCATATTCATGTTGAGATGCTCTGATGTCATCATGTTCATGTTAACATGCTCTGATGATGTCATCATATTTATGTTGAGATACTCTGATGATGTCATCATATTTATGTTAAGATGCTCTAATGTCATATTTATGTTGAGATGCTCTGTTCATGTTGAGATGCTCTAATGTCATTATATTTATGTTGAGATGCATTGAAGTCATCATATTTATGTTGAGATGCATTGATGTTGTCATATTTATGTTGTGATATTCTGATGATGTCATGATGTTCATCTTGTGATGTCAGGTTCATGTTGAGATGATGTCATGATGTTCATGTTGTGATGATGTCATGATGTTCATGTTGGGATGATGTCATGATGTTCATGTTGGGATGATGTCATGATGTTCATGTTGTGATGATGTCATGATGTTCAGGTTGTGATGTCATGATGTGATGCTCTGATGATGTCATATTTATGTTGTGATACTCTGATCATCATGTTCATATTGTGATTATGCCATGATGTTCATGTTATGATTCTTTGATGCCATATCATATTGTGATGCTGTGATGTTAAAATATTGTGATGATGTCATAATGTTCATGTTGTTATGATCTCATGATGTCATGATCTTCATGTAATAATGATATCATGATTGTACTAATTATCTGATGTCATATTTATGTTGTAATGCTATGATGATGTCAAGCTGTCAATATTATGATACTGTGATTATGTTGCTATGATGCTAATTTTTAAAGTTGCAATTATACCATATAAATGCTGTGTTACTCTCTATTGTGTGATGAGAAATCATTCCAAATTCACTGATACTATACCAGACTGTCAGTTGTAATATCAAAAATAACAATTATTTGACAATTATTTTTTGGTAGGAACTACTTTGGCTACCTGTTACATCTTTTCTACTAACGTTTAAGGCACTTCTTGGATTGGCACCCAGCTTCATAAAGGAAATGATCTCTTGAACAAAATCACTGAGAATGCAACAAGATCTGACACTGACTGTTCCAAGCATCAAGTACTTCTGCTGGGCTGCTGCCTCACCTGTGGAACAATCTCCCTGCATCCATCCAATCTGTATCAACACTCTGAATAACTTTAAATGTGCTCTAAAAAACATTCATTTATTCAAAATTTTGATGTCTGAATCTTCTTTCTGACTTGTTTTTATTTTATTTTGTCTTTTTCTTGTTTTTATTGTTAAGTGCTTGTGAGCAGACCTGGTTTTGAATTGAGCACTTGATAATAATGCATCAAATAATAAAATTACAATTTTATCATGATATTTGAAACGTCCTATCACAATCATTTAAATATTTCAAAAAGACATGATTTGACTGTTCAAAGAGACATTTTTAGTTTCCATTTCCTTTACAGCAAGGACGTCTGCAGCATGGGGGTAAACAGGTCTGTTGCCCCTGCCCTTCACCTTACATGGACAAAAATCATGTGTGTTTGTTTAATGAGAGCTTAGCGGCACCATGACAACGAGAGCCAAATTGTGCCTGGGAGGTTAGATCATTCTAGAGGTAGGAAGGAAAGAAAACACGGGGAGAATGAGAGAAATACAAGAACTAAAAGTCAGAAAGCTGGTATTAAAAGAGGAGGTGCATGGGTGAAAAAAGACAAAGTAGAGAGAAGGGGGTGGGAGAGGAGGACTAAATATGGTTGGAAGCATGATGAAGGAAGGAGATTATTCTATCCAGAGGGTTTTTCAGGAAGAAGTCGGCAATTGAGTTGTGGGGAGCGAAGAAAGCTCTGGGAAGGTTGTACAGGGGGAAAGCAAGCAGAACGTGATGGACTGTGAGGGTACAATGGCAATTGTTGCAAAGGGGTTGGGGGAGCCAATCAGGAGGTGGGAATGAGTGAGGTGGGTGTGACCTATTCTAAAACGGGTAATATGAACATTGTTGACATGAGAAAAATAATGTCCTCCATCTACAGAGCAAGTGGGGCAAAATGTGCTCCTCCTGGATTCTGAATTGTGATGTACTGTACATACCTTCTTATGCATCAACATGCCCATTTTATAACAAAAATGCAGAAATGTTTGTGGTCAAATTTGCAAAAATATTTGGCCAAATTGACGATGAACTTCTTTTTACATTTCAAGATTGTGGAATATCGGATAGGTAATTTCCACCATTGTGCCCTTCCAAATCGAGTGCCCTTTCATGAGACAACCCCTCCCCCTCCTTTTAACTTGCAAGTATTTCTACTTTACATTACATATTACAACATAAACTTACATATGATAGAGGTGGAAAACTGGGGACAACTATGTAGAAGATATTTCTAGCCACAGTCCCATCTAAATGTAATATATGAATTAGAAATTACTTTATCTAACTTAATTACTAAGTATACACCTCCCGACTCATCCAAAGTCTACCTGTAACCCACTTTGAAACACTTAAAATGATAACTGAAATATAAACTGTGAAAACAAACAAAAAACAAACATCTCGTTACAAAAGTAATATATCATGACATCATACTGATGTCATCATATTACTTATTAATCACACTTTGAGTACAAATCAGCTTTTTTGTAACTCCAAACAAAACACTTCTAAGGCAGAAGAAAGAGAAAAAATCAGTTTCAACAAGGTTAAATTTTATTATTATTTGAGTTCTTGAATCCTGTTTGTTCTACTTTTGATCTGATTCATAGCTTTTGTCACTGATTTTAAAAACCAATCAAGCGAGGCCAGGGGCATTTTGCATATTTAGACTGATTCTCCGACATAAATATAAGACAGATTGGGCAAAGACAGTTTTCAAGTGACTTTTAGCTAGAGCATCAAATTACAACATAAAGAGGAAAAAACATACATTTGAAGAAAATATTCCACAAAGAAAAATAACACTTATCACTATTAAATGGCCTGCTGTTTGACAAATGTATGTCAAATTGTTATATTTGGCAAAGATTAATTCGGAACATTATTCATGTGAACACAGACCAATGGGAAAATGCAATTAATTTGTGGGTCAAACATACTGACAACACTCAGTACATGGTTTACATTTGCATAAGTTGTGAAGCCAAAGTACAGTAATACCAAATAAACATTTCTAATTTTTATAACGGACTAGACACCTCAACAAAAAACTTGCCAAGTTACCTGGAAAGGTTTATCATTCCCTTTTTATTTGTATTTCTTTATCATTCAGTGTAAGTAACTACTGTAGGCTGGTTCTTATCATTTCAAGTCTGTCATTAAGATACCCAATGATGTTAACTAGAGGTTTTGGAAAAACAGCAAACAGCAAACTTACTTTTCGAAAATTGCAGAGGAAATGAAATGGGTTTGTTGATGGAAATATGCAGTAACAGGGCTTTTTCATTTGTTTGAGATTTTCACACCATGCCTAAAAATATCTTGGAGGGTTTCAGGCATCTTGAGACATAATGGAGGATACTACCACCCACCCAGTAACTCAGAAAACATATCCAAACTACTTTTGTTAATGTAACAGAAGGAATGATAGTTTTATCCATTAAATCACAAAGAAAGAATATGCCCCCAAACTTGTCTACATCGATGTAAAACTAAAATATAACATCGCATCATTGTGACATGATGCATTCATTTTCCTAACTTTCATTGCTGGAATCTGGGTGAATCATTTGGTCAAAATCCGGCCCCACAACAGAGCCTCAACTGACCAAATAAAATGATGGTGTCCCCATCTCTTAATTATCTCATCTTTTGACAAAAACTTCTGAAAGAGGAAACTTGAGAGAGAAGGACTCGTATGTTTTTGCCCAAAAGTACTCTGGATCAATAGCTTAAGTGGTCACTGAAGGGGCATCACTGGCCAGTACACAAGCAAGAAATGTTGATAAAACAAAGAAATAATGCAAAATTATGCCCTCAAACTAAAATTTCAGAAAATTCAAAAGTTTTTCTTGAAGTAATCAAAAGCTCTTAAGTTACGTCCTTGTTGGGGGTCTGCTTGTAATTGAGAATAAATTACCATATTATGACCTCTGGGCAGTGGTTTCAAGGGGACATTTGTTGACCAGTTTTGCAAACAACAATTAAGTTAAGAAAATATAGGTTAAATGTCTAGGACTGAATGACAATGGAACTTTCAAATTTGTCTACTTTTCATCTGAATAAAGTTTGAAAGATCTGCAAACACAAGGTTGTAATTAAATACTTCAGATAGATAGCAAAACATACACTATTTTCGGCATCTGTGCCTAATGATAATCTTTATTTTTAGGTTTATCTTAATTTTTTTGGTTGATGCTTATTTCAACGTTGATGGTTATTTCAACGTTGATGGTTATTTCAAAGTTGATGCTTATTTCAACGTTGATGCTTATTTCAATGTTGTTAATGCTTATTTCAATGTTGTTAATGCTTATTTCAACATTAATAATGCTTTTTTTAATGTTAATGCTTTTTTCAATGTTCAACCAGAAATATGTTACTTTAGCAAGTAACATATCTCTGGGTCAACATTCAATTATTGTTATATAAAACTTTTATATTAACTGAAGATAAAACGACTCTCGTCAAACCAAGCCCGGAAACGGAACCTGGGTTTCACTCAATTTCAGTCCCACTAGGTCTAAACATTTCTTCACATGATAAATCAAAGTACTTTCTTAAACTCTGCTGTAATATTAGTCTGCAGTCATGTCTAATTGTCGTATGGCACAAAATCTCATGATACAGTTTTAATAAAAACTTCTTCAATAAAAGTCTTTTTCCTCATTTGTAGAAAATTCTGCTAATTATTTGATTGACTGATGATTTTTTTCACCATGTCAACAGCTAAGGTCACATTGCATTATTTCAAGCTAATTTAAAGGAAACAAACATGTAATCAGAGAGAGTAAAGCAAGAGGCACTGTACTACAAAAATAGCTTGGAAAGGTCATTTCATTTCATAGAATTATATTACAAAGAATGTTGAGCTCCCAATTAGCGAGGGCAGCCAAAATGCATTTCAGAAAGTCAACAAACATAACATATTTCGAACAGAAGAAAATCGAAGCAACAGCTTTTTAAATAAAGAGAAATTTATAATTCCTTATCATTGTAGTAAATGAGGAAAAGCATGGTTTTGGTGACTTCAAAAATACATGTTAGCTTCACTCACCAATCAAGCTTGGCATTCTCTGTGATATAATTCTATGGTTTAACCACAATTCCCTCGTTTTAGAGAGGTAGAGGACTGGAAGGGTGAAAATCATTTTTTTTTGTTGCTCATATTTATTTCTTATCTTTCCTTTAATGCAGTTTTACAAGAATAAACAAAAAGCATAGCAAAGAGCAATACTGTAACTCCTAAATGGAATATTCTATCTACATGTTGTCCATCAGTTTGATTCATTAATAGTTCTCTGTCACATAAATATGGGAATATTCCTTGAAAGACATATTAATAGCAATGAATTGCATTTTGCTAACGTCAAAATAATAAGCGTTAAAACATGTCAATCACATAAAACTCACAAGAGAACTATCTGCAGAATAAAATGACACAATACATTCAAAATCTTACATAACTGACGGACATAAGATTATTGCTTTAACAAATTTGGCTAAAAATGACAATTAGGAGAAATATAAGACATGCAAATGTAATTTATATACTGTATAAATTTACAAATTACTGCATGTACTGTATGACACATGTAAGTGACACAGAAGATTTTAAGTATAGTTTTAAATTGCTTTCATTTAAAATCTTTTTGAATGATTAAAAATAATCTGATAAAAATATTCAATACAATGAAACATCTCAAGTCTATTAAGTCATTTTATGATAAGAATTTAAAATTACATATTTTTATTTGTTAAAAGCTTTATAATTCAAAAACAAAGGAAGAATTCAGAGTGCTTTTTGCCATTCCTTCTCTCCACCACAGTCTTGTAGGATCATAAATATGTTTGACCACTAAATGTGTCCTTTAAAAGGAAGTAGGTAGAATGAGTATTTCCCTTTCTCAACGGCTAATGGCTACAGAGATGTTCAAGGTGGTTTCTTAAATAAGTTTTAAAGCACTGCAGTGAATTAAGACCCATCAAAAAGTAACCAAAAAAACAACATTTCTACAACAATAAATTTATGCAGCAGTCAAACGCATCTCCTCATACCCCTCTCAAACATTTACTTTTTTCAGAAACATTTTTAGGTCAAGATTCACCTTGGAAAAAAAAAAAAAATGGGTCAAGAGTCACCATGGCAAAAAAAATGGGTTAAGATTCACCTCGGTCAATTGATTTAGGTGAAGATTCACCATGAAAAAAAATATGATTTGTGGTTATTTTCTACTGTTTATTATCAGTCAGCATAGTATCATAATGTACCACTTTGTTATTCCCCGTTATCTTCTTGTATGATAGAATGAAATCTGTTTAAAATAGTATAATTTAAGCACTGATTTTTTTTCCCTGTTTGACGCTGATTCGACATTAAAAATTTGAATTTGACGCATTTCTGTCGTTAAGATTAAATAATTTTGAAAATTGTTCACCCATCTGCAATAGTTTTTAGGCGAAGATTCAACTCACTGGAAATTTTTTTTAATTATTTACACCGCCCAAAAATAATATAGGTCGAAATTCACCCAAACTTCAAATTGTTGACCTAAAGATTCAACTCGTAACGACACCAAATCTTGAACGTGCCTTAAGAGGGAGGATGGGGGTCTGTGAAAATGTTGTTTGACCGCTGTATTAGAATAGTATACCCATGAAGGGGTGCCACCTCCATACGTGGTAAACAGCTTTTTTTCCCAATCTGTTTAAAGAAGCTGTCGATTGAAAACAGAGCGTCTTTTTTTATAACAAGACCTGTTTCTTTTGTTATGCACTTACTTGTCAATTGTGTGACTCACCCCTATACCCCCACACAATGTGAGTCATTGCACCAAACTGGGTGGACAAAACATGTGGACAAAACATGTACATTGATGCACCCCTCAGTCACTTAGGTGACTGACACTTTTTGTGAAATGACTTACCTCAAATCAATCACCTCTGTACAAAGTCCATGGGTCTGAAGTAAATTGACCCACCCCAGAATAACTATGGTAACTGATAATTTGGTACAATGATGCACATGTGAGTCACTATTTCATGTCAATGACTGACCTTTGACTGACATTGCTGGGGGTAGTAAGGTGAGTCATACAATTGACAAATGCATAATACATGTGTCATTAATAATTAATTCAGTTTGTTTGATTTGAAGATTCATACCAAAGGCACTGGCATCACATGCAAGAAAATTAAACACAAATATTCTAGAGACTTCAGAAAAAGAAGCCATCACACTTCAGCCGAGTCTCCTTTAATGTGTAAATAGTTGATGACATCATATGTCAAGGAATCGTTAATTAACCAACATGATCACTTTTGTTGCTTAAAGTGGTCCTGCCATGGGCGTCGGAACTAATGATAAATATGATGTTTTGAATATTTGATTTTCAAAAATACCATTTTTTCTGCTCTACACCCCACTGTTTGCGAGAAAATAGTAAAAGAAGAAAGGGTTTTACGTCACCTTGAGGAAAAAAAAATCAGAATTGGACTTCATACGCGATGACGTCACTTCAGGGACTCATTAAAGTAAACGATGCATCGCTGACACATTTTGTGTGTTTACGCCAATGAAGTTTCGTGACTAGTTTCAATCATTATCTTCCTTTGTTTTTTAAAATGTGAATATTTTCCAAGCAAATATTAATCAAAATGCCACTGTTTTGTGTAGCTGGAGGATGCAGTAATATAAATTATTAAACTAAAAGTCGTTTATCAATGGCAAATGGCAACAAAAACAAGACAATTCTGGACGTGTTTTGTGCACTTGACATGTACCGAGTTTCCGGGGCTTATCGGGTACTGAGTCACATTCAGCTCACGCCAGATTGTTATACCCCTGTACTGTTCGATTTAAACAGTAGCTTGACTGCATCGCTCTCTCTAACATGAAATTTGTACTGTTTCTCGAGTAATAAAAATTCAAACGGTAGGAACAGAGGAAGAAAAAAATGGAATAAGACTTGGTGATATTACTCATAATCTCTCGCTTAAAGGACAATGACGTAACCAACTGGGCCACTTAATCACTAGTAAGCTAGTATGATCTATTTCATATATAATGTGGAATATGATTGAAGGAAGAAAAATCGATAAATTATAACTGAATTGTAATTGTGTCCATGTGCCAAGCTGCCCTTTTAGCATATCAAAACTTAAAAAATAAAGTAACAAAATTTTCACAATTTTTTCAACAACTTTCAATTTAAGTGTAAAAATGCAAACGGAATTGCGTGAATGAACTATTAAATTCATTCACATAGGCCTGTTGACTAAGAGTCAAGCGACAGAGACTTGAACATTGATAAATAAAACTTTATATTTCCATTAAACATAAAAAAGAGGTACATGTTGTTGCAAACACTTCAATTTGATTATGTTTAACAAAAAATTACGTAAAATATTAAGAATTCCATGCCGACTATGCAAGCTTAGTACTGTAGGACCGTGTAAGGGTTGTAAGCCTGATGTCCTTCTTTCTCGTCTGCAAGCGGTTCAAATTGAAAAGGAACGACATCCCCTTCATTATGAGAATGTCTTTCATTCATTTCCAAATCATTTTCATAATAGCTTGAACTTAAAAATGACAATTTAAGATCTAAACAGCACGAAAAATGTCTTAATCAGACGCTATATGTGGTTAGTATGTGTGTGATGCATTGTTTACAATCAGCAGTCTCTGAAATGACGTAGCAAGCTCTTATGTCACAAATCCCTTCCAACTTTTATTCGGGGCGTGCAACAAATGATCAATTTTTAAGTCCTGCTTCATCATTAAGTCGAGTCTCACATTAAATCAAACAACCTTTCTTGCACCTTTCTTGGACTATCATAAAGATGACTAAATCCCAACCTGAGACTCGAAATTTGTACATGCTTTTTCATTGACTTTTTGGAATTTGTGCACTTGTAAGCGATGGGTGAAAATTTCTAATGCGACTTCTATTGGTTAAAATCTACATAAATTAGCAAAAACTAACACCCTCACTTTTTTCTGCCGCTAGCTCCTATGAATGTTTTTACCCAGATTTAGGTCACTTTACATTCTAAACAAAACAGTCTTTAAATGGTCACAATAGCACTTATAGTTTTGATCAAAGTTTGCAAAAAAATTCAGCATTTGCAAAAGTAATAATGAATATTCAGCTGAAATTCTTTAATGTTAAGTTTTTTTAGATTCAAATAAGAAAGGTTTTTAAAATTGCATTCTACAGCTAAATCTGAGTCGAGGTTATAATAATAATGAAATTCATGTTCACAACAGCCAACCTCCCCCATTCATTTCGGGGAAGGACCGAAAATCAATATGATAATATGAGCAAGTTTCGAGGTGTCCCATTTTAAGGTCAGTATTGCATAATTTTATGCTAATTAGGCATCTAAGTGTTAAAATAATGTAAATTGGACAATTTTTAATTAATTTTAATGTGACCTTTTGCTGTTTGTATGGTTTAAGTATATTTTAAAGCATTTCAGCTTGGGTTGTTGCTATTTCTCAATAAACCTTTTAAAGCATTTCAGCTTGTGTTGTTGCTATTTCTCAATAAACCTTTTAAAGCATTTCAGCTCGTGTTGTTGCTATTCCTCAATATACCTTTTAAAGCATTTCAGCTTGTGGTGTTGGTATTTCCCAATATACCTTTTAAAGCATTTCAGCTTGTGGTGTTGCAATTTCTCAAAATCCTTTTAAAGCATTTCAGCTTGTGTTGTTGCTATTTCTCAATATACCTTTTAAAGCATTTCAGCTCGTGGTATTGCTATTTCTCAATATACCTTTTAAAGCATTTTAGGTCGTGTTGTTGCTATTTCTTAATATACCTTTAAAGCATTTCGGCTCGTGTTGTTGCTATTTCTCAATATACCTTTTAAAGCATTTCAGCTCGTGTTGTTGCTATTTCTCAATATACCTTTTAAAGCATTTCAGCTCGTGTTGTTGCTATTTCTCAATATACCTTTTAAAGCATTTCAGCTCGTGTTGTTGCTATTTCTCAATACACCTTTTAAAGCATTTCAGCATTTCAGCTCAATACACCTTTTTAAAGCATTTCAGCTCTATACACCTTTTAAAGCATTTCAGCTCGCTATTTCTCAATATACCTTTTAAAGCATTTCAGCTCGTGTTGTTCAATACACCTTTTAAAGCATTTCAGCTCGTGTTGTTGCTATTTCTCAATACACCTTTTAAATTTCAGCATTTCAGCTTTCAGTGTTTGTTGCTCTTTCTCAATACACCTTTTAAAGCATTTCAGCTCGTGTTGTTGCTATTTCTCAATACACCTTTTAAAGCATTTCAGCTCGTGTTGTTGCTTTCTCAATACACCTTTCAATACACCTTTTAAAGCATTTCAGCTCGTGTTGTTGCTATTTCTCAATACACCTTTCAAAGCACTTCAGCTCGTGTTGTTGCTCTTTCTCAATACACCTTTTAAAGCATTTCAGCTCATGTTGTTGCTATTTCTCAATACACCTTTCAAAGCACTTCAGCTCGTGTTGTTGCTCTTTCTCAATACACCTTTTAAAGCATTTCAGCTCGTGTTGTTGCTATTTCTCAATACACCTATTAAAGCATTTCAGCTCGTGTTGTTGCTATTTCTCAATACACCTTTTAAAGCATTTCAGCTCGTGTTGTTGCTATTTCTCAATACACCTATTAAAGCATTTCAGCTCGTGTTGTTGCTCTTTCTCAATACACCTTTTAAAGCATTTCAGCTTGTGGTGTTGCTATTTCTCAATACACCTTTTAAAGCATTTCAGCTCGTGTTGTTCAATACACCTTTTAAAGCATTTCAGCTCGTGTTGTTGCTATTTCTTAATATACCTTTTAAAGCATTTTAGCTCGTGTTGTTGCTATTTCTCAATACACCTTTTAAAGCATTTCAGCTCGTGTTGTTGCTATTTCTCAATATACCTTTTAAAGCATTTCAGCTCGTGGTGTTGCTATTTCTCAATATACCTTTTAAAACATTTCAGCTTGTGGTGTTGCTATTTCTCAAAATCCTTATAAAGCGTTTCAGCTTGTGGTGTTGCTATTTCTCAATATACCTTTTAAAGCATTTCAGCTCGTGTTGTTGCTATTTCTCAATATACCTTTAAAGCATTTCGGCTCGTGTTGTTGCTATTTCTCAATATACCTTTTAAAGCATTTTAGATTGTCTTGTTGCTATTTCTCAATATACCTTTAAAGCATTTCGGCTCGTGTTGTTGCTATTTCTCAATATACCTTTTAAAGCATTTCGGCTCGTGTTCTTGCTATTTCTCAATACACCTTTTAAAGCGTTTCAGCTCGTGTTGTTGCTCTTTCTCAATACACCTTTTAAAGCGTTTCAGCTCGTGTTGTTGCTATTTCTCAATACACCTTTTAAAGCATTTTAGCTCGTGTTGTTGCTATTTCTCAATATACCTTTTAAAGCATTTCAGCTCGTGGTGTTGCTATTTCTCAACACACCTTTAAACTCTTGTAATGGTAGCAAAGAGCATGAACAAATACTGTACTGTATGATACCGATGTACTGTATGATACCGATGTACTGTATGATACCTTGTGCACAAATATCCACATTTGTTTGTTGCTTTGATTTGTAATCGAGATCACTTCTTTGTTGTTCTTTCTGTACGTGACTGTCTTTATTCTTAACGCCTATTTCATAAAGGTTTAATCCCAACTTTTACTTTCTATGTTTCACAAACAGAGACAGCACTATCTTTCTATTAGTGCATTTAACAATGAGCTCTCACAGTCAATCTATGTACTATAAACAACCGTTCATAATGTCATCAACTTTAATATTTAAGACATTGAAAACTGCATGACATTGTTGTAATTCAAGTATTTCTCCCAAGCCAATTTACTCACTTATAAATCCTGCCTAAAGGAACATATTTTTTCCAAAAAGGCAAAAACAAAGCAAACACTGCCAAAACAAACAGATGAATATTGAGAATGATGATGCATACAATTTCAAGAGTATTCTTAGGTGTCCTGCACTTTGTACAGTAAACAGTTAATATTTGATTATATTTGAAAGTTTGCTTAACAGGCAAAACAAAATGGACATTTTCAAGTTTGTGTGATGGAAGATTTCTCAAAGTAGACATGACACTGCCGAAAAGAAGATCTTAGGGTCAATAGCCTTTACAACACATCCGTCAGAATAAACAGTTAAGGGCTAAACTTAAACAATGTGAAGAATTTTACTCGAAATTGAAAAACATTTCCAGAAATTGAAGAAGATTTCACCAAAGAGTTTCAAACTCTTTGATTTCACGAAAATGAAGAAAATTTCCCCCAAAATGAAAAAGATTTCCCGAAAATTGACTATTCATAACAATTTTGCAGAAGTTGAAGAATGTCTTTTATTTTTGAGGGGAGTGCTATGATTTTTTAGGGGCGAAGCTCTGCCTCCTTACACACGGCACTGCATTCTTTACTACTATCCATACAAAAAAATAATGCCAAGACAGCCTGTTTTGAAAGGGTGTTCTTGTAATCTTTAAGTATATTTCAGATTTGTTTTACCCACTCTTTTATCTTTCTGTGTTTTATACCCTGTATTTTTAGGCCCTCTGTATTTCGATCACTCTGTATTTTATCCCCCTGTATTTTGTGGTCCTCTGTATTTCGATCACTCTGTACCTTATCCCCCTGTATTTGGTGGTCCTCTGTATTTCGATCACTCTGTATTTCAATCACTCTGTATTTCGATCACTCTATATTTCGATCACTCTGTATTTTATCCCTCTGTATTTTATGTATATTTTAGCTTGTTTGATTTCTGTTTTACATATTCATACATTGTAACATACTAGTTTTACTTGTTCTGTGCTCCTGACAGTTCAGTTCTAGGAGCACCTTTTAAATATGTCATCCTCACCGTCGCCGCCGTTGTCATCGTCACCATCCCCTTCGACACCGTCGTCATCATCATCATTATTATATACAAAAGGATGCAAATTTTATGATTACTTATTTCAATGATTACTCTCAAATATGTTTAAAGTTCGCAAATTTTATGATTACTTATTTCAATGATTACTCTCAAATATGTTTAAAGTTCCACCAAATTCATGCTGCATAACGCTTGCTACCACTAAAGCCCTCATTTTGTGTTTGCCACCTTGCCCCTTTCTGGTTCAAGCTAGAGGATCAGAGAGGTGGAAAAGAGCGGTGAATTCAAATGGAAAAGATTAGCGGTTCGATCCAGCATGTTCATCTCATAGAATAAACAAAATGACAAAGAACATCCAAAAATATTATTCTGCAACAGAACAATTCAAGTCGTTCTCACACACTTGTCCAATTGTTTTCAACAATTTCCAAATCATACTAGAAGTGGCATCCCATACTTGCATTCCTCAAACTTTTGTGTTTTTTATAGGATTGTTTAATGCTGTTCATTTGCCATTAATCCACTAATTGTCGCCAAAATTTGTGAGCGTCTAGCGATTAATTGCAACATAAGCTTCACCCAAAAATTGGGGAAAAGAACAACATCCTGAATGTTCAATTTATATATATTCCAGTTCCCACACAAATGTATTTTTGGAAAACAAATAGGCCAAGAATCTCCCCAAATACAAATATCACATCTTAAAATTACCCGTTAGGCTGATAAAACTAGTTGAAAATAAAGATCCTTGGTTTAGATAAACAGGTGTAAAAATAAATTATCAGCAAAAAAGGTTGTCGACCTTATTTGCGCTCCTAAAGTGTCACTTATACCTGGTATATGACGTTTACAAAATGATTTATGTACATTCTGTCACCCAGTAAACCCAGTTTAGTTTTTAAAGTGCACCAACAATTAATTGAATTCAGAGTTTTGGCCCTGGTTTTAGCTCGTACACAAGGCCACCCGGGTATATGCCGGTTACAAAATAATTTATGTACATTCTGTCACCCAGTAAACCCAGTTTAGTTTTTAAAGTGCACCAACAATTAATTGAATTCAGAGTTTTGGCCCTGGTTTTAGCTCGTACACAAGGCCACCCGGGTATATGACGTTTACAAAATGATTTATGTACATTCTGTCACCCAGTAAACCCAGTTTAGTTTTTAAAGTGCACCAACAATTAATTGAATTCAGAGTTTTGGCCCTGGTTTTAGCTCGTACACAAGGCCACCCGGGTATATGCCGGTTACAAAATAATTTATGTACATTCTGTCACCCAGTAAACCCAGTTTAGTTTTTAAAGTGCACCAACAATTAATTGAATTCAGAGTTTTGGCCCTGGTTCTAGCTCGTACACAAGGCCACCCGGGTATATGACGTTTACAAAATAATTTATGTACATTCTGTCACCCAGTAAACCCAGTTTAGTTTTTAAAGTGCACCAACAATTAATTGAATTCAGAGTTTTGGCCCTGGTTTTAGCTCATACACAAGGCCACCGGGTATATGCCGTTACAAAATGATTTATGTACATTCTGTCACCCAGTAAACCCAGTTTAGTTTTTAAAGTGCGCCAACAATTAATTGAATTCAGAGTTTTGGCCCTGGTTTTAGCTCGTACACAAGGCCACCCGGGTATATGCGGTTACAAAATAATTTATGTACATTCTGTCACCCAGTAAACCCAGTTTAGTTTTTAAAGTGCACCAACAATTAATTGAATTCAGAGTTTTGGCCCTGGTTTTAGCTCGTACACAAGGCCACCCGGGTATATGCCGGTTACAAAATGATTTATGTACATTCTGTCACCCAGTAAACCCAGTTTAGTTTTTAAAGTGCGCCAACAATTAATTGAATTCAGAGTTTTGGCCCTGGTTTTAGCTCGTACACAAGGCCACCCGGGTATATGCCGGTTACAAAATGATTTATGTACATTCTGTCACCCAGTAAACCCAGTTTAGTTTTTAAAGTGCACCAACAATTAATTGAATTCAGAGTTTTGGCCCTGGTTCTAGCACGTACACAAGGCCACCCGGGTATATGCCGGTTACAAAATAATTTATGTACATTCTGTCACCCAGTAAACCCAGTTTAGTTTTTAAAGTGCACCAACAATTAATTGAATTCAGAGTTTTGGCCCTGGTTTTAGCTCGTACACAAGGCCACCCGGTATATGCGGTTACAAAATGATTTATGTACATTCTGTCACCCAGTAAACCCAGTTTAGTTTTTAAAGTGCACCAACAATTAATTGAATTCAGAGTTTTGGCCCTGGTTTTAGCTCGTACACAAGGCCACCCGGGTATATGCCGGTTACAAAATGATTTATGTACATTCTGTCACCCAGTAAACCCAGTTTAGTTTTTAAAGTGCACCAACAATTAATTGAATTCAGAGTTTTGGCCCTGGTTCTAGCACGTACACAAGGCCACCCACTTAACATGTTCGCGATTAATCGTTTTACTGTTATACTACACGTTTTTGAAGAGTTGCGAGCAATTAGGGATTAATCACTAATCTTTAACAGCACTAGGTGTTTTGTAGATATTTTAAGACTTTAAGCATTGGTTCGTAGCAGCATCACTGTAACTTACCATCTGGACAAATTTGCGGGCCATCTCTTTACTTCATTCTTGGGAAGTTTATATTCATTGTATTTCTGATCAAAAAATTATCTTTTACTTGCTTATAAAAGCTCAACTACTTATGGAAGAGAGAAGTCTGGGCTTAAATACTTTCATTTACAGAAAACAAGTGTTGCATTTCTAAAGTGTGAAATTTGGCTTCAAAAAATGGTTTGTGCTTCGTAGCCATTTCCAATAAAAGACAAGAAAAATCCCTCCTCCAACATAACCTTCCTCTGCAATAACAACTTATTCTACCTGATGTAATCCTCACCCACTCTCCCCTAAATTTTTTACCTCATCTTTTTATTGCATTTTTATATCTTTATTTTTTCTTTCCTTCCTACCCCCTATCCTTCTCTCAACGTTCTCTATCCTAGCTATTGCACCATAAATTGTACATACTCTTGGTACATTGGACTCTTTACTGTTGCAGTGCCATCAACAAATAAATATTGTAGCTAGAATATTAGCACTCTCTAGAGCGCATACCTCCGCAAGTTGCAATTCCAACATGCCTAGAATAATTTTAGAATTCATTTGATCTCCATACCCAATATAATCTACCTCAGAAATCCTAGGCCCACCAAGATTCATTACCAAGTTTTGATCTGTAATGAACATTTGCAATCTAAACACTTAAAGATTATCTTCTGACTGGATTTCTTCCAAGGCCATACCATTGTTTTCAGTTTTATTCAAGTGAAGCATCATTGTTTGAGCTCTATTCAGCCAGGATTCACATTTCATCATTTTCCATTCATGGCAGAAACCAATTGTTTCATTTTCCTTGATTCCAGGGAACACTTGATGTAAGTCTCTTTCAGTCCAGAAAACTGATTGTTTGGATCTTCATTCAGAGCACAAAGTCATTGTTCAGCAGATTCCATTAAAAGTTTCAACTTAGCCTTGACAGATCTCATCCTAAAACATCCCCACCCCTCAATTTCTGCCCTTCCCCTGTTCCAATTAGTCCTAAATTGTAATCACTTTTTCTTGCAACAGTAACAAAACCACACACCAAATTTCATCCAAATCAAATCATCAGTTCTTGAGATATCTTAATGACAGACAAACAAAACATGAGGCAAAAACATGTCCCCACCCCCATTTGCACCCTTCCCCTGATCCAACATGTCTCAAATTTTAAACATATCTTCCTTAAACAGTAACAAAACCACACACCAAATGTAATCTAATTCCAATTATCAGTTCTTGAGATATCTTGATGACAGACAAACAAACAGAAGCAAAAACATAACCTCTGTCCAACTTTATTGGCGGAGGTTAAAATATATTTTCAATAAGTATGGACTGTATACTTTTGATGACTGACATACATTTCCAAATAAGAAATCAATTCTAAAATTAGAATAGGTATATAATGCATTCCCCAAATTTTGCAATAAACTATATAAGTAAAAATCTAAAACAAGCTGAAATGCATTTTTGCAAATATCTGCACATATCAGATACATTCTGTATTACCAAACAAATACACTTTATGTTCTGCATTTCTAATGATACGTTAAGCACTTTTACTAAATCATTTCCCTAAAACAAAGTGATGCGGGACTGAACCATGGCCAACTCATGCTGATATTGATGTTTACAAGTCACCACACACTACTGCCTCCACTTTCCTTCAACAACTTTCAATTGTTTGTATCCTGTCAAAAGTACAGATGCGTTCAAAAGATTTTCCCTATCAATTAATGAAAAATAAACTTTCAGTATCTTTCAGGAAAAAGCAGGACCAAATCAAATATCGCTTTTATCATTTTCCGAGAACACTCTTTTACTGTACTTATCATATACAAAAACTTTGTATTGTACTTAAGCCCAACCACTGATAGTTTAATGTTAATCAACACCAGCTGTAACTAGGACACAATTAATCCATGAAACTTCAATTTCCTTGACCACCAAGCATTACAATACGACAAGTAGTGGACACGAATAACGATGAAGATAAGAAAGTCAATTTTATGTTCATCTTGATACCTGATACTTGTAAACTTGCCCGACTTTCGAAACGACACCTTGACAGGAAACTAAGTTCAACAGGTGTGTACATGTCAACATTTCTTGCCTTGGATATCTTCTTTACAGTAAGAAGAGTGTATAGAAATGGCTGACAAATGTCATAGAAGATCATTGCTAGGCCAGTTTTTAAATGATTTCAACTGGTTTGGAAGAATATAACATTTTTAAGAAAGAAAATTAAGTACTCATATAAATATGATGAAATATATTTACAACTTCTTTCAATTTTTTGTTAGTTTAATGGTTTATTGACATAAATATTTAAAGGAAAGGTATCGTCCCATAGATACATTCAGCAGTGAATGCCAGTGCTTGCAACGTCACTTCCGGTTTTAATTTTTGCTATTGATCGTGAGAAATTTGCAATGTTATTGATCACACATCTAGCAGACCGAACATAGGGGCCTACACTTGTTATCAAAAACGCCACAGTTCTCAAAATCAAGAAGGAAAATTAAAAACCGATTTATTTTTATAACTTCTGGTTTTATTTATGAGACGATACCTTTCCTTTAAGTACATCACTTAATAGAGATTAAAGATCTATAGAGATTAAAGATCTATAGAGATTAAAGATCTATAGAGATTAAAGATCTATAAAGATTAAAGATCTATAGAGATTAAAGATCTATAGAGATTAAAGATCTATAGAGATTAAAGATCTATAAAGATTAAAGATCTATAGAGATTAAAGATCTATAGACAATAAAGATCTATAGAGATTAAAGATCTATAGAGATTAAAGATCTATAAAGATTAAAGATCTATAAAGATTAAAGATCTATAAAGATTAAAGATCTATAGACATTAAAGATCTATAGAGATTAAAGATCTATAGAGATTAAAGATCTATAGAGTTTAAAGATCTATAGAGATTAAAGATCTATAGAGTTTAAAGATCTATAGAGATTAAAGATCTATAAAGATTAAAGATCTATAGAGATTAAAGTTCTATAGAGATTAAAGTTCTATAGAGATTAAAGATCTATAAAGATTAAAGATCTATAGAGTTTAAAGATCTATAGAGATTAAAGATCTATAAAGATTAAAGATCTATAGAGATTAAAGTTCTATAGAGATGAAAGACCTATAGAGATTAAAGATCTATAGAGATTAAAGATCTATAGAGATTAAAGATCTATAGGCATTACAGATCTATAGAGATTAAAGATCTATAGAGATTACAGATTTATAGAGATTAAAGATTTATAGAGATTAAAGATCTATAGAGATTAAAGATCTATAGAGATTAAAGATCTATAGAGATTAAAGATCTATAGAGATTAAAGATCTATAGAGATTAAAGATCTGTAGGCATTACAGATCTATAGAGATTAAAGATCTATAGAGATTAAAGATCTATAGAGATTAAAGATCTATAGAGATTAAAGATCTATAGAGATTAAAGATCTATAGAGATTAAAGATCTATAGAGAATAAAGATCTCTAGAGATTAAAGACTTATAGAGATTAAAGATCTATAGAGATTAAAGATCTATAGAGATAAAGATCTATAGACAATAAAGATCTCTAGAGATTAAAGATCTATAGAGATTAGAGATCTATAGAGATTAAAGATCTATAGAGATTAAAGATCTATAGAGATTAAAGATCTATAGAGATTAAAGATCTATAGACAATAAAGATCTATAGAGATTAAAGATCTATAGAGATTACAGATCTATAGAGATTAGAGATCTATAGAGATTAAAGATCTATAGAGATTAAAGATCTATAGAGAATAAAGATCTATAGAGATTAGAGATCTATAGAGATTAAAGATCTATAGAGATTAAAGATCTATAGAGATTAAAGATCTATAGACAATAAAGATCTATAGAGATTAAAGATCTATAGAGATTAAAGATCTATAGAGATTAAAGATCTATAGAGATTAAAGATCTATAGAGATTAAAGATCTATAGAGATTAAAGATCTATAGAGATTAAAGAACTATAGAGATTAAAGATCTATAGAGATTAAAGTTCTATAGAGATTAAAGATCTATAGAGATTAAAGATCTTTAGGCATTAAAGATCTATAGAGATTAAAGATCTATAGAGATAAAGATCTATAGACAATAAAGTTCTATAGACATTAAAGATCTATAGAGATTAAAGATCTATAGAGATTAAAGATCTATAGAGATTAAAGATCTATAGAGATTAAAGATCTAGAGAGATTAAAGATCTATAGAGATTAAAGATCTATAGAGATTAAAGACTTATAGAGATTAAAGATCTATAGAGATTAAAGATCTATAGAGATTAAAGATCTATAGAGATTAAAGATCTATAAAGATTAAATATCTATAGACATTAAAGATCTATAGAGATTAAAGTTCTATAGAGATTAAAGATCTATAGAGATTAAAGATCTTTATGTTTGTTTGTTTGATGAGGTCTTAACGGCACCACGACAACGAAGGTCAAATTGTGCCTGAGAGGTCAGATCATTTTAGAGGTAGTAAGGAAAGAGACCAGGGGAAGAATGAGAGAAATTCAAGAACAAAAGCCAGAAAGCTGTGATCGAGAGAGGAGGTGCATGGGAAAAACTAAAAACAGAGTAGAGAGGGGGTGGAAGAGGAGGATCAAATATGGCCGTAGAGGGATGCATGCTGAAGGAAGGAGACTATTTTATCTGGAGGATTTTTTTGGAAGAACTCAGCAATTGAGTTGTGGGGAGCGAGAGAAGCTCTGGGAAGGTTGTACAGGGGGCAAGCAAGGAGAACGTGTTGGATTGTAAGGATGCAGTGGCAATTGTTACAGAGGGTTGGGGAACCAATAAGGAGGTGGGAGTGAGTGAGGTGGGTGTGACCAATTCTAAGGCGGGTAATATGAACGTTGTCGATCTGAGAAAGGTTGTTGATGGTGGATTTGATCGGGATTGTGGGCTGGATAACATGGAGTTTGTTATCAATTTGGAAGTTCCATAAGGTTTGCCAGCGGTCACGAACAAGAGAAAGCGATAAAGCGGTTTGATGTCAGAGAGGGTTTGGGGAAAAGGGGAAGGGAGGAGGTTAAGGGCAAGCTTAGCGGCTGTATCAGCCCTGTCATTGCCAGGGATGCCAACATGGCTGGGTATCCAGAAGAAAAGAACACTTTTCCTGCAGAGGGTGGGAGAAAAGAGTTTCCGGAGGAGGAGGTGGCAGGTGAGGTTATCCCATTTAAGATTGAGTAATGAAGTAAGAACAGCCTTAGAGTCAGAGAAAATGGCAAAGTGACTAAGAGGAGAGTACTCAATAAAGTTGAGGGCGAGGAGAATGGCCTTAGCCTCGGCTGAAAAGATGGATGAGTGGTCAGGAAGTCTGCTACTGAGGGTGATGTCTTGGATGATGGCAGCAGCAGCTGTCTTGTTGCCTTCCTTGGAGCCATCAGTATAGATAGAGGTGTAATTTGAGAGTTGGTCTTTGATTTGGTTGTGGAGATTGATGAAGAGATTAGGGTGAGTTTGAGTTTTGTTATAAGTGGAGAGGTCTAGGTGGACAGAAGGAAGGGGTGGCCCAAGGCGGAAAAGTGGGCCAGGAATAGGTGCCGAGAGTGGCGGGGTTGATGCCAAGTTGAAAGAGGTCTGATTTAATCGTAAGCTGAAGGGGGCGATAGGGTTTTAGTCCTATCAAAGAGGGAGGAGAAATTGGGGTACCTAATGAGGTTGTAAACAGGGTTCTGAGTGTTGGTGAGGACTCTAAAAGCATAGGAGAGGCTAAGCTTTTTACATCTAAGTAGAAAGGGGGTTCGTTGGCTTCAACATGAAGGCTAGTGATTGGGGAGGTCCTGTAGGCTCCTAGACAAAGCCTGAGGGCTTCATTTTGGATGGTGTTAATGTGGTTGAGGTATGAGTTGTGAGCGACACAGTAAACAATATTGCCATAGTCAAGCTTAGCACGAATGGTGAGCCTGAAAATTTTGGGGAGAGCATAGCGGTTCGCTCCCCAAGTAGTGTTGAGAGCAGTCGGAGGAGGTTGAGGGAGCTATTGCATTTTAGTTTCAGGTTGGTGATGTGTGGCTTGTAGGTGAGCTTGGGGTCTAGAGTTAGACCAAGGAACTTTGTGTTTTCAACTTTAGGGATGCGATTCCCATTGAGCACAAAGTTCGGGTTGGGGAGGAGGTTGTTGAAATGACAAAAGTGCATGCAGACTGTCTTGTCTTTGGAGAATCTAAAACCGTTATTGTTGCTCCAGACTTGCAGCTGATTGAGGCTGGTTTGAAGCCTATTTTCAACAATAGGAAAGCTAGGGGAGGAGTAGAAGATGGTGAAGTCATCCACGTAGAGGTACGTTTGATGCTGGGGCCAAGGTCATTCCCGATGTCATTAATGCTCAGGTTGAAGAGAGTGGGGAGAGGATGCTGCCTTGGGGACGCCCTCTTCTTGGGGGTACGGCTTGGAGAGGGTGTGGCTTAGGCATTAAAGATCTATAGAGATTAAAGATCTATAGAGATAAAGATCTATAGACAATAAAGTTCTATAGACATTAAAGATCTATAGAGATTAAAGATCTATAGAGATTAAAGATCTATAGAGATTAAAGATCTATAGAGATTAAAGATCTATAGAGATTAAAGATCTATAGAGATTAAAGATCTAGAGAGATTAAAGATCTATAGAGATTAAAGATCTATAGAGATTAAAGATCTATAGAGATTAAAGATCTATAGAGATTAAAGATCTAGAGAGATTAAAGATCTATAGAGATTAAAGATCTATAGAGATTAAAGACTTATAGAGATTAAAGATCTATAGAGATTAAAGATCTATAGAGATTAAAGATCTATAGAGATTAAAGATCTATAAAGATTAAATATCTATAGACATTAAAGATCTATAGAGATTAAAGTTCTATAGAGATTAAAGATCATAGAGATTAAAGATCTTTAGGCATTAAAGATCTATAGAGATTAAGGATCTATAGAGATAAAGATCTATAGACAATAAAGTTCTATAGACATTAAAGATCTATAGAGATTAAAGATCTATAGAGATCTATAAGATTAAAGATCTATAGAGATTAAAGATCTAGAGAGATTAAAGATCTATAGAGATTAAAGATCTATAGAGATTAAAGACTTATAGAGATTAAAGATCTATAGAGATTAAAGATCTATAGAGATTAAAGATCTATAGAGATTAAAGATCTATAAAGATTAAATATCTATAGACATTAAAGATCTATAGAGATTACAGATCTATAGAGAATAAAGATCTCTAGAGATTAAAGATCTATAGAGATTAAAGATCTATAGAGATTAAAGATCTATAGAGATTAAAGATCTATAGAGATTAAAGATCTATAGAGATAAAGATCTATAGACAATAAAGATCTATAGAGATGAAAGATCTATAGATATTAAAGATCTATAGAGATTAAAGATCTATAGAGATTAAAGACTTATAGAGATGAAAGATCTATAGAGATTAAAGATCTATAGAGATTAAAGATCTATAGAGATTAGAGATAAAAGTACAGGTAGTGATAATTTAAAGAAAATATGATTGAATTCTTAAAACAATTTTGATGAAATTGTTTCTAATTCTATTTTCATGGTTATTAAAACATTTGAAGTTTATATCTAATTTTGCATCTGCATGTGACACAAGTTGACTCAAAATTGGCATTTTGAATATTTATAGCTTTACGTCAATATAAAATATATGTTCTGGGTCTCACCTCTTCTCCATAATTGTTCTTCACTCCCTAAAGCTGAGAAACTTCCACGTCATATTCAAGTGAAAATAAATATCTAAATGAGAATCCCCAATCCATTACGGTTTTTAGAATATTGAGGGCCCTTCAAATAATTCATTACAAGTCACTTAATGAAATTCCTTTCTTTACGTCAAAAATAAATGGAACTGTCACTTCTGAATACTTTTTATCGTTCAATTTCTCAAAAATGCACATTCTCTCTGCCTCCGATGACTTCAAAAATGTCATTCTTTTCCTCAATATTTCCTGTGACATTTCTGAAGTATTTTTTCAAACTTTTGGAATACAAACGACACCCATCTCCTCACGGCAAACTATTTCTTTCACTCAAATACTCTTAAAATATTCACAAACGGGAAAAATATGGCAACCAAAACTGATATTTCTAGGCCTACCGTAACTGCATAATGTGACATACAGAACTTCTCTAAGAGGCTTCAATCTATTTTAACAAAATCAAAACTGAATTTCCCTGGAGAATCTTTACAAACCCACAGACCACTTTGCGACATCATTATGGAGGGTAAGGGGTTTACAGGTCTAGAAAACCTGTTCGGGCACCCCTACGTAAAGGGAACAATCACAAGGAAATATTTTCTTTTAAGTTACAAGAACTGTCAAAAAATATACTTAGTAAACCCTGAATTTGCTGCAAATCTCCTCACATTTAGACTAAAGCAACCCCTTGTAATCATATCTCCAGATGGCCTAAAAGCACTCAAAAGATAAAAAGCAAAGAATAAACTTGTCCAAACATAACCAACTCTCATCGCAAAGAAGAGGATCACTGCGGGTTGGTTTATTTTATATTGAGCTTGGACAGTATTGAAAGGAGGTTAACAGGCACAACGTGACACTACAAAGACAAGCACTCCACAAAAGTCATGCTCCGACTGAAATCGAAGACGCCTCTTCAAAACAACAAAATTTATGCTACAGTCTTCAGATAGCTCAAGAAGTAGCATAAGAGTATTCCAGATTTCTCCGCAAGTGTCATTGTGCAGATATATGGAGAAACAGAACACATTCCATGAACTCTTGCTTTGGGATGGGACTCAAGAAGAGAAATAATCCAACTAAAAAATAAAAACATGTTCAAAATTGCTAGTGAAATATAGAAAGATTATAAAACTTAAAGAAACATCATAAAAAGTTAAGAAAGATCTTTTGAGGTTTTTCTGAATTCCATGAAAATGTGTGTCACAGGTATAAAGGACTCTTATTATAAAGAAATGCACATTTCACAGCTCATGGAGAGTCCATGTGTGCCCTGTTATTCAAACAATGTGTCCAAAATTTCATTTTTTTTTTTGAAAAATGATTTAGATGGGAATTTGTGATAGCTTCATTAAATTTAATCAATTTTAAAATAATGGGAGCTCATAATGCCTTTAAATCTCCATAAACATTTAATCTCTTTCCTCGTCCTCTACATATACAACCAACACAACCTGTACTTACCACAGGTCTCACTCACCAATCCAAGTTAACCAGAATTCCTCTATTTCATGGTGAAAACAAAACAATTTCAAAACAAAAAAGTTTTACCTCTCGATATATCCTTTCACCACAAATCCAGGTCAGAGGTAAACAGATGACAAACAACAAGCGATTGGTAAAATACTTGAGAACAGCGGTCAGTGAAGGCAAAATTTAAAATTTAACTTCCAGGTTGTAATCTGTGTTTAAAAAAAAAAAGCATTAAAATCTTATTTTGTTTGTTTATTTGATGATGGCTTAATGGCACCACCACATCAAGGGTCAAATTGTGCCTGAGAGGTTAGATCATTCCAGAGGTAGGAAGAAAAGACAATAAGGGGGAGATTGAGAAAAACACAGGAACTAAAAGCCAGAGCTGGGATCAAGAGAGGAAGTGCAAGGGTGAAAAGGGGCCAAAGTAGAGGGAAGGGGGTGGAAGAGAAGGACTAAATATGGTTGTAGAGGGAAGCAAGATAAAGGAGGAGATAATTTTATCCAGAGGGTTTTTTGGAAGAGCTCGGCTATTGAGTTGTGGGAAGCGAGGGATGCTCTGGGAAGGTTGTACAGGGGGCAAGCAAGGAGGACGTGGTGGACTGTGAGGTGCAATGGGAATTGGTGCAAAGGGGTTGGGGGAGCCAATAAGAAGGTGGGAGTGAGTGAGGTGGGTGTGACCTATTTTAACGCGGGTAATGTGGATGTTGTTGACACGGGAGAGACTGTGCATGGTGGGTTTGATTGAAATGGTGAACTGGATGACGTAGAGTTTGTTTTCCATTTGGGAGTCCCATGAGGTTTGCCAGCAGTCACGAACAAGGGAAGCGATAAGCGATTTGATGTCAGAAAGGGTTTTGGGAAAGGGAGTAGGGGAACATCGAGGGCAAGATTAGCAGCTACATCAGCTCTGTCATTGCCAGGGATGCTAACATGGCTGGGTATCCAGAAGAAAAGAATACTTTTCCTGCAGAGGGGAGGAGGGGGAGAAAGGAGTTTACAGATGATGAGGTGGGATGTGTGGTTTTCCCATTTAAGATTGAGTAAAAAGGACAGCCTTGGAGTTGGAGAAGATGACAAAGTGGCTGAGCGGGGAGTACTCAATAAGTTGAGAGTGAGGAGGATGGCTTTGGCCTCGGCTGAAGAAGATGGACGGGTGGTTAGGAAGCCTGCTACTGAGCGTAATGTCTTGGATGACAGCAGCAGCAGCTGTCTTGTCACCTTCCTTGGAGCCATCAGTATAGATGGAGGTGTAGTTTGAGAGTTGGTCTTTGATTTGGTTGTGGAGGTTGATGAAGAGGTAAGGGTGGATTTGAGTTTTGTGATGAGTGGAGAGGCCCAGGTGGATGGAACAGGGTTGGTGGCCCAGGGAGGAAAAGTGTGCCAGGAGAAGGTGCCAAGAATGGTGGAGTTGATGCCAAGATGGTGGAGGTCTGGTTTGATGCGTACCACCCCATATCCCACATGACATCCCATGCCATGTCCCACATGGCATTCCACCATATCTCACACATGGCATTACACCAGTCTGTCTCACATGGCATTCCACCACGTCCCACATGTCATTCCTCCATGTCCCACATGAATCCCATCCTACATGTCCCACATTAATCCAACTATATAGACCACATAACACTCCTCCCTATGATCCACATGGCATCCCTCCCTGTGTCCCACATGGCATCCCACTGTATGTCCCGCATCAGTGGCTTCCCACCTGATGTCCCACATAGCATCCCACCTTATGTCCCACATTGGTTCCCACCATCTGTTCCACATGGTATCCTTCCCAATGACATCCTACTTTATGTCCCACATGGCATCACATCCCATGTCCCCATGGCCTCCTACCCTATGTCCCACATAGCCTCCTACCCTAGGTCACACGTAGCATCCCAACCTATGTCACACTCTGTGTTACTCGTGGCATCACACCCCATGTCCCACATGGCTTCCCACCCCATGTCCCACATGACATCCAATACCATCCCATGTCCCACATGAAATCCCATCCCATGGCATTGCACCCTATGTCCCACATGGCATTCCACCATATATCCTACATGGCATTCTACCCTGTTCCACATGGTATCCCACCCCATGGCATCCCACCCAATGTCCCACATGACATTCCATAGGCTCCATATAAAAAAGTCTCATCCTAGCTATCAGTCCCTGATTAAGCATACTATGTATGAAAGTGTCAGTTCATATAATAACTTATATGCGCATGAGTTGTTAAATAAGAAAAAAAGGCGGAGTCAAATAATTATGCCTGATATAGCCCTTGGTGTATATACCACATGGTATATATTATATCAAATGTCTCCGCATGGCCCCCATCATTGTCCCACTTGGCATTCCTCCCTATGTCCATATGCAGTCACATCCTGTCACACTCCCTGACTGAGCATACTAAATCAAAAAACATCTGGTTAGTTCATATACTGTAGCAACTTTATGCAAACAACCACAATAATAAAGGTGGAGTTTATTAATCATGCCTGATACGACCGTTGGTGCCCAAATATTTTGAAGAATTTAAATCTCCAGTGCTACAAGAAAGATGCTTGAGGATCTCTGAAGAATATTGGAAAATTTATCATTTTACAGTTACCTTCTAAGAAAATATCAAATATTTTGAAACTTTTTAAGGAAATTAGTCTTCAATCTGTTTAAGTGTCTCTGAGAAACTTTAACATTTTGTAAGGAAATTCTAACCTTCCCTAAAGATATCTGAAGAAACTTTAACATTTTCTGAGGAATTCTCAAAAAGTTTAACATTTCTGAGGAAATCTCAGGAAAAACTGTGGACAGCTGAGGGATCGTAGGTTCGCATATGCTTCGCATGCGAACCAAAAAATGATGAGATAATTGGCTTATTAGTAGTCTGGCTCATCAATACAAGCTCATCGGACTCGGAGATGAATATAGATATAGAGTGTGGATTTTTCTAGTGGCCGTGGTAAGGAATCAGATCATGATCTTGATAGAAATAGGCCAAATGTTAGTTGCAATAACAACGCTACTAACATTACTAATGTTAGGCCAAATATTAGCAGTTCTGGTGTTGGGGGTTCTGATGGGGTATCCATCTTGGATAATCATAACATGTAAATACGGTAAAGAGAGAGAAATCTGAAAAATGTCTTAATGTTATTATAATTATTGATTCTACATTTTTATTTCAATAATATCATAAATAGTACAAATATGACCTACAAATTGAATTATTCTAATTTTGGGGGATAATTTAAAAAATATCCCACATGGAATTGTTTTCGCAAGAATATTCTGTACCGAAGTGGTTAAAAGATTAGTTCAGGGGTCAATCAATTCCATCTGATGTAAAAGGGGACTTTAAAAGAAACAAAGTAGTGAAGAAAGCATACAAAAATCATATTCTGTTAAGGAGATACATAAGTTTAAAGTTTGGTATCATTTGTGCAGAAAAGATTGAAATCAAGACTAGTTGTGATGTCATAGCCTCAGATTCCTCAAAGTCTTTATGTATTCTATCATATTTTGCCCTGCGATTTTATGTCTTTAAAACCATTGGGTATGTCAAAAAAGTAGTAAATCTGAATCTAGTAAAGGTATTTATAATATACCACCTGAAGAAAGTTTTAGGAATAATAATTTAATAGTTTGTTTGATGAGAGTTTAACAGCACCACAACAGCAAGGGTCAAATTGTGCCTAAAAGGTTATTTAAATAAACTTTCTTTGAAATACATTAACAATTGTTAAGAATGTGAGGATGAAGATGCCAACTTTCCATAGTACAATTACTACACCAGTTATTTCTACACAGATAAGACAAAGCTTTCAACTTGAATATCTCCTTAATGGAATAAGAATTTTGAATGTTTTCTTCACCATTTTTCTTGTTTCATTTGATGTCCTCTTTCATATCAGATAGATCTGGTTGACCCTAGGACTAATCCTTTAAGTGTTTATAAAACCAAGCAAATTTTACTAAGAAGAAATTCTTAAGCATCAATGAGTCAAGAAATCCAAGCTCTTTCCTCACTGAAACAAAAAGAGAACTCCGTGGCTGAGTGGTAAAGCTTCAGCTTTCTAATCTAGCATCCAAGGTTTTATCCCAGGTGGGTCACCAACCAGTGCTCCACGATTAGTCAAAACCACAGAAGTGGTTGTCTAGACGTAAATACCTAAATGGAAGTCTGTTGGGATGTTATAAACCTTGTAAATCAAACAAAACCAATTGCAGTTCTTTCCTTACTTGAGCCATTATTGATTGATATTGAAAAAGCATGTATGCATGCATGCATGTAGCATGCATGCATGCATGTAGCATGCATGCATGCATACATACATACATATACACACACACACACACACATATTTTTAAAGGCTACATATCGTCATATATAATGATGATAATCAAGAAATACAGTAGAAATCATACCCTTTTCTAAAGTTGAACTTTTACTCAATTTTGTACCTCTGACAAAAAAGCACTTTATTTCTCAATCAAAGAAGCAATAATATACAAAGGCTAGACACTACCCTACCCTGCACCAACAAGTGATTTGGCAAGAATAAACAGAGGTAAGTCCCTGGGGGGAAAGACTTTTAGAAGAATTAAGTCCTTACTTTTAGTACCTATGGATACTAAGTGTGAAATAAACAAAGGGGTTCCTTAACTTGAATCTAGTTACAGTGTTTTCTACTTTGACCATAAAATTATCACATAAATTACTTGTGGTTTTCACAATCAAACTTGACAGCTTGAAAATGATCCTCAAAAACCATCATTCATAGAAAATTTAACAAAAAGTAATGAATTTCACCAAAAATGGTGAATGAATTTTGACATATTCTCTCCAAAATGACCACGAAAAAAAATATTGAGCTTAGATTTTATGAAAGAAATTTATGACAAGTTGTACTCATGAGAGGAGTTTTTAGTTTTAAAGCAGTGTGGGCGATCCTGGCTCAATCACTGCGCCATTTGCTGAATTGATAATGTGTGACCAAAAGGTGAGTGGTCATATTGTACAAAACAGGGCAAGAAAAGAAACAAAATGGTGAAGAAAATGTTCAAAAGTCTTATTCCATTAAGAGGATACAATAAGCTGCTTAAAGTTCTGTCAGATTTTTGTAGAAATGACTGAAATCAGACTAGTTGTGACATCACATTCTCACATTCCTCAAAGTAAAAAGCAACAAAGTTGAAAAGCAACAAAGATTTTTGTAAAAATATAATTAGCAACAAAGTTAAAGTTCTGTCAGATTTATGACTGAAATCAGAAATGACTGAAAATCAGACTAAATCAGACTAGTTGTGACATCACATCCTCAAAATTGAAAAGCAACAAAGTGGTGAAAAAATAATTAGCCTCAAGTTCTGTCAGATTTTTGTAGAAATTACTAAAATTAGACTATTTGTGACATCACATTCCTCCCCAAAATTGTTTGCAAAGTTTATTTAAATATTTCTGACACATGTGGCACTTGGGTTTGTCAAGAAAATACTAAAAAGCTCAAACTCTAAAAAGTGACTGTGATTTACCACCTCGAAAATTTATGAAATAAAACTTAAATTCAGTAAACAAATTCATTTTCGATATACAGTACAGTAACAAAGAGGGTGTGACCAGATATGTGTTACTTCAGTAACATATCCCTGGTGTGACACCACCCTCTAAAGTACAACTGTAGTCTTTTCCATTCAAACTTGTAACTTCCAAGGTACACAAACATGCAGAGGCAACATTAGCTAAATGGTTTTCAAAGATATCAAAAACCATCATGTCAGCAAAAATTTCATAAAATTCAGCTAAACTTTATTTGCATATTTATGTTAGTTTTATGATGTATTACAGAGTAACCTTGGTACTATTGTTTGTAAATCCTTTTGTTTTTTAATTGTCTATCATAATTCTTTGAAGAAGTGCAGCAAATTCTGACCAAGAACAAACTTTTCCATCATTTTCAGTGAGTAAGATTTAGGTTTGGTTTAGTTTGTTGATGTTTAAAGGCACTGCGACAGTCAGAGTCAAATGTGTCAAGAGAGTATTAAAAACTAAGGTGCTTGAGTTAGGATAGAGAGGAAAGAGAGGTGGGATAGAGGGAAGGAGGGAGAGAAGGTGAATAAGGGAAAAAGTTAAGGTAATAAAAGGAAGGTGAGGAAGGTAAGGCAGAGAATGGAAGGAAAGGGTGGTTTGGATCAGGTGGAAAAATTGCAGTTGTGGAGAAAGAAGATGTAGTTGGAGGTAGGATTGTTCTTAAAGATTGGAAATTGAGATGGAGGGGGAGAGGTGTGATCTGGAGTTCACGAGAGATTGGTGTTGTATGTAGGGCAGGGACGAGCAGGGAAGCCAGAAAGTAGGTGAGATTAAGAACAGAAATTGAAAGAATTACTCAAAGTTGTCTGCCCAGTCACACATCACAAATTTCACATAAATTAAAAATTGATCTTTGATCAGTCATAGCTCAAAACCATTTCATAATTCACAAACAGATCTACTTAGATTTCAATACTCTTTAACCTATAGAAACTGCTAGATGTCCATATACCACTAATATCAAAATATTTCCTGAGTGAAATAAAATAATACAGTAGTTTCTTCACAGAAACTTCTTTTTCGTCCTCTACCATAAAAGATGAGCACGTTTGATTACTGTACTAATCCTTTAAATAAATATGTGTTTAAAGGAGCACTAGATTAAAAAGTGAAGGTGCTCGGTTTTGCAAATTTCACAGATATATCATCCACAAAAGATCGATAAACTTCATGCCTCCATAGCCCAGGCAACATGAGGGAAAAGGTCACTTAAATATTCATATTAACTAGAAAATTGCTATACCATTTGCGTGCTAAATAAGCATTTGATATTTAGGGGGGGATACACTTTCACAAATTGGTCCAGTGCTCCTTTAATTTACAGGGTTGTATTCTGGACATCTTGAAATGTCAGTCTCTAAAACTCATAAACAACTCTGTTTTGCAACCACTCTGATGATGCAAAACTAACTTAAAGATCACTGTATAATCAACAGCCTATTTAAAAGTGCTTTAAATGCTTGATAAAACCATCTTTGAATTTTGAAACTAGCATTTTCAGGAACTGTGCTGCAAATCTCAATACTTGTGGTCGCTCAAAATTAGAAAAGTGTGAGCCATTTTGCAACAGAAAACACACACTAGTACATCAATGACATCACAACTCAACAAATTGGATTTTTAATAAATGAATATTCACATAAATTTTCTTGTTCATATAATATAATAGAGGACCATTAACAAAATTGTTATGTTGTAAGAGGTTCTCTAAATCACACATCCCCACAATGTGAAAGTAAAACACAAACACAGATGATTAACTATGAAGCAATATCTTTTCTTAAGAAAAAGGATCCATCAATCATTCACAGTTAATGCACAAATCACCTCAGGCATATAATACACAGCTGTTTTTATCACCAGTTTGAAAACAAATTTCTCCCACTAAGACACCTAACACAGAAGAGTGATTTCAATCACAAAAAAGCCTTGATTATTCAGCTCTAACTTTGTGTAATCTTATACACACAAATACCCTTGAGCTACTTGGCTGTGGTGTGCATGGGAATGGCAGATAAACAATCATTGTTTGGAGTGGAAACACAATATACTAAAAAGAAAGTCAGGTTGGTAATTGTCATACCTGAGTTTTCAGGATTAACTCAGGTGTCGGGTGTGAGTAGACTTAAAGAGAAACTTTTCGGTATAACAGTATCACCGAATATGTTTCACCAGTATTTGAACTTCTGTCTGAGACTTCTCTCCATCAAGTGGAAATCACACCAATATTTATACAAATTAATTATCAATCAGATAAAACATTAACAGCCAGAGGACAGTAAGTCTTGACAGAACAAAGATCATGCTGGAACTGAATATTCCACTCAGATTAGATATTTTGGGTAGTTTTGACATCATTACACACTTTCAATCTTACACAACTCTCCATAAACACAACTTACCAACATCAATCATTATTTTATATCTTCTTTGCCATCAGCACATAAAGCTGGTCACTTCCTTCTTTGTCTGCAGGCACCCCTTTCCACTTACTCATTAAAATATTTCTTTGAAATAGTGCATATTTATGATGTGACTAATGTCCAAAGTTGATATGTATGATTTAGTAAGAAACATAATTAACGTCTTTGAGTTACGAAATAAGCCACACCCACCATAGCAACGCGGTTACTAAATGGGGGCAAACAATTCTTAAATCTGCAATTGTGCATTACCAATGCATTGACATTTAGATGTTCGCAAGGCCTGCTGCAAGCTTTTTAGCAAATAGGATAAACAAAATTCGAAGTGCTAAGTATTCTGGGTAATAGCACTCAGATTTATAAAGCCTACAGCAGACCCGATAGCGTAATTTTTGTTCACCATCTTGCCGTCATTCTAGTCTGTGTGTGCAGAAATTTGTTTTGTACAGTAAATTGCATTGACTCCATAAGCATGCACTGGTAGCTAATTGTACTGTACCAGTACCGCATAGTATGTTTGCCCCACTTAGTTACACTGATTTTGTTGCTAGGCAAAATCAAGCAGTGATTGGTTGAAAAAGCTGTCAATCATAAAATTCTGAGAGGTTAATTATATACAATAACAAACGCACATGATGATGAATAGCCTTCAAGAATCACTGCTGTAAGGAGTGTGTTATAAAGTGACTATTAAGTTATGATATAGAGACACAATACATCACAGAAATAAATTTGTGAAAAACATGTTCATATCTAGTTTTTGTTACAGAAAAATGAGCTCGTGACAAACTTGTCATTAGAAACGAGTTTGTGACGAGCTTGTTAAAAGTAGACAAGCTTGTCGCAAGCTTGTCAATACTTAGACGAGCTTGTCGCAAGCTCGTCAATGGTTAGACAAACTCGTCGTGAGCTTGTAAAAACTTTGACAAGCTCTTGGCAAGACCGTCAAAACTTAGACAAGCTCTTGGCAAACACGTCAAAACATAGACGAGCTCGTCGCGAGCTTGTCAATACTTAAAGGTCTTAGCAAGCTTGATCAATACTGAGAAGAGATTCCAGAATGAATAACACTTGTTTTTAAGTGAAATATGTACGGTTTTTGATAAGTCAGAAAGCTTTTCAGAGGCAAAATTTGCCTTGGATTAATCACAGAGAATCTTATGTTAATAGTTTATTTGTTTATGTGCTGCATTGTTGGACGATTTGATTGTTTGCACTGCGCTGCACTTTGCCTACCAAAATTTGGTTTGTTTACAAAATTGAGGCCGGGATGACGTCATTTTGCGTTTGGTGGATTAGGTCTATATCCTACAACAGGTAGCATGGAACTAATTATGTGCCCCATTAAAGCCTAAGATGAAAGAGTCAAGTTCAGGGCCCTTTTCGTACCAAAATGTAAAACATTTGGGATATTTCTTGATGTTTACTGAAAAGAAAAACTATATAATATTTATTGGATGAGGGTACTTTCTATTGGAGGTCACTGGAGGTTTTAGCCCATTTTTTGAGACTGAATTGAAAAGGTGTTGTGCACCCTGCGAGTGATTCAAATTTGGTATGGGTCCATGTTAAATTAGTTCCCCATAAACTTTTTCTAAAGCAGATACTGTCAAGTTTGGATATGCATAGTCAAGATCTATCTTTCCTCTACCATTCCTGAAATTGTCTACTCTCAGCTTTCTGTCTCCTGAATGAGAGCCATAATAATTATAATTTTACTACAAAATCATCAAGTGTCTTCTTTGAGGAGAGTCAACTTTTTTCATAAAGACTGTCTCTCATCTGCCATAATTTTCTATGTTGTATGTTTTAATGTGAAGATCACATCAAAGTATCATTTTCACATGATGCGTCAGTAATAAAAAGCAACATTTTCTGATATGAAATGTGAGAGTTTTGTCAATTACATTTGATGAAAGAGTGAATTACAGAGTAACATACAGTACACGGATGCTCTTTGGAGATATAATCTTTCATGCATATTGTTAGTCTGAGAAAAAATTTTTTTGTATAATTACAAATTTAAAACAGTGTAATATAATCCATAAGTTTCATGACTAAAATCATATTTAATATTGAGATGAAACTCAAACACTGATACCTGAAAAATGTGCTTATAAAGCAGAGACTTAAACAAGGAGAAACAATTTATGTATGCAGATTATCATTATACCATTACATGTATGCAAACAGACCTGTGTGGTAGTTGGGAGGAGGTCATGCGCAAAGTAGGCTCATTGGAATATACAGACTTTCTAAAACTCGCGTCAAACAATAGACTTTAATAAAGCGTATGACTTAGTGAGGAGATATGATCTACTTTAGAATACCTTACAAGCACTTGTAATCCCAAGCCATCTTTTCCAACCATTCTGAAATCTTTTTAATGGACAGATGCTGAGCTTGCATGCAACACTGTACAGGATGGAAGTGGCAGGTTCAGCCCCAGAGAGCAGCAAACAATTAACGCACAAATTTCTAGCAAGTTTTTGGTCAATTGAACACAAAAATGGAAAGTACCTTTTGTGCTGTATTCTGATTCTTACAAACTGTTGCTCAAATTTTCCTGGAGTGGTGGGTGTAATCTTCTTTGCAAAATACTACATTACTATCTTAAATTCAGGTACATTGCAACAACTTACAAAATCACATGTTTTGATAATCAGCCCCCAATCGGCACACACTTACAAATAATAGGAAAATTGAAGAGAAAATAGGTTGTTTCATTAAAAATACATAAAGAATTATCTTGGATATGTAATTATGGCATCATACTTTATATTGCATGGGTCACTTTTCAACTCATTGGGCAACTCTGTGAAATGTATTAACTTCTAAACAAACCCTAACAGAAATGACGAGCTCGTATTAAACCTCTTTGATGAGCTCTTATTAAACCTCTTTGACGAGCTCGCCTCAAGCTCGTCAAAATGTTAAAAATGAGCATGCAGCAATCGCCTCAAGCTCACGACAAGCTTGTCAAAATGTTAAAAACGAGCTTGCAGCGAGTGTGCAATTGGAACCTTGACGAGCTCTTCAAAATTCCTTGACAAGCTCGTTTTTGGCCAAAACGAGCTCATCAAAATGGCGAGCTTGTCAAAATGACAGCTCATCAAAATTGCGAGCTTGTCAAAATGGCAAGCTCGTCACAGGATCCAGAAAAGAAAACGAACTTGTCGCGAGCTCGTATTCTTGACGAACTCGTATCCCTGACGACCTTGTCGCGAACTCACAATTGAAAGCTTTACAAGCTTGTCATATATTGACGAGTTTGTCGTAGTGGCGAGCTCGTCAAAGTGGCGAGCTGGTCTTAAAGTGACAAGCTCATTAAAGTGGTGAGCTCTGAAAAGCTTAAAGGAAACATACACACAAAACTCTATAGGTCTATAGGCTAAAAAATGAGGCCTTCTGTCTCGTAATATAAAGTAGGGTCAATACTAAATTAAATAAGGTCAAGAATAATATATTTTTGAACTTATTCAAAACTTAAATAATTCATTAAACACTGCTTTTATCATATACCATAGCTAACAGATCATCCTTTTTTGTATACTTTAAAATATTTTTGCACAAATATAACAATTTTCTTCATTATCTTTCCAAAACATATTTCGATGGCAATATTTCATAAACTTTACACCATGGAAACTGTCAATTAATTATACATTTTTCGTCTGTATGAAGGTGGCAAAATCACTTCAAAATTCAGGTACAAAAATAGGCCTTCTGAGGAACCCTGAAATCAACTTACGTCAACTTCTGTTAATCCATCTTACTATAATATTCAAAACTTTGCAACTTTATCACAACCACTGCTTACCATACCATAGCTAATAGGTCATGAATCATTCAAGTTGATCACCAGCTCTTTGTTCAAGTATTGCAATCAGTAAATAAAATCAGTAATCAAACTACTGTATTCTTATATCCACCAAACTCTAATGCCCTCATCATATTCCATCTTTGAAGCACATATTGCTTTATGAGTTTTAGTGTTAATAGATTTGAACAATTTCTTACTGAACAGACAATCTTCACTCAAATTATATGGATAAGATTGGCAATCATTAAAACATGGTGAAGAACAGTTTTAACAACTCTATAATTGAGAATAAAAAGAATGAAATCTCACCAACAACAACAATTGAATGCACAACATTGACGGACAGACGCGGTAGTTACCTGCATTTTCCTTTTAGTCACCAGGGACGACTGCCAGGTTCTGCTAAATACTACCGAGGATGATAAAATACATACAGACAGACAAACAGTAAGATAAAAAACAACAAATCATGAAATCTCACTTACGTGTAGGCCTACTTAAAATCTGCCATCTTGCTTGAAGAGCAAACTAAACTAAACTGACTTTTTCAAATAAACTTATTTCCAATGGAAGCTTGCAATTGGTTGTTATATCATTATTCATCACTCAGAGACTGGTCAGGGAGGTACATTGCATGCAAGATCAATTATAACATGGGTTGACCAAACAAACTGAAGGTATTTTTACAATTATACAAAGATTGAATAAAAGAAATGTTTACAATTATAAGATACAAGTAAAAGACTGAACTCTTAATCCAGGAATTAAAGAGGCCATGGTGTATTGCATAGTACATAGAGGAGTGAAAATGGATTAAGTTTCTGAAAAGCTTGTCTGAGTTTTAACAAGATTGCCGGGAGCTTGTCTAAGTTTTGATGAGCTCGCGATGAGCTCGCGATGAGCTCGCGATGAGCTCGCGATGAGCTCGCGATGAGCTCGCGATGAGCTCGCGATGAGCTCGCGATGAGCTCGCGATGAGCTCGTTTAAGTATTAATGGGCTCATCTAAGCTTTGACGAGCTCGTCTAAGTTTTGACGAGCTCACGAAGATCTGCATTAAAACCACAAACTTGACTTAAACAGAACATTAATTACATTTCATTGCATCCCAAATTTGGTCGGTCAATAAAAAGTTATCTGAGCGTTTCAGTACTGCTTGTCATATATGAAAGGCTCTTAAGTACATGTAATCTTACAACTTATAAAGGTCAGTAGACTTTTCAAGGTCAATAAACAATCCTAATATTTAGAGTTAAAAAAGATTAGTGGGCTAATAAGCCTAATACAATACTAGGTACAGTACATAAATACATGTTAATGGTTTGTTGATATTCAACGGCACCGGGACATAAATATATGTTAATGAGAGAGGATTAAATGTAGTCACAAAATGAGTGGGTACCATGCAAAAAAACAATGCTTAAGATAAATTAAGCTTTTATAAGTTAACTGAAGGGCCAACAATGCGGTACCATATTTGCATTGTGTTGTTATTCACTGGTACATCAATATTTGGCTTCTTACATAAATAATCATTTTCTGCTGCAAGCATTTCACATTTTTGATGAAAATTTGGTCTTCAAGCATGCCTTCACCTATTAAGTGAATTACTAGTGTAGGCAAAAGAAGAGTATGCATAGATGCACTGTTTACATGTATATGTTCATATGCATTTCACATTGTATACATTAATTTAATACACAAAAGTGTATGTAAACATCTACACTATCAAGTTGCATAACAGGTAATTTAAGCAGTAAAAATAATCACATTTGGATGATCATACATATAGTCTGAGAATATGATCTTATGATGTGATGAATAGACCATGTCTATTTGTTTCTTATATAGCATTCATCTTCATACAGGATAGCTCATTCAGCTGAAAGCTGCATGGTTAAGGTAAGGCCTTGTTAAAATAAAATATGTAATAGCAAATATAAAATCAAACATCGGGGAAAAGATTAGCAAAAAGACAAATACAGCAAAAGTAATGAACCATAAATTAAATTGTATGATAAAATATGAGACATCTTAAGAAGATGTCCGCTTTCCGAGTTTTGATGATAGTACTATGTGAGTATAGTACGTCATTTCAGTCTTATCTCCTCATGAAGCTTGATGTTTGATATACTTTGGTGGAGAAACACTGACAAATAGGCCTAGAGCATGATATGGAATAAAAAGTAGTATTTGCAGTCATTCAAATGATCAATTTTGCATTGTGTGATTTCTTATAAGTGCCTTTAAAACCATTTCCTTCATGTAGCCTAGCATGAATATCAAACTTTTTTAAAAGTACAACAAATCTTGGCATTTATATCTACAATTTATAAACATCCTATGCAGGTACTATCTTATATCATTCAAAATAGTGTAAAAAGAAACTTAATTCAGTGGCCCTTGCTTAATTGAGAAAATACCCACAAGGTCCACCCTAAACCAAAAAGTATATATAAATCACAGAGAAAAATTCCAGATCAAATCCACATCTAGATTTAATATAAATCACATACATGAAAAGGTAAGACATGAAATGTATTTGTTTATAATACAATAAACATTCAATCAAATTGATATCTACCTTGATGTGGTCATATGTAAGTGATGCTTTCTTTCAATTTTAGATGGCCTAACTTTAGTGGGTTTATGGTTCAAATTAGTAGGTAGGCCTACTGGCTGAAAACATACAGAAGGCCATATCTGCAGGTTATTATTTTTTTTACTGATTCTGGTCCTGACTCGGATTTACGGCTTATATCTTTTAAGTTTGACCAAATTTGATTAAAGTTTTGATTAAGACCTAATACTTAGATTACAATCGCTGAAAGAGTTTTCACAGTAATTAATGACTGATTAATTGCATCCGTATTTTCATGCGTGAACCCTAAATACTGGCCTTGGTTAAAAACTCGTGCAAAATTCAAGTTTTGTTTACTTGCGAAGCAACAAATATTTCAGTTGAAATCACAACCAACTGTGTAGATTACTCACCACTACTATTTTGGGTAGAAATTATTGACTAAATTCAATCGTTTTGTGCGAAATTAATGATGAAATAGGTCAGAACCCATTTTACATTGATTTAGCGATAATCCAGCGAGCACAATATGCGTACGTACAGATTCCTGCACTGTTCCTACCAATTTGCCAGCGCCTGTACAGTTCCCAGATGGTAAACAACTTTTGGATTAGGTCTATAGATGAGGAAGTGAATACATAGACACTGAGAGCCATGACATACAAACTTTTAGAAGAATGACTTCAAAGTTCTCATATGCGTTGTTATATAACAGGAGAACACAAAAGTTAAGAAATTAGTAATACCTGGTAATGACATTAGCTAGGTCTAAGAACGTTGTAAAAAAATTTCAAGTTAAAAAGTGAAGAGAAAAAAACCCAAAAAATTCTATCAAAATTGTCTATAAATAATTATAACAGAAAATCTTCATATATTATATAATGGAATATGCAAATGTATTAAATTATCACTGGAGCAATTGTTTTTGCAACTCTAAATGCATTGATATATAAGTCTTTGACCACACTAGTTTGAAGAGCAGATTAACCTCATAAACTTGTTGAAACTTAACCATAGTCCCAGTCAATACAGAGCTACAAAATAAATTCAAATTGTCATAGCAACCAAAATATAGATCAAGTACAGAAATGGGATGCACCATCCAGCAAATGACTCGGGACTTTAAAAAGACCACTCAAAAAAAACCTATAACACATAATCTTCCTTGTTTGTTTGTTTATTTGTTTGATGAGGGCTTAACAGCACCACGACTTGAGTGAACTTGCCTGTATTTAATAGGACATTTGATCAGTATGGTCACTGTGACCCTACATCTGTGTGTCAAATCTACAGTTCATGAGATATCGTGTTTAGGAACATTTTACAGCATTTTCAAATTAAGCCCCACCCACCAAGCAATCCAAATTTGCATAAAGAAATTAGGCTGCTTTCCATTTTTTGAATGTATTTCAAGCTTTGATTGGCAGAACTCAGAAATTTATTTCAAAAAATATGATATCTCCTCACTCCTCAAAAAGCAATCATCATCCACCAAACTCATCTCAAGTAGTGAAATTTTGCAGAAAAAAATCCAAATTGTGGAAAAATTTGCCACTGACATGAAAACATGAAACTTCAATCTGGTTTAAAGAATTGATAGCTTTGTGCTCCAGTTGCTGCCAACAGTCATAGCCGACATGGAAGGAAGTGTACTACCTACTCTCTGCCATGCGGAAATAGAAAGAGGTGTACTGTGCTAGTGTACATACCTTGGACATGCTAGTTGTGATATGTTGTTATATTCTCTCTGTAGCTTGCTTTGCTTCCGTAAAACAACTGTTTCATTTTTAGAAATGGATAAGTGTGATTTGCAACAGGATTCAAAATTTTGAACTCTTTCAGTCATTAGAAGGAACATTCATGGTCCAATATTGACTGGCCCACTGATAATACTCCAAAGATGTAGCAGGCAGGAACACCCCCTCCCACCCCACCATCAAAAGTATATTATACAATAATAAATAGGCATACAATAGAGTCAGTAACATTACATTTTCAGTCAATATTACATTTGCCCACCTTGTTTCTTTCAATTGATATTTATACAATAATGAATAGGCATACATATCATACAATAGACATTTTAGAATAATTTGAAAAAGGTACTTTGGCTAGAGTCAGTAACATTACATTTTCAGTCAATATTCATTTGCCCACCCCCCCCCTTCCTCCTTATAATAATCCTCTGAATAGATTTCTTTTCATTTACAGCTCTCATACATGATACAATTTGGGAGGTATCCAGAGTCATAATTCTCATCTGGAAAGTGTAAATAGGTGTGTGTGTGTGGGGGCATGATCTCTTATCCAAAAGTAGGGGGGACAAAAGCAAATTTTTCCCAAAATGTACTGATTTTTTTTAATTTGTTTGAAAAGTGGAGGGACATGTCTTCCCTGTCCCATGGGAATTATGGCCATGGAGGTCTCACCCAGACAGTTTGAATCATATCTACCCCATACACAAAATGTTGTCCCTGGAAAGCTGTCAAATATTGAATTTCTATCTCTAAATTTGAAACAAACAGATAGTGTACTGTTAAGTCTAAGTGCATTTGAAGGAATTAATACTTAAAATGATTATTTACCAACTTAAATCATAGGTATTCATAGGCACATTTCAGTCATGATATAGCATAGCATAGCAAAGTTTAATGTCCAGAAAGCATCCAGTGCTGGACATTATATCAAGATGGCCAAGGCCATTGATAACCAGTTGTGAACTCACTGGTTGCAGACCCACTGGGATATATATCTTGTCTTTACATGTCCAGATTTGTTTTGCAAATTGAATTTTACTCTTTAAATGTAATTGAAACAAAATCAAACATGTCTACCAATGCACCAAACTTTTCAGAAAGACTTTTATTTTGTAAATGTTGAACACATCTAAAGTAATCAAAAGCAGTAAAATCATCTGGAAATCACCAGTTAAGAAAGAGGTAATTAAACTTTTCCCAAGGAGCAATGCAGTGAAAACCATTTTTCAAACCCCTAAAATTGTGTCTAATATAACTCAGAAAGCTGCAAATACTGCCAGAGCGGCCCTCGAGCCGGGGTTTAGACGCACCCTTGTTCACTCCTTCAGCCCCCCCCCCCCACTATTGAGGAGCTACCACATCCCTTCTTTAGAGAAAACACTAGAGCTTTTAAAATCTGAGTAGAAAAGTTCGACATTTTGAAAAAACGTGTTGCCTGTTCAGAGGACTAATTTATGACTAATTTATGAATAATTTAAGATGATCGATTTTAAAGATGAAATATTTGTTGAGAATGTATTAGGAATTAAGGCAGCTCCAAATCTTTAAAGCGGTAATTTTCACATTGTTTTTCTGGATTTTAGTCAGTGAAAAATATTGTTGGGTGTATCAAATATATGTTTAATGCCAGGTGTACATTATGGTAGAAAAGACTGTAAAAACACAAAGGGTGTGTTTTGCCCATCTTGCCCCCATGTAAGGTTGAGCAATTTTAGGTCTGCCCAGAAATATTTTTGGTTGCCCAATGCAGACACACTAATGGTGTGTTGATCAGTGCATATGCTTTATCTCTTCCAAAATTCAAATTGCTTTAGAAATTCAACAGTTTTATTATTCATTAAAGGTTTAATTTGGTTTGTTGATGTCTAACAGCACTGCAACAGTCAAGAGTCAAATGTGCCAAGAGGGAGTTAATAAATAATGGTGTGAGATATAGGAGATGGAAGATTTGTGTGGGAGAAAAGCAGCAAAAAAAAAAAAAAAAAATGTCTACTTCAGGAGAAAAGTCTAGTAGCATTTGCCTGCATACACTTTATATCCAGTTGAGGGCAATCACATTGTTCTTATCTGGAATTGGAATCTAAACTAATACAATTATTCACAAAATTTGCTTTAAATCTGAAAGATGTTTATCTGATACAGCCAACAAATTTTAAATGCTTCTAGCACATTCTGATCAAATTGACAAAAAGACATACATATATTTTTCATTGCAGTGTAGTAAGCACTTAACTTCATTGGCAAGGTCAAATTAACCTCAATTTTACTTCCCAAAATGGTGCTTCATCACACCCATTCAGTGTCATGTCATTTCATCTGACAGAATGAGTTTCAAATAGGTATGTTGACCCAGAAAACAAGCCCTAATATATCCTTGCTGTATAGTGGTTTTTTTTTTTTTCATTCTCTGTAACATACATCTTTCACCTCTTGGTTATATCATTATTGTTTCTAATCTTTATATCATTATTTTCCTATAGAAGTTTGTATTAACTGTGAAACCTCTAAAGAAATGATGCCTTCAAATCAACCTAAATGTTTTCCCAAACATTCTTCCATGCATAGATATACATGCAACCATTGTAGTATGGAATTATCCTTATGGTACTTTAAATTCTTATTTTAACATCTATACAAATATTTTTAAAGGGGAATTCCCAGATACAAAACAGTAATTCAAAATGATATAAACATTACTACTAGTATTACTGCTACCAGTGGCTACCAAATGGCTCCCACAGAGACTAACATCCCTCACTATATTACTTTTGTACTAGTGCCCTCCACCACAGAGACTAACATCCCTCCTCAAATTACTTTTGTACTAGTGCCCTTCACCACAGAGACTAACATCCTCCCCATATTACCTTTGTACTAATGCCCTCCACCACAAAGACTAACATTCCTTCCCATATTACTTTTGTACTAGTGCCCTCCTAACCTTCCTTTCCACCTCTCCCACATCCATTCCATTTTCCAGACTCCCCTATTTCCTTTTTTCCATTCCTATTTCTGTACCCATCATCTTTACATCCTTTCATCATGCAGCCTCTTAGTGATCTTAACAACCCCATTCTAGCCACCTATCCTTCTCCTTCTGTTTCAAAAAGGCCATTCTGCCATCTCTTTCATTACATTAACATCATTTTACGCTTTTTGCCCACCACCCTGCTGCATATCCTCACACACTTCAATACAGTTACTGCTGGTACAACCTGTCTGGACCATTTCACCCCATAATGGTCATTTTCTGCAACTCCCCACCAACCTACCCTTCTTTCCTTCCATCTTACATCTACTCCCCACCTGTAACCTGTTGTCATTCATTAATTCATTATTTGTACTTTTTTCAAAGAGTTGGGTCTGAAAGGTTGTTTCACTTGCTCCCAGTCCTTCTGTTTTCTACATATCTATCCATTGCATTCAGCTTAGGTTCATTATTATTGTTAAAGTTAATTATTATTGTTAAAGTTAATTATCATTGTTAAAGCTAATTATTATGTTCAACCTTTGTTCATTCTGTAATTATGCTTTTGTTCTTGGATGTATATATTTGAAAACTGTAAATAAGTAAAACAGTAAATAAATAAGTAAAATAGTCAATCAATCAATCAATCAATAAAATAAAATACAAATAAACAAATAAAAACAAACATACAAATAAACAAACAAATAAAGACAAACAAACAAATAAATAAATAGCCTCACACACTGAGTCAATCCACCAACACAGCATTAGAGCACTTTCATGGAATTTCTATAAAGGTTATAAGATAGAAACAAATATCAATGAAGACAAGCTTTACAGACTATCTGTCTTTTCACAAAGATGGCACTCTTTCTAAAACACAAATAGAAAGGGAAATCCCATCCAAAAATCCCAGGAAACAAATCACATCTTCACATAAATGACAACTCTGGCGGCTCATAACAATAATCAATTCAATTGTTTCTTTTTGCTTATAGATAAATGGAGGGGTAGGGGCAAATTAACTCTACATTGTTTTTAAATCAATTGAAAGCTCAGTTACTAAATAGCAAACAATAACATTTCAATTGTTTTACTATTTAGCAATTTACATATTTGTTACGTAAACCCAACATTTTTTAATTACTATTATTGTTCTTTAAATTATATAACCGAGAGCACAGGGGTTTGACAAATCAACGTGGTAAGAGCTTGTCCACCAGGCATTGAACTTTGTATCTATTGTTGTCCAGAAAGAAAAACAGCTTATATGCACATGGTTTATACAAAATAAGCTAAATGTTAAGTTGTCCGACAGGCAGACCCAGCAAAAATTATGCTTGCCGATATATATTAGGCTGTCCCGGGCAGCTAGACGGGTGATTTGTTGATCCCTGGAGAGCAGCTGATTCCGATGAAAGAGTAGTTCAATTTTACCCATGCCTCAATTCAAAATCTTTTACAATGGTTTGAAATATAGGAAAGAATTTTGTTTTAGAATATAAAATTTTGTAAATATCTTCCTATTCCTAAACCACAAAGGACTTTGACAATTTGAGAAGTACTGTATTGAATCATAATATAATGGGGTTCTTGATGAATACCAATCTGTGATGTCATTCCTGTGAGATAGACTTCTGAAACCAGTCACTTGCATTTAAATTTGCATAAGTTTTCAAATGTCATTAGAAAATACAATCGTCACTCTCCTACTCTGTGATGTCTTTAATGAAATAAACTTTTTATAGCAGAAACTTCCAACAAATTTGTGCAAGTTTCTTAATTTTTTCTCTCTTCAACAATATGAACATTTTTGTCACCCTCCTATTCTTTAAAGTCAACAATAGTGTAGACTTGTGATATCAGTCACTTTAAGAAAAAATTAAAATTTTGTCTCCTCAACAGGATGAATTTTTAAATTCTTTTATAACATATCTATTGCTCTTTTGTCCTGTAAGATGGTCATAGCTGACCAATTAACTGATCCTTTTATAAACATCTACTACCAGAGCACTTTTTCAATCCATCAAGTCCATTTCCCACTTTTGTTCTGATTCCGTCTCCCACTCCTCAAGTATATAAAATTTTCATAACTTTTACCACCCTCCTATTCTGTTATGTTGTAACTATGGAGTAGCCAATTTACAGCAATAATTTCATACGAATCTATAATTTAATTTCACTTTAAACAATATAAAGTTTTTAAATTTTATAAATGACATTTTTTCAATAAATTTGTCCCATTTCTATTCTGTGACAACTACGGATTGAACTTGTAACACCATCACTTTAACAAAAGTTTTAAAATTCCATCTCTAATTAACAAGATAAAGTTTAAATTCTTTTATAACAAATCTACTACACTTTTGTCTTAGATGGACATAGGTGACCACTTTAATTTAGGCTTCTTCTATAAATATGAAAGTCAGACGACCAGAGCATTTTTTTCATTCCACCAATCCATTTCCCTATTTTGTGCCTTACTTTTGTTTTTAAGAAGTATAAGTTAACCTCAATATGTGCACGTCTCAAATGCTGTCTACTTACAATCAAAATAACTACAATATCCCTTTCAAAATAGGTCAAATATCTGCATTAAATGATTTAAACTCTTCAGTAATATTGGTCAATTATTCACCATTTCAGAGAGTATATGAATTTGACCTAATTTATGCATGATTTACGTAAACTTGTGAAAACAGAGACGCAATTTCGGACATATTACCTTTAAGTTATATATCCATGGTTCAATCACAAGCTTTAAAGTTTACTTTTACACCTTGAAGCATTATGAAATGTTTTGTATTTTATTATATCTTAGTTCTAAAAAGAAAACTCGGCCGAAAAAGGTCAATTACAGTAATGTAACAAATTAATGTTCTACATGACTCATTTGTAACGAGGAAAAGTCACAAATGTCCACTTTTTTTTGCTCCAGGCACATTAATGTACAATCACAATCAAATTTGAATAAATGGAACAAATCGAAAATTAAAATTTACAGAATAAGAATAAGGTTTAAATTACAAACATTCAAAGGAATACAGTAGGTTAGTACTCGGTGAAACAGGTCATCTTATACAATAGAGAACAAAAGACAAAAACAGAGCCATGAAACCTCGATGTATATAAGCTCTAAAATTGTCAATACTTCACCATTTTTAAAAGAAATTTTTCGACAACAAGACTTGTTAATTTCAACAAAGATATGCATTAGCGACATACAAGAACATACAGAGACAGCATTTACTCAACTGTGTTAGTTTGTATCATATCAAAACCAGTCATTTACTGTATCAGGGACATAGCAAAATATTTGAAAGGGTGACCTCTAAGAAAAAAAAAAAAAAAAATTGCGCTGGACCCAATGAGATTATCTAATCTGGATAAGTTAGTTTCTTGGTCCCAAACGTGGCAGATGTCATTCAATGTTGATGAATGCAAAGTTATTCATTCTGGTCAGAGCAATTTGGCTTTTGTTTACTGCATGAATGGTTCAAATCTTGGTTGTGTTGATCAAGAAAGGGATCTACAATCATGGACAAAGGTCTTGACCCTCACACCCCACCCCATTGAAGTGGGGTACAAGGAGTAAAGAAAAAAGGTCAAATACTTTTGTCCATGATTGTATGGGGTTGGCATTATAAGCAAACTAAAGCCTTCTAAACAGTGTGCTTTAGCAGCTGCAACGGCAAATAGGATGCTTGGTTTGATTAAAAAAAAAATGTTTTCCTGGTAGAAAGGTTGTTCTTAATTTGTATAAGCAGTTAGTCAGGCCTCACCTTGAGTATGCTATTCAAGCTTGGAGTCCTTTTTATGAGAAGGATAAGTTATTTTGGAGCAGGTTCAGCGAAGAGCCACTAGACTTATTCCCGAAGTAAGGAATCTCTCTTATGAATCTAGGTTGCGAATTCTTGGTTTGACCATGCTTAAGTTGAGAAGAGTATGTGGCGATATGATTCAGGTTTTTAAATTCCTATGTGGTAGTGATGCTTTGACTTCCTGTTATTTCTTGCATGTTTCAGCTAATACTCATGTGACACATGACAACAGTTTAAAGTTGACCAAAGAGTTCTCACGAATAGATACTCGGCGTTTTAGCTTTTTGCAATGAGTTCTTAATGAGTGGAATGGTTTGCCTAAGAGAGTAGTTAGCTCCAATTCTGTTCACAATTTTAAGTTCTTTACTATTTCTGGACGTCTTTGATTTTTGGTGGTGTTAGTAGTGTTAGTTCGGGCTTTTTATGGGGTGACTAACCCTTCTTAGCCCGTCATCTTGCTATGCTATGTTAATCATATGCTTATGGGACTAATCTCTAATGGGGGAGGGGGGATAAACTCTCTTTACCTGAAAAAACAGTATTTCTACCCAAATCATTGGAGCTGACCTATTTTACTGGTTTTCTAAAGAGTTTAAAATCATGGGAATTGTTTCAGAAAATTGAATCAATTTTCCAGAAAACTGACTGATTCTTTGAAAAATTAACCTTAATATTTTGGAAAATTAAAAATTTTCGGGAAAATTAACCAAATTGTTCAGATAATTGGCCATAAGAAAAGCTCAGCAACCAACATGTCATAATTAAACTACTACAGTTATTCATTACGCTGTCCAAAAAATAAATACTCAGAAAGGGAGGGGGGGGGAGCAACTGCTCCCACTGATCCCCTCTGTACTGTGTTTGGGGAATTAGCAGACCTAATTATTCAAGAAAATATACAAACCTATAAACATCTCTATTGTGTTTTTAGAAGCCCTCTAAGAAGATACGCGTATACACAAAGGTTGCCGCTTCTGAACTGATTTTATTTCCACGTGCAATTGCACAATAGAGCTCAAAGGTCGTATGCAAACGAGGTTGCATTATACAAACCTGAATATACAACAATCTCTTTATATTCTATGGTAACTCCATCAGGGGTGTAGAAAGCTTCTGGAAAGTAGGGGGCAAGACTTCTTAGGGGGCACTTCCCCATGTCATATGCATATGTCCCTCTCCTCCCACCCCCACCCATGTATGTAGATATAACGTAAAGTAAAAGGGGCACTTCATTTTAAGAAAGGGGCAATTTTCTAATGGGAACCCATTTCCCCGTACATGGGACTGACAAAAATTGTCAGTTTCCTATACTATTGGGTCAGCAATTATTGTGCACTTCATTTTGAAAGGGGCACTTTTGTAATATATATATTTTTTTAAGTGTGTGCAAATTCCACCAGTTCTTGCACATTTGATCCCAGTCCACCCCTCCCCCTCTTCCCCCCACCCTCTTCCTCGTTCCTACACCTATAAACTCTATTATCCTTTTAATCCTTTGACATAATAAACATGGCAGCTGAATCTGACCCCAATTATTTTTGAAACCTAATTAAACCTTTAACTATTATTTTAGCATGCAAAGATATTTTTAAAAGTATTCTAAAAGTATATATATTCAAATATCTAGCTGTCACAAGAACAATCTGTATATTGATCAAGAATAAACCTGAGGCATCCAGACAAGGGATCACACTTGATATTTTGCATATGGTATTAAATAATAAATCTTTAATAAACTTAACTCAAATGTGATATAAACACCTTAAACATACAGTACCATTGTTAGTTAATTCTGTAATGCTATAATTTTCTTCACTTACTGTTTCTCTGACACATACACAATTGCACTCCCAATGGACAATTATCACCAAGTGACAAGTATCTTCAATTTCCATGGCAATTAACAATACCTAAATACATCAAATAAAGTACTGTATGAAAAATTACTCGTCTATTTTGAAACCTACTTTTATCTTTTATTCAAAAAGTTTTACTTTCGTTGAAAGATAGGCCATTGCATGAGAATTATTTACATGTATAGTAATTTTTCTATTTTGGGGACTTAAAATGATTTTAGCTTGTTATAAACAAAATACACCACATTTTTCAAGCTCTTAGCTTGTTCCAATAAAATACACCACATTTTTCAAGCTCTTTCCGTGAAACGTTTATATAATTTTGGATGGGACTGAAATAAACGTGACATGAACCCATAGTTGATTCAAATTTTGAACCAGCAAAAATCTTTACATGTCTGTGTTGTTGTCAAAGATGGAGAAAGGGCTTACATTTGTGTTACCATGCATCCCACACCCCACATCTCATGTATCCACATCCATATGCCCACACACAGTCATCACCACAATCCCATCCCCACTCTCCCATCCTCCCATCCCCACACACACTTACCCCACACACCTACACATGGGAGTTGTTGGCAAGTTCTCAGTAAGCTGGGATCATTGCCAGTAAACAACGTCAAAAATTCATTATCTGAGGGCATAAATTAGACAGAGCAAGTATATAGTCAATTTTGTAATTAAAATTAATGATATATTATGAAGTGGGTATCTGTATATCATAACACTTATTAATCAAAATAAAACACAAAACTGAGAGGACATAAAATGTATTTTTCTTGGTGGACACTGATGGCTCTTGCTATTCCATAAGTTAAAGCTTGTCCATTGAAGATGTGTTTTTGCAAAATCATAGGAATTTTGAAATACCACAGGAATTGGCCAGATTTAAGGGGGGCACTTGCCTTCCCCCCCCCCCCCATTTTTTTCTAAATTTTTCTTTTGTATGGTGATTTTGCCATTGTAAGCTTATACCCCCTGTCCATCCTCCTCCCCCTCCACTCCCCTCCAACTTTTGACTTTGCCAAATCCTGCCCATAACCCAGGACTATTTTTTGATACTCATATCGTATTCATTACAAATAATTATGGTTGATTTGAACATTTATATCAAAGGTTCTTCACGTGCAAGAAAAGTGTGTTTGAATATTCTAGAGACTCCTGAATAACATGTCCCCACATTTCAGTAGAGTAAAGCTGTTGCAGCAGGTAAATTTAGCAAATTTGAGAAGAATATTGTGGATAACATTTCATGAAGTGTCGCAAGTCGACAGGAATACAGAGGATTATATTTGTATGAAATGGGGAGATATATCAAAACCACAATCTTACCCTCCAGAAAAACCTTTAGGGAGGACATAAATTCCCCATCCCCGAATTCACAAAATGATCACTAAACATAGTAATTTGTGAGAAATAAAAACTTTTATCTATTAGATATCTAAGGTGCTACATGCAAGTTCATAGTACTACTACTGATTCTGGAACAAAACATACTAAATGCCTAAGTGGCAAAACCCCTGTCAATCAAACAGGGGTGTTAATACCGGGGGGGGGGGGGGGGTGTTTACCCCCTTCCAAATTTTGAGAGTCGTCAGTAAAATTTGACATTTAGTCAGTAAATTTGGTATCAGGTTGGTCAAAATACCAATTTTAATTTTGAGAGTTTTTTTCAAATGGGATGTTAATTTTAGGCCATTGGTAAATCTTATATTTTACCCCCCTCTCAGTTGGCCAATGCACTGCCTACAAAACAAATTTCACTAGCAAAATTGCTTTGAGTTTTTGTCTTAATTTGAAGAGCAGTGTAACTCAACCTAGGACACTACCCTATTTAAAAAACAATTACAACTAGACCTATGTGGCATATGACACTTATAGGAAGGATGGAATCAGCCAGCCTTACATAATTGAACCACAGAGCTTAAAATATTAACAATCAAACTAATGAAACTGAAAATGCTACAGAAATGCTAAGCAACTTATTTAAGGGCAGGAAAACTCATTTCATACAATCATTTATTTATAATCTACTGTAGGTACTTTCATTTCCTTTTTGCTAATGGAGGTAATGCTGCAGCTATACCTTAAAAGCCAGTGCAATATGTAGGTTTAACATCCATAATTTCAAATGAAATTGTTCAATTTCCAAGTCATAAATACATGTTGTTTTTCAATTTAATTACTATTAATTTGCCTAATTGCAGTCATGTCCATGATAGTCTTTGTGCGGGCTAATACAGATTTTTCCTTCACCAAACTAGTAGGGCAAAAAATTTGCAACAAAACCAAATAATCATTTCATTTCTCAAACACCTTGCCTTCATTATGAAAGAATGGATCTGCAGCACCAAATATCATAAGGAAGGGGGTGATACACCCCTCCCCATCACTGGCATTATCATAATTTACCAAAAATGCTAACTGAAGTGGTAAAAGGTGATTTTCTTCTCTTTTGCAGGGGAGGAGAGGGGGGGAGGAGGGGGGGAGGAGGGGGGGAGGAGGGGGGGAGGAGAGGGGGAGGAGAGGGGGGAGGAGAGGGGAGGAGGGGGGAGGAGAGGGGAGGAGAGGGGGGAGAGAGGGGGAGGAGGAGGGGGGAGGAGAGGGGGGGAGGAGAGGGGGGGAGGAGGGGGGGAGGAGAGGGGGGGAGGAGGGGGAGGGGAGGAGAGGGGGAGGAGGGGGGAGGAGGGGGAGGAGGGGGGGAGGAGAGGGGGGAGGGGGAGGGGGGGGGGGAGGGGGGGGAGGGGGGGGGAGGAGGGGGAGGAGAGGGGAGGAGAGGGGAGGAGGAGGGGGAGGAGAGGGGGGAGGAGAGGGGGGAGAGGGGAGGGAGGGGAGGAGGGGGAGGAGAGGGGAGGAGAGGGGAGGAGAGGGGGAGGAGAGGGGAGGAGAGGGGGAGGAGGGGGGAGGAGAGGGGGGGGAGGGGGAGGGGGGGGGGGAGGAGAGGGGAGGAGGGGGGGGGGGAGGGGGAGGAGGGGGGAGGGGGGAGGAGAGGGGGAGAGGGGGACTTGTCTTTGAATGTTGTACCAACTTTCTTCAAATGGTTTTCAAAATTTCTTTTTATTAAGAAAGGCCTGCAATTACCCCTTACCTTTAAAGGCAAAAGGTTCATGTAGTCAAGGAACATCAATAGGTTAGGTCAAATAGTGCCAAAGAAGTTTCATCAAAATGTATAAATAGGTATAATGTAAAAACAGAGGAACAACAATAAAACAAACTTGCAGTAAAAACATTACAGAATTGTTATAAGAGGAGAGGAGGGGAGGGGAGGGGGGGGGGGGATGGGTGGAGGGCAGGGGTTGAGTGGGATGGGTGGAGGGCAGGGGTTGAGTGGGAGGGGTGGAGGGCAGGGGTTAAATGGGAGGGGTGGAGGGCAGAGGTTGAGTGGGAGGGTGGAGGGCAGAGGTTGAGTGGGAGGGGTGGAGGGCAGGGGTTAAGTAGGAGGGGTGGAGGGCAGGGGTTGAGTGGGAAGGGTGGAGGGCAGGGGTTGAGTGGGAGGGGTGGAGGGCAGGGGTTGAGTGGGAGGGGTAGATGGCAGGGGTTGAGTGGGAGGGGTAGATGGCAGGGATTGAGTGGGAGGGGTGGAGGGCAGGGGTTGAGTGGGAGGGTGGAGGGCAGGGGTTTAGTGGGAGGGGTGGAGGGAGAGGGGTTGAGTGGAAGGGTGGAGGGGCAAGGGTTGAGTGGAGGGGAGGAGGGGTATAAGCTTACAATGACAAGTTTACAGGTGAAAGATAGCCTTGGATGCCATTACATATGTTTGTGTTGCAACATAGTTACTATTTTTGGTGGTGTAGTGTTTGTCACACTTGCAAAGCAGGAAGAGATATGGGTATCAGTCCAGTGTCAGCAACATTGTCGTCAGTGTCCACAAATGTTTAACTCTGGGACATATCTCTATTTATAGGATTGTACTAGGATCTTGAGATATGGCATAGGGCCTTAAGTATCAGGATAAATGGATGGTTGTGTGTGTACTGATAAGAAAAAAAACATGTTTTCTCTGCTTACTCTTAAACAGTATGATATATAATTATGAAAAGTGGCTGTGTTCAAATATAAAATGATGTGTAATGCAGAATTGATGAATGCAGAGTAATTCGGTGGTTAAGCAAGTTTAGGCTGAAAAAACTGTACATAAATATTTGAAATGACATGCAAACTTTCCGGTAAGTGTCCCAACAGTTTTGTCCAAGATTGTCTAAGAAATGTCATTGAGTGAAATTAAGAAATTATTGTTAATGTCAATGAAAAAAAAAAAAAAAACATTTAATTATTTTGAGAATTTGGGACAATACAAAAAAGCTTTAACTTTTTTTGCACTGTGCTATCTTAAGTAGATAGGAAATATGTGCTTTATTCTTTATTTCCGCAAAAAAAAAAACTTGTATTTGCAACCCATTTTTTCAGAATGTCTGAGTGCTTTATTCTTAACCACTGCATTGTGCTGCACATTTAGGATTACAAGGGGGAAAATTGCAGTTAGGGGGTGGGGATGGGGGCGGTGGGGAGGGGAGAAGTGGCTGAGATGGAGACTGAGTTGATGGCACTTAAGTGAAGAGTACTACTTAAGAGTACTTCTTTTTAAATCAGATTCCAGCATGTAAACAAAAAGTAGTTTTGACAATACTGTACAAGAAAAGAGGGAGGCCAGGACATTGATAAAACTAATAGCTCAATAAAATCTGATGAAATAAAAGAAACATGACACAAGTTTTTAAATTAAAAAAACTGTTAGATTCCATGTTTAAATCAGACGTGCGCCACACTCTTGCCTTAACTACCGATTTACCAAATATGCAGTTGATAAAATTGTCTTTTATTTTTTTTAAACTCAAGCAATTTTATACATTTCCTATGTTGAAGTTGTAATGACTTGAAATTGACAAAGTGAAGATAATTGGATAAAGTCCATACGAAAAAAGAAACATGACAGAAGTTTTTGAATTAAAAAAACTGTTAGATTCTATGTTTAAATCAGACGAGCGTCACACTCTTGCCTTAACTACCGATTTACCAAATATGCAGTTGATAAAATTATCTTTTATTTGAAAAAACTCAAGCGATTTTATACATTTCCTATGTTGAAGTTGTAATGACTTGAAATTGACAAAGTGAAAATAATTGGATAAAGTCCGTACGCATGTTGTCAAATGTTTTACCACATATATAGAAAGTCTCATTAAGTACAGTGACCTTTACTATATTTTCATGGTAAAACATTGGGGTGCTGGTTTAGTGAAATAATTCAGCTTTATATTAACTTCCAGGTGCTAAAGTCTCACATTGCCTCCCTCTTTATCGACATACCCGAACTTTCATAACAAAGTCAAACAGTAACCACATACTTCAAAAAGTGCCTCAAATGTTCAGCAAAAAAAGCCTGTTTGCCACACATTTTTTCAGACAATCTTGGACAAAACACGTGGGGACACCTTCGTTCCCCCGTTCAATGTTGGTGAAATGAGTGGAAAAAGTTATCAATTGCTTTCCATGTCTTTGTATTTCCTAGTGAAATATTTTGATTCGACCACATTGAATGGGATGGGGGTGGGGGACTGTACATAAATATTTGAAATAAGTGTCCCAACTGTTTTGTCCAACATTGTAGTTGTATGATTGCTTACAGTGTGATAGAGTTACAAACACACAAAAATAGTACTTGTCCCAAAATTCTAATCAATTGCTTCTAATAGAAATGTGTGTCGGGGAGGGCATGGGGTGAGGTGGGATGGGGTGGGCAGGGGGCTGAAAAAAGATGTACACAATATTTGAAATGACATGCAAACGAATAACCAATATTTGTGTATTTTTTGCCAAACTATCTATACAGATAAATGCAAGACATCCGGTATTTTGTAAGGCCTAACACGAATAGCTGAATATCCAAATGCCAGAGGAAAACATCCACAAACCATCTTGATGTGTGTTCATTTATGTTATAGGAATTTTATGAATACGACTGTCTTGAAGGAAGGACATAACAATTTTGTAATTCATAAAGACAATATTAGAAAAATTCTTGAAAGAGTTTTGATTCTTATTTTTGTTTTAACCAAAAATCGTTCGTAAAATTAATTAATTGATTTATTTCCACTTCTTTAGATAAAATACAAAAGAAGCAATGGATATAACATGGCAGAGACCATAACAAGCATACAAAAGCTTCTACAAAGATACTTCTCCATATGATGGATATATGAAAAATAATCTGAACAGACATATGGATTTAAACAAACATCAAAAAATAAATTAAGCGATGTTAAAAATAATAATAATAATAATATAATACTACTACTACTACTACTACTAATAATAATAATAATAATAATAATAATATAATAATAAAATAAATAATATAATACTAATATTAATAATAATAATAATAATAATAATAATAATAACAATAATGATAATAATAAAATAATAATTTAATAATTTAATAATAATATAATAATAATAATGATAATAATAACAATAATAATAAATAATGATAATAAAACAATATAATAATAATATTACTAATAATATTACTAATAATATTACTAATAACAATAATAACTATAATAACTATAATAACTATAATAACTATAATAATAATAATAATAACTATAACTATAACTATAACAATAACAATAACTATAACAATAACAATAACAATAACAATAATAATAATAATAATAATAATAATAATAATAACAATAATAATAACAATAATAATAACAATAATAACAACAATAATAATAACAATAATAATAATAATAATAATAATAACAATAATAATAACAATAATAATAATAATAATAATAACAATAATAATAACAATAATAATAATAACAATAACAATAACAATAACAATAATAATAATAATAATAAATAATAAATAATAATAATAATAATAATAATAATAATAATAATAATAATAATAATAATAATAATAATAATAATAATAATAATAATAATAATAATAATAATAATAATAATTGATAATAATAATAACATAATAATAAAATAATAATAATTGATAATAATAATAACATAATAATAAAATAATATAATAATAATAACAATATTACTAATAATAAAGAAAGCATGGTGAAGCTTTATCTAAAATAAAGTTTTGCATACAATATCACAAAAAGTTTTTTGAAAGAAAATCAAGCGAAATGTAAGTTCTTTCTATTTCTAGCTAATGATTTATTTGAGGAAATACCTTTTCTGAAACCCCTTTTTTGTGATTCTAAAGACCTACTTTTTAATGCTCTATCACTTGATCAAAGTCACACTTTTTAACAGAAGATCTTAATCTGCATTTAAACTAGTAAGATTATAGACCAAGTTATCTAACCAATCATTAAACAGCTTTAGACACTAAAACACAAAATGTCTTGAAATCAAACGAGCATGCAGCCACTTGACTTTTAAAGTGTTTTGATAAAAGCAAACACTACAAAGAAGGATAGAAAGCATCTTGGTGTTGTTAGGATTATATTAAGTATGTATATTAGTGGCTAACTAGCAACATTATCATCGTTTGAAACACACACTCAAAATTAAAAAAAGGTTTGGTTTGCCGATGTTCAACGGCACCACTACAGTCAGTTTGTTTGTTTGTTTGATAATGGCTTAACGGCACCACAACAGTGAGGGTCAAATTGTGCCTGAGAGATTAGATCATTCCAGAGGTAGGAAGAAAAAAAAATAGGAGATTGAGAGAAACACGGAACTAAAAGCCAGGAAGCTGGGATCGAGAGAGGGAGTGCATGGGTGAAAAAAGGGGCAAAATAGAGGGCGGGAGGGGGGAGGGGAGAGGAGGACTAAATATGGTTGTAAAGGGAAGCATGATGAAGGAAGGAGATAATATCATCCAGATGGTTTTTCAGGAAGAGCTCGGCTATTGAGTTGTGGGGCACGAGGGAAGCTCTGGGAAGGTTGTACAGGGGGCAAGCAAGAAGGACGTGGTGGACTGTGGGGTGCAATGGCATTTGTTGCAGGGGGGTTGAGGGAGCCAACAAGGAGGTGGGAGTCAGTGAGGTGGGTGACCTATTCTAAGGCGGGAAATGTGGATATTTTCAGCACAGGAGAGATTGTGGATGAACAGTCAGAGTCAAATGTGCCAAGAGGGTGTAAAAAACTTAGGTGCAAGACTAAGGACAGAGAGGAAATTCAAAAGAAACCCCAAAATACAAACATTTGTAAGACTAAGACTACTAGTTATCTCATTGTGCCTCTATGAGTGCACCAATGAAGTTATAAATAATGCATGCATATCTAGCAAAAATTGCTTTAAAAAATGGCTAATGAATCTATCACAAGAGCATCACTGATGCTGATGCTCAACCTCTAAATTTTGTGTGAAGTTTTTGAGTGTACAGCCTGTGGTGGTGATTTGATGTCTGTCAATAAAAGAGAAAGATGGCATGATGAAGGTTATTGATGTCAAGTCCCGTCTTTTGAAATAATGTGCCATGTTTTTATTGAGAAGACATTGATCTGTTGATTTTTTGTAGTAAGAGTTTTTTAAAGCAATTCTTTTTATATTTTTGTCCTAAATTTCAGTCACTGAAAATCATCAAACTGACCAATTTCTCCTGCTGTACTTTGATTGAGCTCGGATATCCGATGGAGATCAAGTTAAAAACTTCTTCATCATATTCAACTGCTCCCATTCAAATAACGTTGGTGGAGATTTGAAAAGCAATAAGTTAACAACTTAACATGAGAAGATTGAAAGGTTTATGGTTGCTATGTCAAAGATTTTAGATAAAATTTCCATTCTTTATTACAGCAAGGCCTTAAAATGATGTAAACTGGTCAATTTTACAAATACTTGTAAGACGAAGACTACTGTAGTTATCTCATTGGCCACTATGCATGCACCAATGAAGTTATGAATAATGCATGCATATCTAGCGAAAATAGGAATATTCCCATAAATTTTCATTTTTTCATATATGATAGAGAAAATTTATATAAACAAAGTGATGAAAAAACTATGTTAATATCTTATTCCGTTTAGAAGTTATAACAATTTAAAGAGGAGAAAAATGTTCTTAAAAACACCTTGTACAGTATGTCTTTCAGCTTGATGTCATCAAGGCAAATCCAACACAATTCTTATATATTTCTTATAAATTTAATCACACTTTTTTTACATTATCGAACAGCATTTTTGGTTCATTATAGAGATAGGGTGGAATATATAATTTACCAAAAAGCATTTTGTTCTTTTATTGGTGTACATCACATTTTCAATGAGAAAAAAATCCAAATCATTTTTAAAGAAATACAAAAGACATTTCGTTGAAATTGTCTCTATGACATCACAGATGTCGTCAATCAGTCACTTTTGTCCAAATTCAAAAATACTTTTGAAATTTTGTAACTTCTAAATGAAATAAAATATCAACATAGTTTTTTCACCGCTTTGTTTCTAAACAATTTCTCTATCATATATGAAAAAATAAAAATCCATGGGAATATTCCTTTAAAAAATGGCTAATGAATTTATCAAAATGGGTTGTAAATTCTTTAAAATGAAGTAAAGTCAAGTAGTCAAGACATTTTTGCATTTCTCTTTTTTTCCTTTTTTTTTTCAGCAACAAAACTCTTATTTCAAGGATGTACTTGTTTTAAGTTTAACCCTTACTCTACCACGCAAATTTGGGTGCGCTATCTTTGACCCTGCCTCCCAAGCGCATTTTCAAAAAAGTGCTGGTAGAGTAAGGGTTAAAGCTTTAAAACAAAATCTACATGATTGGTAGCAGAAAAGGAATCAGGCATATATGAAATGGGTGCAATTGCACCTCTGCTACTGTTTGAAAAATAACAAAAATACTGCTTCACTAAGTGGTTCAACCACGTCGAGTTGATTGCACCAGAAGGTGCTTCTTAATAACAAGTTTACAAACTACGAATTAACTTTTGTCAGTATGTTAGGCTATCCCATAGTTTAGGTTCATCCACATTGGTTAGCTTTCTCTTCTGAAAGACCTTTCATCCCAGACCTCCCATAATGCTTTAATTCGAAGCATCATCAATGCTGAAGCTCAATTAATAAGAGAAATATCTAAAAGGAATTTATGTACTTTATGCCAAAATAAATTCATAGTGTGCATGATGCACGAGGGCATAGCCAGAGTGCATACAGCGTCATCTCTGCCCAGCTTCTATGCATTATCCTGTGCTGAAAATATAGCGCACTATGAATGAACCCTGTTCATATATATTAACTATTTTTTTATATGAAAAATTGCAAAAAATTTGTGATAAACATTTGAAAAATACACAAACCTTTACTTTTGGAATAATTTGTTTATGATCATGACAATATAAACACGTGTAGTATTATCGCGCGTCGTGTAAAAATATGCACATTGTACATCGCACAAGAACAATGGAAAAGTTATACACACTGCCAAAACATGTAGTGTGCGTGCATGGTTTGATATGCTAATGCATTCAGCACAGGATAATCAATGGGTTCTTGCAATGCATTAAGCATATAACGTATATATGAATATCAGTAGTAGTGTAAAGTACTCTCACGCCTTGGTACACACTCATGTTATTTGGTATGCACTCACGCCTTTGGTACTCACTCACATTTTTTGGTACTCGTATCGGGTGGGTAACAAAAGAAGTAATATGCTCAGGTGTGTTCAACACTAAAATCTTATCATTATTAATTTCAAACATATCTGTCTCTGGTTCCTGAACTTTTCCAAACAAATTAGCCAAATCAATCAAATCCATCTTTTTTGAACGCACCTTTGGAACGAAAGGTTATTTTTAGGAGGACTATACAATCATCTGAATTACAATCGTCCTCATATACAATCAAACCCTCCTCATTACTACTGGAGGATTCTGGTAAACAGGGAATCAAATCAATATCACTGTCACTGTAATCCACTAAATGATAATTTGAAATAAGCTCCTTTGTCACGTAATCATAGTCATCATTCATGCGCTTCACTCTCCATATACATTTAAAAAAAAAAATTAAATTCCACGCTCCTGTGCATTTTGCCACGTAACCTTGCGAAATTCTCCAACCGTCCTTTGTTAAATCTTTGAGTTATTTTTTGCTACATCTCTTATGAATTATACTAACTACCCATGAGGTTGATAGTGTACCAGCTCGCAATAAAATGAAACTAACGGCATCAATTGGCTTCTTAATTGGGGGCAGGGAGCAATTATTCCTGGGCATCAAAACCCAGGGTATAAAAATACAACTTTGTTCCCAGCCGTCAATGGTGCTCGCTACGCCATTCAAAATCACCCAAAACGGCGATAATATCGCCACGTGGTAGAGTAAGGGGCTTATTATTGAAGGTTCCTTTGTCTTCCAAGCAGCAAAGTTAGGCTCGTTCCACTTCAGCAACCCGGTGGGCCACCCACCGAACCATGCTGCATGTAATTTCAAGTTGGCACACTTGTCGCGGGTTGATTAACCCTTACTCTACCAGCACTTTTTTTAAATACGCCTGGGAGGCGGAGTCAAAGACGGGGCACCCAAAACGAGCGATAACATCGCTGTGTGGTAGAGTAAAGGATTAGAGGGCGCCAAAACCCAGGGTCGCCAACATATAAGTTTGTCCCTGGCCATCGTTAGTGCTTGGTACATATTTGTAAATCAGGTTATAAGCATTAACACATTTCCAACATATTCCAGATCCTACATAACCCTACTGTGTACCTTTCAATGATACACACGGTTTACAGCTACAAATATAAAGAGTGCCATTGAATTCTTTTATATCTTAGCTGTTCAACGTTGACTGCACCATCTAAAGAGATACGTTCAATGTCCTTTAAAGAGATCTAATATGCTAATTATATATCTAAACATAAACTAATTCAATTTTTCAGACTTCCTATTTGATTACCATTGATATATTTCACAAATTCTATTACGGATTCTTCATAATAACATTTAACTTGTGATGTAATGCTAAAGAAAATCAATGATGAATAAATAATTAGTGTAATTCTTCTATTCCCATTTACTCTAAGCTCGTGTGTAATATGATTCCCTCGTCTAAGGCAAATCTTATACAATTCACAACATTATTTTGTATAGCTTTCTTTGATTATTATAAAAGACACATACTTCATCATATAATTATAGGAAACACAAGTGTCTATAAATATGTCTCATTTAAAATGACAAAATTCGCACATTATCATAATTAACTACATAACTTAAAACACATATAACCATCATTTATACCTCCTAAAATTATGTTTTTTCTATCTGAAACTCAGACTATCAGCGACACAATGCTTGGCACTTTTTTCTCTGACCCCTCACCCCCCCTTCCCCCTCTTCAAAGTTGGCATGATTAGCACTTTAAAAGTAAAGAGGCCAAGAAATGTATTATAAACTTTTTGCCAACATTGAAGAGGGGTAGCAGGGAAAGGAAAAGGGCCAAATCATTTTGTCTGTGATTGTACTTTTTTTGTAATGGTTAATTTGATCAAATTATGGTATGTTGTCTTTATTTTATGAAAACCAAAAACTGAAAAAAATTCACCAACAAATATGATTCCATTTTATTTCCTGATACGCAAATAACGAACTGAATAAATCTTTCATCTGCCCACCAATCAAAACGAATAATATCCGCTGCAATTAAGTTTTGCTAAAAATAAGATACCTGTTCTTCTCATCTGCTTTATTATTTTACAAAGGACACAAATTGTTTCTTAATGCATTATATCAATTGCATCTGCTTGAATTATTCTTACGATCTAAATTTGGGAAGCTGTACCATCGTTTTGAAAGTTGGAAGTACAGGTGAAAAGGGCTACAACAACCCACACAGGACGATGCTCCTACTTCCACAGACAAACAACAAACACATCATAGTGTAATGCCCTGTATTTGTATCCTTACTACAACTACAGACCCAACTAGAGGGCGCTCAAGAGAGCGCAAACCTCTGCAAGCCACTTCTCAAAAACCTGCATTTGTCCTTTCCGCTGACTACACACCCACAGACTAAGAGACAAAAAACAAGACAGTATCAAAAGAAGATCGTATCTTCCTTGGGCACAACTAAATGTTATCAAAATCTATTTATTAGTTCTTGAGACACTTTGATCTAAAACAAATATCAAACAGACAAACAAACAAAACACACATATGTGAATACGTAACCTCAGTCCAATTTAGTATTCCATTCACTATCAAAATAGTGTTCATGTCAGCTGATAAGGATACGGTATATTGGGTAAGAATTCAATTTTCAGACAACAAGAAAAACGATATTTCATGGCTCCTGGGAGTGTATAACATCAAATGCTAAAAACCCACATACAGTAATTACTGTACGTATGTCCTATGAGATGGGGTCATCAAACTGCTTTTAAATCTACTGCTACAAGCTTCAGCAGAATATCTATTTCCCACTATAAAGATTCTCATAATCTTTCTAATCAAAAAAGACTTGAAACCAGACTGGACCCCAAATGTGTTTCTGACAGAATCTTTTCTAATGTGGTAAATTGTAGAAATTATTAATTTACTGGTCACCCTTACAACATTTTGAGCTCGCTGTAAGCTTGTCAAGTTTGCTGTTGGCTCATACAAGATTGGCGTTAGATTTTACAAGCTAGTCGTTAGTTAATTTGAGCTCCCTGTTATTTTACACCCACTTGTAGCGAGTTAATTCAAACAGGCTATTTTTGTTCTGCAGGTTTGTACTAAATGTAGTAACTGCAAAGTCATTTCAAAGTGGGGACTTCATTTAGGTTTCAATTGTAAGTTTGTGGCATGCTTAAATCAAGCTCGCCATTGCTGTATGGCCATTATGTAAGTGAAACAAATTTGTGCAAAAAGTCTGATTTAGTATGGTTTGGTTTGATGAGGTTTAACTGCACCGTGACAGTCAGAGTCAAACGTGCCAAGAGGGTGTTAATAATTACGGAGCAAAGATTAGGAAAGAGATGATTGGAAAAAAAGGAAAGGATGGAAAGAAGTGAAAGTTTTAGAGGAAATAAGTTTCAGAAGAAAATCTAATTTCTTGTAGAAGAAAGTCTGATTTACAAAAGTAATATCACCCAATTACCAGTGTACACACTAAGGTTCGATAGAATTTAAAATTAATTTGTTAACTTTCAAGGCATTACATCATTTATTACCCAACTACGTCAATGATTTACTTTCATTATACAGGCCTAAGAGCGTACTAAGATCTCAAGATACCGTGAACTTAAAAGTCCCTCGTATACTGTCATCCAGTGGAAAAATATCTTTCTGCTGGGCTGCACCACACCTCTGGAATAAACTCCCCATGGCCATCCGTTCAATCCAAAATCTCACAGGTTTCAAAAGGGCTCTTAAAACTCACTTATACACTCAATATTTTAATTAGTTAATGTTTAGTTTTTAGTGCCTGTTTTTGCCTGTTTATGCCTGTTTTTGTTGTTATAAGTAAGTATATGTTTTTGTATAAGTATAAATTTATTTATAAGTACAAGAATAAGTTAATGTTTAAGTATATGTTATTTTTGTTTTCCATTGTAAAGTGCTTGTGAGCTGGCATATTTTGTTCTGAAATAAGCACTTAAAATATATGGTATATAATAATAATAATAATAAGGTTCAAAGTGTGGGAGGATTTTCTCCCCTTGTGTAATTTTTGGGTGGATTTTAAAAAAGAGGGGAAAATCTTTTTGGAAAAATACCAAAAAAGGGCAAAAATTCCAAAATAGGCCAAAAATACCAAGTTTGGCTTTTTTTTAAACTATTTTTTTTATTTTTTTATTTTTGCGTAAATTTCCCCTCTAATTATTTTTGAGTGGGAATTTGATAATATGTGCAGGAATCTCGTACCTTAATGTGAACACTGCCATTTACTAGTCTCACAACTATTATTAAATTCAAGTACTTCTATTTATTTTAAACATTTTCAGATAATAAATAATTGTTACTTCACCAGATTCTGCATTAATTTTAGAACAAACCCTAAACTGCAATATCGATGAATCATTTCCACACAATCATTCAAAATAGGAAAACAAAAGATAGCATAGACATTATATGTGTTTCTGCTAAGTTTCTTTTTATGTGGTTTACCTTCTGTAGTTATTTATCTTTATAAAGGATCAATAATAAAACTCTCACAAAATATTCTCACTGTTTATACTGTTTAGCTGTATCAATTAGTCTTTTGCCTGTTAAATAAGTACTAAAAATTTAGTTGCCCCACATTCCATATCAAGCACATGCAACATTTACTTGCATTTTAACCGTTATTTGACCCCAAGGGTTCCTAAAGGGTACTTTTCTCACAGTATATTTCTCCAGAACATATCTAGAAGGGAAGGCAGACCATGGGGTCCCGGGTCTGCAACTAGTGAGTTCACAACTGGTTATCAAAGGCCGTGGCCATCTTGATATAATGTCCAGCACTGGATGCTTTCGGGACGTTAAACCTTGCTATGCTATGATGATCAGTCTGCATTTTAACATTTAATATTCCAAGTCTTTAAGATAGGATACTACATTTTGCTTCATATCTAATATCCAACATTAATGATCATAGAAACCATCCAAGATCAAGTCCTTTGCCGTTATTACTTCTAAAACCCAGGGCAGCAATGTCAAGAGCACAGGCCATTATACATCTTAAGGCACCTTTTCAACATCAAGGTTTTTAAAAACTTTAATCTTATCTTCATCAAGAGAGGTGATGTCAAAAGGAATAAGGGCAGTATGTATGTGGGTTGTGTTTAACTAAATGTTTCATCTGTACATTTGTTTTCCTGGGGCCTTGTGAATCTATCATAATGTGTTTTGCAATGACAACAAACTGATTATTCTCTGTAGCTGAAAGGTACTCACAGGGCTAGCTAGAAAGAACTATTTTGTAGGAAGTGTGACTATCCTAAATGATAGACAGTGACAAGATATAAAGGTTGGTGAAGAAAAAAAAATTAGGTTGCTATTTATATAGCGCTCACTTCTAAAGTACTAGCTATAATCAGTGGCACTTTACAATCAAAATAAAAAGCAATAAGTCAAGCAAAGTAATCATGTAAATGCTAATTGAAAAAGGTGAGTTTTAAGTTTCTTTTTGAAGAGGGGGAAAGATACATTTGATCTCGGCCGGCAATCTATTCCATTCTTTTGGACCCAGCTACATCAAAATACACAATTCCCAAAGATTTTTCTGTAAGTTTTTGGTATTCGAATGTGGAAGAATGAGTTGATCTCAGTCAATAATTGCTTTGTTTTACATGAAAATAACTTGTTAAGTAGGTTGGAGCTAATCCATCTAAACATTTGAAAGACATGCATAGTAATCAAAATAAAATTTGAGATGTTATTGGCAACCAATGTAAAGACTTCAAGCATCCTGAAGCACTATTATATTTCTTCTTCCCTAAAATCAATCTCGCTGCAAAATTTTCAACCCTTTGTAATTTATTTATTGACGTACTTGGCAAGCCATAAAACAACATACTACGATAGTCATTGGCTTAAAAATAACAAGAGAAAGTACCAACTGTTGCAGGGACTGATTATTTAGATGACTGCGTAATGACCTTAAGCGATGTAGCAAATACATAGCTGTTTCACACTTTTCATTTATGTGTCTTTCAAATGTTAGCTGATTGTCCAACCAAACTCCAAGATACTTAATACACCGACTACCATCCACGTGGCATTATTGATATTGATACCATTAAACCTACAATGATCTAATTGGACCTTGCCACCAAATTTTATATATTCAGTTTTACTATTATTCAGTTATAGTCTGTTTTTATTCATCCAGGTTGAAATAAGGATAGCATATTCTACCAAAGCATCAATGCAATACTGCTCATCTAGAAAGCTGTTGGCTGCAAAACTGCTATGATAACCAACAACTAAAAACCAACATCTACATTTAGGTACAAATTGTACAGTTTTCCAAAACTTTCTGAAACAAAGTGTTTTCAATTTTTTTTAACTCCAATGTTTTGAAACACTTTTAAAATGGTTGGTTAATTCTAAGGTTGAAAGGCAGTAGGAATTAACCAGGGAAGTGACACTTTAGAGTGTTAAGGCAGTAAAATTGACCAGGAAAGTGACGCTTTAGAGTGTTGAAGGCAGTAGGAATTGACTAGGGGAGCGGCACTTTAGAGTGTTGAAAGGCAGTAGGAATTGACCAGGGAAGTGACACTTCAGAGTGTTGAAAGGCAGTGGGAATTAACCAGAAAAGTGACACTTTAGAGTGTTAAGGGCAGTAGAAATTGACCAGGGAAGCAACACTTTAGAGTGGCAAAACCCTGATTTGACCACAAAAGTGCTGTGGAACTAAGAAGCAGTGCTTCAGTAGTTAGAGAGCCCACTCGTAAACAAAAGATACCGAGTTCAAGCTCACTTCCATACAATCACTTCCAAGGTGCACTGCTTTAGAAGTTAGAGAGCCAACTCGTAAACAAAAGGTACTGCGTTCAAGCTCACTTCCATACAATCACTTCCAAGGTGCACTGCCTCAGTAGTTAGAAAGCCAACTCGTAAACAAAAGGTACAAAGTTCAAGCTCACTTCCATACAATCACTTCCAAGGTGCACTGCCTCAGTAGTTAGAGAGCCAACTCGTAAACAAAAGGTACTGCGTTCAAGCTCACTTCCATACAATCACTTCCAAGGTGCACTGCCTCAGTAGTTAGAGAGCCAACTCGTAAACAAAAGGTACTGCCTTCAAGCTCACTTCCATACAATCACTTCCAAGGTGCACTGCCTCAGTAGTTAAAGAGCCAACTCGTAAACAAAAGGTACTGCGTTCAAGCTCACTTCCATACAATCACTTCCAAGGTGCACTGCCTCAGTAGTTAGAAAGCCAACTCGTAAACAAAAGGTACTGCGTTCAAGCTCACTTCCATACAATCACTTCCAAGGTGCACTGCCTCAGTAGTTAGAGAGCCAACTCGTAAACAAAAGGTACTGCGTTCAAGCTCACTTCCATACAATCACTTCCAAGCTGCACTGCCTCAGTAGTTAAAGAGCCAACTCGAAAACAAAAGGTACTGAGTTCAAGCTCACTTCCATACAATCACTTCCAAGGTGCACTGCCTCAGTAGTTAGAGAGCCAACTCGTAAACAAAAGGTACCGAGTTCAAGCTCACTTCCATACAATCACTTCCAAGGTGCACTGCCTCAGTAGTTAGAGAGCCAACTCGTAAACAAAAGGTACCGAGTTCAAGCTCACTTCCATACAATCACTTCCAAGGTGCACTGCCTCAGTAGTTAGAGAGCCAACTCGTAAACAAAAGGTACTGAGTTCAAGCTCACTTTCATACAATCACTTCCAAGGTGCACTGCCTCAGTACTTAGAGAGCCAACTCGTAAACAAAAGGTACTGAGTTCAAGCTCACTTCCATACCATCACTTCCAAGCTGCACTGCCTCAGTAGTTAGAGAGCCAACTCGTAAACAAAAGGTACTGAGTTCAAGCTCACTTCCATACCATCACTTCCAAGCTGCACTGCCTCAGTAGTTAGAGAGCCAACTCGTAAACAAAAGGTACTGAGTTCAAGCTCACTTCCCTACAATCACTTCCAAGCTGTACTGCCTCAGTAGTTAGAGAGCCAACTCGTAAACAAAAGGTACTGAGTTCAAGCTCACTTCCATACAATCACTTCCAAGCTGTACTGCCTCAGTAGTTAGAGAGCCAACTCGTAAACAAAAGGTACTGTGTTTAAGCTCACTTCCATACAATCACTTCCAAGCTGCACTGCCTCAGTAGTTAGAGAGCCAACTCGTAAACAAAAGGTACTGAGTTCAAGCTCACTTCCATACCATCACTTCCAAGCTGCACTGCCTCAGTAGTTAGAAAGCCAACTCGTAAACAAAAGGTACTGAGTTCAAGCTCACTTCCATACAATAACTTACAAGGTGCACCTTACAAGTGAACCAGTATTTTATAGTTGTAACATGAAAATGAAATTACAACTGCAAGAGGCCCTGCTAAAGCATTTCAAAGGGGTATTCCACCCTGCCCCTACTTTCATTTTCCTTTCCCTCATTACCTCCCTGCCCCTTTTTTTTTTAGAAACCCTCTAAATTGTGTTCACAAGAACATCAATTTTATAATTGCTTTACCTGCAAGAGACTTGATGACAAAGATGTAATAAGTTTGCTTGGAGATGAGATATACAAAGTCTAGAAAGTTTGACCACAATACAAATAATTAAAGGAGACAAAGTCTGATGCACTCAATATTTCATATGATAGAGGATTAAACTCTAAACTAACCATCAAAACAGCAGGTCACAATCATATTCCTATCTTAAGTTATTCATGATTGAAGTCGACACATGGGGGCTGCCATTTTATTCAATTTTAAATTGATATCTTGTGCATGGTTACATTATTTCCCCAACAAGGACATAAGGATTATAATGTATTTCTTTATAAATTATTACAGTTTTTATTCCAAAATGATGTGACACAAAGTTTTAACAGCATGTTTTGATGTTTCATATGTTATGTATAATTCACAAAATTGTCCTTGACTCTTACAAAAGGAAAACTTGTGATACACCACTGGGTATTAAAATAAAGTTAATGGTTACATCGTGATGTGTAACAATAGAAAAGTGAGATACTTGTATGATAAGGCAAACTATGATGCCATGAAAGATAGATTTCAAATTGATGGACGGAAAAACTAGCAAACATAGTTGGATGAGCAGTGGGATATATTCACTGGAGAATAACAATCAGCAGTGGATAGTCATGTGCCCAGAGCAACAACTAAATCTAATAGGAAGCAAAGTGTTAATATAGACAAGATATTAAAAGTAAAAGTTAAGAGAAAGAAAAGGCTTTGGAATATATACATTCATGACAATGATTTAACTGTATTAGAGGATTACAAGAGGCTTAGGAATCAGACAAAAAGAATGACATGTAACAATATTAAACAGCGTGAAAAAATGTAGCTTTTAAAGTGAAAGAAAATCCTAAGAAGTTCTGTAAATTTGTACAAAACGAAACCAAAACCAAGACATCAGTTTCTGACCTGTATATAAATGATGAGATGGGAAGTGTCATTCTAGTAATAAGGAAAAAGCAGAGATATTAGCAGAGTGTTTTACATCAGTATTCACCAATAAAAAGGATATGAATTTTCCAGTCTTAACCATCACTGAAAGCACTCCTGAGCTAAACACTTTGGAAATAAAAGAGGAAATTGTCTTAAAGCGATTAAAAAACTTGAAAGTTGGATCAGATTCTATACACCCAAGGATCTTACAAGGATCTTAAAAGAGATGTGTGAGGTAATAGCTTTAACATTGTCAATTATATTTCAGTCATCTATTGAAGGAAGTAAACTACCAGTAGTTTGGAAATGTGCTAATAACGAAAAAGACCAGAGTATTGCAAAACTTGAATCGTGTGTAGAGGAAATCAAGACATGGTGTGCTGACAACAAACTAATTCTTAATGATAGTAAAACTGAAGTAATTCATATTTCACACGCTTTTCTAAGCACTACTCCAGTTTCCTCTGTTATGATTGGTAATTCATGTATATCTCCTGTTTCCTGTGTTAAAGACCTAGGTGTTATTTTTGATGATAAGCTTACACTGCTGCCACATGTAAATAATATATGCCGCTCCGCTTCACTTGCCATCAGAAAAATCAGCCAAATTCAGAAATATCTTGATCAAAAGTCAACTGAGACACTTATTCACGATTTGTATCATCCAGACTTGATTGTTGCAACAGTATCTTATTTGGACTTCCTTCTCAACAAATCTCAAAGCTTCAGCGCATTCAAAACACTGCTGCCAGATTAGTTACTCTCACAAGTAAGAAATCTCACATTAAACCCATCCTCCACCAACTTCATTGGCTTCCTATATGTGAAAGAATAAACTACAAGCTTCTCACCCTCACATACAAAGCCATCCATGGTCTTGCTCCAAATTATATTTCCAACTTACTCACCTTACAATTACCAACTCGCTCACTCAGATCTAACAGTGCTATTCTCCTAAAGCCGCCAAAAATTAACACCAAGACTTACGGTGAACGTTCTTTTCAATATGCAGCCCCAAACTCTGGAACATTCTCCGATCTACATCAGAAATGCCCCTACTTTAGATATTTTTAAGAGTGTATTGAAAACACACCTTTTCATGAGTTCCCCTCATTGGAACTTGTAACTTTTTCCTGCTTGTATCTTTTTAAGTATGGTTTTTTGTTCTCTTACTGTTTGTATCTTAAGGTTTTCTCATCTTATATTTGTTTATGTAAAGCGCATTGAGACCGTTTGGTATAATGCGCTATATAAAAATGTATTATTATTATTATTAACACTGCTTTGTTCAAAAGAGGTAATAGAAAATATGCTGGAAACTAGGCCAGAGAGTCTATTACCTGTACAATTTGTAAAGTTTGGAGGCAATTGTATGAGAAAGAATTGTTCAGCACAAGAAACTCAACAAATTGTGCCGCGATAGGCAATGTGGTTTTGTAGCTGGAAGATCGACAGTCCTACAAATGATTTGTGTTTCAAATGAGTGGACTAAAATCTTAAACAGAGGAGAATGTTGCAAATTGTGACTTTATGAAAGCATTTGACAAAGTACCTCAGGAAGACTAATACACAAATTGAAATTGTACAAAATTAGTGGAATATATTTAAAGTGGATTGAATCGTTTCTCTTTGGTCGCAAACAAAGGGTACTCATCAGTGATGAATGTTCAGAGTGGAAACCTATTATGAGTGGAATACCCCAAGGATCAGTTTTAGGACCGACTCTGTTTGTACTTTATATTAATGATCTTCCTCGTTCACTTTAAAATAATAGCACATCATATTTGTATGCTGATGACCACCAAAGTATATCATGAGCATTGAGAGCAGATTGTGGAAACTTTCAAAAGGATATTTTTCATATGTATGAATGGTTTAAAAAATGGATGCTACTATGCAAAACTATGACAATTGGTCTTTCTTCTGTTGATAGGTATGATAATCAAAAAATGTAGTCAAATAGTGAAAAAGATATTGGAGTTACAATCGATGACAAACTCTTATTTGATAAGTACATCACTGACAAAGTAAACAAAGCAAACTCTGTCATGGGTGTCATAAGAAGATCTTTCATGTACTTGGATGGAACAACATTCATATTTTTGTATACAAGTCTTGTACATCATTTAGAATATGCCAACCAGGTATGATGATTGATATGATTGAAAACGTACAGCGTAAAGCAGCAAAACAAATTCCTGGATTAAGAGACCTGTCTTATGAAGAGAGATTAAGAAAATTGGATTTACCTACGCTCAGTTATCGACGAGTCCGTGGGGATATGATTAAAACTGATAAGATACTACCTGGCAGGTATGATGAGGAGGTATCTAATTTTTACCTCAAATACAAGGCTCTTTTACTTGTGGACAAAATCATAAAATCTTTAAGAGAAGACCATGGTTAAATATCAAGAAGAATCATGTTTCTTTTTGGGTGGTGGACTAATGGAACAATTTACCATGTGATGTTATTGAATCACCAAGTATCCAGGCCTTCGAGAGAAGGCTGGATCAATTTTGGATCAATCAGCCAATGAAGTACAGTTATACTGAAAGCATTAAATCATCCTGACAACATCTTGTTACAGAATTAGATGATTCAGAAGAAGAGCTGGTACAAGAGGAACTGAGGGGCTTTCTACCAGAAAAATCTGTAAGAAAACAATGCATCATAAGCTAGCAAACTTGAGATATATCATAAAGAACTACAAGGCATTCCAACATTATGCTGGGTTAATGACATCATTTTCCAACATTATGCTGGGTTAATGACATCATTTTCTGCATGTTTTAAAATCAAACTGGCAGCTCCCAGTTTGTTTGTTTGGTGATGTTTACCAGCACCGGGACAGTCAAGAGTCAAATGTGCCAAGGCCCAAGAGGGTAATATAAAATCATGGTATTAGAATAAAGAGATAGAAAAGAAAAGGTTTTAGGAGAGAACAGGGAGGTTTGGTTTGTTGATGTTTAACAGCACTGGGACAGTCAGAGTCAAATGTGCCAAGAGGGTGTTAATAAATAATGGTGTAAGAGTAAGGATAGTGATGAGGAGATGGAAGGTTTGAGAGGGAGGGTTGAGAGAACGAGAAAATAATGGAAAGGAGAAGAAGACGAGAGAGAGAGGAGGAGGATGGAGGTAATAATAAAAATGGGAAGATTATATAGAATGGTATGATCTACTCTTGCGGAAGAAGCTAATAATGTCAGCGCAGGACTTTTCCTCAAAGAGATCTGAGATGGAGATGAAGGGGATGAGAGGTTCTGAAATTGGAGTATAAGGGACAGGTTAAGAGGATATGTTTGACCGACAGTTTGATATGAGGCAGACAGGTAGTAGCTTTAAATTTTTTAATAATTACATCAAAAAAAAGTGTCAGATTGCTTCAGAAGGTACAAAACTTAGCCAGAAGATTTTTCATTTTTAATTCTATCATATGGAGTAAGGATTATGTCAGACTTTGTCTCCTTTAAATTATATTATAAATCTGTTTAGATATTTAGTACATCTACAATGCCACAGTTTGAAAAACACCTCCCATTTTATCAAAACCGTTCATGGAATTTTCTCATCCACAATAAGACATTAATCTACATTTGATTTGACATACTTCTCTGTGAATTCCCAAAATTATCACAAAATTGTAACATGCCCAGCAAATCAATAGTAAACAAAGCACATTATGCAAAAATATTGCCTAAGTTTTTGTACAAAGTTTGTATGTCCCACCAAAAATAAAGATAAGAGGATTGGCCAAGATCGAACTTAAGATTTGCCGCTAAATGCAAAAATTATATTTGGTTGAAATAAATGCACACGTTATAATTGGATATGTTTTGAAGTATCATTTCTTAATATTGGTCAGATCTTGTCAGTGAGTGGGATGATAATATAACACTAAGAATATCAAAACAACTTTTGGACGTCACCCAACCAGGATCTTCTTCAGCAACACACAGTGAGGGCATGATGGTCATTTTAGACTTTCGCAATGACGGTGACAAACGGTTGCAACATACTTGTGACAAATCTGTACATACTGTGCTTTAAAATATGTGGTGAGTTTATTTTGAAACAAATCCAACACTTTCTCCAGGTGTAAAACTCGCTTCCAGTTCTGTTTTGGCATACCTACACTTTTCCATAATTAAAACAATGGGTTAATCTAAGCAATAATTTCAAATGATTACCAAATATTTACAAAATCTAACCTTACTGTCAACATCTCAACCCACTGCAAACTCCTACAATGGGCATTTTGTTCATTGCGTTAATTTTCATACATACATACCTAGCACAGAATGTATTGCGAATGTTCATGCATTATTCTGTGCTGAGTGCATTAAATCATGCACGCACACTATCGTTTTAGCAGTGCGTCTAAAATTTCCGTTGTTCAATGAATATGTTTTAAACGCGTGTGATAATTGCACGTGTGTTCATGTTGTCATGGCGTTAAAAAATTACCCCAAAGTATTACTTTGTGTATTTTTTTTCAATGTATTTTCCGATATTTTGGTGATTTTTAAATGAAAATAAGTCAATATATATATATGAACAGGGTTAATGAATAACGCGCTATGCGTTCGGTACAGGATAATGCATAGAAGCTGGTTGCACACATATTGCTGGATGCTCCGCCCTCGTGCATCACTCAATAGTGAGTTCTTCATTAACCCATTATTAACATTGCTTTAGTCCAAAGGTCTATGCAAATATGGACATAACATTAAAATTTACCAAATTGTATCTATTTATCTATATATTCAAACACCAAATACTTTCATCATAATCAATTACAAAATGACTACTAACAGCTGTTTAAGTTGTTTTAATTTCAAACAAAATTCCTTGGATATTTTTGTGTGTCACATGAAATTATCAAAAGATTAAATCTGTTAAAACTATAAGGAGACAAAGTCTGACATTATTTTGGAATAAAAAACTGTAATCACATTTATAAAAAAATACATTAAATTTTTTAATGCAGAAAATGATATCACCAGCCCAGCAGGATATGTCCCTATTGGGGAAAGTATGCCAGCATGCACAATATTTCAATACAGAATTGAACAAAATGGCAGTCCCATGTGTCGATTTCAAACATGAATAACTTGAAATAGGAATACGATTTTGACTTGTTGCTTTTGGTAGTTGTGTTAAGATTTGTATCCTCTATCATATGAAATAAGAATGTATCAGACTTTAAGTCTCCTTTAACTTTAAATGAACTTGAAACTCGAATATCTCCTAAATGGATAAAGATTTTTGAATGCTTTCTTCGAAGAAAAAAATTTCATTTGAAGAAGTCTTGTCAAATAAGATCGACATACTTGACCACTGAACTAAGCCTTTAAAGATTTTAAGCTCTCCTTCCAGTCGAACACCACAAATTTATCACAAACCAAAATTTCTCAAACTTTGATCGGCTAAAAATTGACACTAAAAGAAGTATATATAACATTCAAAAACAGTCCGAGTCTGTTCTACCCAATTTTAAAACAGTCGACTCATCAGTTAATGTCCATAGACCTTTAAAGTTGGACACAAATGAAAAATTCCTGTCTGGCACAGGAGTTGAAACTACAGTGTGCCAAGACAAATACATCCATGCCAGATGGAAAGATGATCAGAAACCAATGAAGTAACAAAGTAAACAGAGGAGGACCCAGAATGAGACAATTAAAGGCTAGATTAAGTTTGATTTTCCTCTTACAGCGAGAGAAAAAAAGTAAAACAAAATTAAGAAACTATCATTAGGCCCCTAGTTGAGCTTTTTCAGAATCCTGCTCCACCCAATTTTTCCCTCATGCCCCTCTTTATCTCCACCTTGCCAATCCTTAACTCTACCTTGCCCCTCCTTACCTCCACCTTGCCCCTCCTTACCTCCACCTTGCCCCTCCTTACCTCCACCTTGCCCCTCCTTACCTCCACCTTGCCCCTCCTTAACTCCACCTTAACTCCACCTTGCCCCTCCTTAACTCCACCTTGCCCCTCCTTACCTCCACCTTGCCCTCCTTACCTCCACTTTGCCCTTCTTTACCTCCACCTTGCCTCTCCCTACTCCTACTTACCTCCACCTTGCCCCTTCTTACCTCCACCTTGCCCCTTCTTACATCCACCTTGCCCGTCCTTATCTCCACCTTGCCCCTACTTACCTCCACCTTGCCACTCTTTACCTTCACCTTGCCCCTCCTTACCTCCACCTTGCCCCTCACCTCCACCTTGCCCCTCCTTAACTCCACCTTGCCCCTCCTTACCTCCACCTTGCCCTCCTTACCTCCACTTTGCCCTTCTTTACCTCCACCTTGCCTCTCCTTACTCCTACTTACCTCCACCTTGCCCCTTCTTACCTCCACCTTGCCCCTTCTTACATCCACCTTGCCCCTCCTTATCTCCACCTTGCCCCTACTTACCTCCACCTTGCCACTCCTTACCTTCACCTTGCCCCTCCTTACTTCCACCTTGCCCCTCACCTCCACCTTGCCCCTCCTTACCTCCACCTTGCCCCTCCTTACCTACACCTTGCCCTCCTTACCTCCACCTTGCCCCTCCTTATCTCCACCTTGCCCCTTCTTACCTTCGCCTTGCCCCTCTTTATCTCCATGTTGCCCCTTCTTATCTCCACCTTGCCTCTCCGTATCTCCATCTTGCCCTCCTTACCTCCACCTTGCCCCTCCTTACCTCCACCTTGCCCCTCCCCACCTCCACCTTTTCCCTCCTTACCTCCACCTTGCCCCTCCCCACCTCCACCTTTTCCTCCTTACCTCCACCTTTTCCCTCTTTTATCTCCACCTTTTCCCTCTTTTATCTCCACCTTTTCCCTCTTTATCTCCACCTTGCCCTTCTTTATCTCCACATTGATTTCAGATATGAATAAGATATCCTTTCTTTGTAAGCTGAGCAAACTTTTGCAGTACAACTAAAAACGAAGTTTATATACCTCTATTTACACTGGGTTTTTTTATTTCACTGGTTATGATATCAAGGTTTAACATCCCAACAAGCTTCCTTTCAACATATCAACATCAAGATGTTCACGGCTGTTTTACCAATTGGCAAACACTGGGATTTCCACTTGTCAAGCTAAAAACTTTACCACTGACCCATGGAACAACACTATGCCAATTGTTAGGTGTGTTTTATCCATAGAAGCTTGTAAGAATTTTGCACAATAGACAAATACCAATTACTCAATCGTGGCCTGTCACTCCGTTAGAACAGGTACACTGCATGAGCAAACTTTATATCATTGCTCATTTACACAAAAACAAGGACAACATTTTGCATTACTTAGTTTATGTATTTTATACAATAACAATACTAGAATATTAGCACTCACTAGAGTGCATACCTCCACCCCGTTGCAATTCCAACATGCCTAAAATAATTTTAGACTTCATTTGATCCCAACAAAGAAAACTCTCAGTAATAATTTTGCCAATTTTTTTACTAAGAAATTGGCAAAAATAAGGTCTGAGCTTGACGTTGAATTTGTTAATGTTAATATATCTGCTCTTGATGCCAGTAAACAATGTAATGATGATGTATTTCTGCTTGATTCTGACAATGATTTAATGATTGATGATTTACATATGCACAGTAGTGATATCTTTGCAAATTTCTACCCTGTAGAGAAAGCTGAGATCCGACATATAATTTCTAAGATCCCAAACAAGACAAGTTCTCTTGACCCACTGCCCGCTTGGCTCTTGAAGGAATGTGTTGACATAGTGGCTCCTATAATCATGTCTCTTGCAAATAATTCCTTTAGTTCTAGTTATTTTCCATCAATTCTTAGAAACGCAATTATTTCTCCTTATCAAGAAGTCCACCCTCAATCCAGAAGTTTAAAAAAATTATCGACCTATCTCCAATCTTCCCACCCTTGGCAAGATACTTAAATATCCAGCAGTCTCTAGGTTTAATGAACATCTTCATTCAAAACATCTTACTGAAGATTTTTAATCTGCCTACAAACCGGCACATAGTACTGAAACTGCATTATTGCGTGTTAAGAACGATGTATTAAATGAGTTAGATTCGGGTAAAGTTGTTTTACTTGTACTTCTAGATATGTCTGCAGCCTTCGATACCATTGACCACACTATTCTTATAAATAGGCTTCAGAGTAAATATGGTATCGGAGGTTGTGTTTTTAAACTGGTTTAGATCTTATCTTAGTGATCACAAGAGTTCAGTTTGTATCTCTGGTAGTTATTCTACTGCCCATCCTCTTAAAATTAGGGTGTTTCCCAAGGATCTGTTGCAGGTCCTCCGATCTTCAATGCCTATTCGCAGCCTGTTACCCACTTTTTCAAACTCTTCAATGTTGCTCACCATATATATATGCTGATGACACTCAGCTATAAGTTAGCTTCGATCCTAAAAAGCTAGGTGATAAGAAAACTGCCAAAGCTCGCTTGTCAAATTGCATTGCGGTGGTTAAAGGCTGGATGCTTCATAACAAACTTACACTTAATGACACCAAAACTAAATTTTTGATCATTTCATCCAAAAAACAAACGCATCCCATCCAGTCCATTGATTTGCAGATCATTGGGTATGTGATTGTTCCTTCATCATCCATTAAAAATTTAGGTACCATCATTGAAACTTGTGTGAATATGAATTCCCTGATCTCTACAATATGTCGTACTGTAAATTTTCATTTGCGTAATATTTCTAGAATCCGGTGGTACATTGATCAAAATACTTGTGTTCATGCAGTGCGATCTCTCGTCTTTTTTTGGCTGGATTATGGCAACTCCCTGCTTGGTGACATATCACGTGAAAACTTTCAACGCTTGTAAAGACTTCAAAATTGTGCAGCGCGCATGATTTTTTGTGTAGATAGACGTGCAAGCGCTTTCCCCCTCTTGCGTGTTCTTCATTGGTTGCCCATCCAGCAGAGAATCTATTTCATGATCATACTGCATGTGTACAACTGCATTAAAAAAAAATGAGCCTTCATACCTTCAAGATTTGCTGCATATTTATGAGCCTGGACGCATTGGTCTTAGATCCAACAAGAATATCACTCGCCTTGTGGTGCCAAGAACTAATTGTGTCAGTGGGGACTGCACGTTTTCTGTCCTGGGACCACGTTTGTGGAATAATCTACGTATTGCAATCCGTCAGGCTCAAACTGTTTATACTTTTAAGAAGGCCCTTAAGACTCGTCTTTTACCTACTGATTAAGTTTTATGCTGTCTATAATATTTAATTTCTTGTTTTATTTATCTAGTTTTTGATTTTTACCAAATCTTTTATGCTTATATATTGTCCTGCAATTCTTTTATTTTTTGATATTGTATATTAAGAGTTTGTCTATGTATTATCAATTTTATTGTAAAGTGCTTCAATCCACGGGAGAGGCGCTATATAAATAAGTGCAATAATAATAATAATCTACCTCAGAAATCCTAGGCCCAGCAAGATTCATCCCCAAGTTTTGATCTGTAATGAACATTTGCATTTGGAACACTAAAAGATTATCTTCTGACTGGATTTCTTCCCTAAGGCCATATCATTGTTTTCAGTTTTATTCAAGTAAAACATCATTGTTTGAGCTCTATTCAGCCAGGATTCACATTCCATCATTTTCCATTCATGGCAAAAGCAATTGTATCATTTTCATTGATTCCAGAGAAAACTTTTTGTTTGGATTGATTGATTGTTTGGATCTTCATTCAGACCACAAAAGTCATTGTTCAGCACATTCCATTGGAAACTTTCAACTTAAGTCTTAGTCTTGACAACTTAGTCTTGACAGATCTCATCCTAAAACATCCCCACCCCTTAATATCTGACCTTCCCCTGTTCCAATTAGTAACAAATTTGAATCACTTTGTCATGAAACAGTAACAAAACCACACACCAAACTTAATCAATACCCAATCATCAGTTCCAAAGTATCTTGATGACAGACAAACTCACCTTAAAATGTTCCCACCCCTCAATTTTTCCCTTCCCTTGTTCCAATATGTCTCAAATTTTAATCACTTCTTCCTTGAGCAGTAAAAAAACACACCAAATTTAATCCAAATCTAATCATCAAATCTTAAGATATCTTGATGACATACAGAGGCAAAAACATGTCCCCAACCCCTATTTCCACCCTTACCCTGTTCCAACATGTCTCAAATTTTAATTACTTTTTCCTAGAGCAGTAAAAAAAGCACACACCAAATTTAATCCAACAACAGCTCTGGAAATATCTTGATGACTAACAAAAAACAAACTCACCTTAAATTGTCCCCACCCCTCCATTTACACGCTTCCCCTGTTCAGCGAACCCAATCAACAGTTCTTCATATATCTTTATGACAAACAAACAAAATTTACAAAATTTTAAGAAAAACATAACCTACATCCAACTTTGTTGGCAGCGATAATAAATAAAACATAAATAGTAACAAGATCTGCTTTCAGCCCATAGCCAGTAATCATCATGCAAGAGAGGGGAGAAGGGGAGGGGGTGCGTTTTCTGAAGTTGACCACCTGTAGTGTAGTGTTCCAAGTGATGTGGAACATTTTGGTACCTTTGCGGTAGGTGGGGGTGCAAACACACCCTTCACACCCCCTTCCCCTAATCCACCCCTCCTCCTCCATACAGACCTGGCTTTTATCTTTAGAATGAAAGTCAGGTGGGTGAATTAATGATGTATGAATGATGTAAACCACGGGTTCCACATTAATTTTTTTCAAGGGCTATTATTTTACAACAGCCTCAGGCTGCGGGCCAATCGCACGGTAAAACCAGCGTCACATGACAAACAAAATCCCTCAAACAATCCTTGAATACAAACAAGCAGAGAGCGTGCATGTGATAAGAAAAATGTACGCCAGATGTCGGCTGTTCTCAATATTCACCTTCCTTTGACAAGTCCAATGGTGTCGGCAGATATTCTATTTTAGGGGTCACTGCACTTCAGAGGAAACTGGGGGGGCACTATAAAGGTGGTGCCTATTGGTGGCATCTGAAGCGTGCATGTAGCCAGCATGGGGTCCAGAAGCCTGCTTAAGGGCCTCTGAGGGGGCCAGGGGCAAAGCTCTGGTAGGGGTCCAGAGGCGAAGCTCTGTAAGGGTCCAGGGCTCTGTAGATTTCTTGTTTTTGATGTCCCAAAATGGCTTAATATGAAATACAGAAATTCCAAAATTAAATTGAAAAAAGGAACAAAATATCCCCATAAAGACGCCACTGGACAAGCCGCAAGTCTGCCCAATTTATATTGGCACTAAAGATAACATTTTAGTTGATAAGATAACATTTTAGTTGATAAGTTGCTGATCTGCCTAGAAAAAACCTAGTTATTATAACATCCCTCAGTACGGGTTGACATTAGGATTGCCATACGAGGGTTGTTATAGATTAGGTACAATTTCTATAATTTTTAATATTCACACATTGTAGAAAATTGATGATTGAAAAATAACTTACTTTTTGGGTATTCTTATATCAATTAGTCTTAATAATACACTTTTTCACCCAAAAAATTCCAAAATCTATACCTATTTAGCACCACAATGGGATAAATTTCTCCTAGATTCATATTTTGGTCACCATTTTCTTAGTCACTGCACGTTTGTGATTAATCATTCAAAGTCTGCAAATAAGTTTTAAAATGTTCCACTAAACTGCAAGAAATGTTAGATCATATAATTGTACTTTATAAATATTACCTTAATTTTGTTCTCAAATAATCCAAAACATATTATCCCGGCTAAAATGTTATAGCCCCGATGGCAGTGTTTTAAACTTCGACCGTTCTTTGGAGAGCTCGCCAGACGATTTTTACGGAAGGAAAGTAGTCCAAAATACTTTAATAAAAGTAACTAAAATCACTTTAAAAACAGTTTTTGAAGACATGGATGGGCTTTAAACATGGATTCTAATCATTGAGGGAGAAAAAAAAGTTTAAATGTTTTCGTTTTCATAAAGATTTTCTGATACTTTTAACACCTCGCTTAAAACAGCACAGGAGGGTATTTATTTTGTAGTACCCTTGGACGGCCAGCCATCACCAACGGCAGCCATACTAACATGGCTGGCATCAATCCAATGGTATTAGGCCTACAGGGAGTACTAGTCCCCTACTAGGAACTAGGGGAGTCCCCTACTAGGAACTAGGGAAGTCCAAAGAAAAAACCCAAAGTAAACGAATATTTTGCGATTTTGACCAATCTCTTTCAGATTGATCGGTGGGCTATATACAAGTTTTTTCAATACAACTACTGTTTGGGCCAGATTGGATTGTCTGGCGGGCCAGATTGGATTGTCTGGCGGGCCAGATTGGATTGTCTGGCGGGCCAGATTGGATTGTCTGGCGGGCCAGATTGGATTGTCTGGCGGGCCAGATTGGATTGTCTGGCGGGCCAGATTGGATTGTCTGGCGGGCCAGATTGGATTGTCTGGCGGGCCAGATTGGATTGTCTGGCGGGCCAGATTGGATTGTCTGGGGCCAGATTGGATTGTCTGGCGGCCAGATTGGATTGTCCCAGATTGGATTGTCTGGCGGGCCAGATTGGATTGTCTGGCGGGCCAGATTGGATTGTCTGGCGGGCCAGATTGGATTGTCTGGCGGGCCAGATTGGATTGTCTGGCGGCCAGATTGGATTGTCTGGCGGGCCAGATTGGATTGTCTGGCGGGCCAGATTGGATTGTCTGGCGGGCCAGATTGGATTGTCTGGCGGGCCAGATTGGATTGTCTGGCGGGCCAGATTGGATTGTCTGGCGGGCCAGATTGGATTGTCTGGCGGGCCAGATTGGATTGTCTGGCGGGCCAGATTGGATTGTCTGGCGGGCCAGATTGGATTGTCTGGCGGGCCAGATTGGATTGTCTGGCGGGCCAGATTGGATTGTCTGGCGGGCCAGATTGGATTGTCTGGCGGGCCAGATTGGATTGTCTGGCGGGCCAGATTGGATTGTCTGGCGGGCCAGATTGGATTGTCTGGCGGGCCAGATTGCAAACCAATTGAAGTGCTGCTTCTTCATGAAATCATCCCAACGTTTCTTTGGTTTGCAGCAAACTGATGGGCTTTTACACTGTCATGACTGTAATGTCGGTAAAAAATCCAGCGTTTGTACATCTCATCATCAAAAAAGAACAAATACTGTGGCTTATAAACAATTCATATAGTCTCCAGCAAATGTGAGTTGAGTAAGATTCGTGTGTGGTCAAAAAAGGAATTTTCTTATACGGTTCTAAAGTTGAATTAGAAAGTGACCTACTTCTTTTTTATAACATATTTATTAAGTATATAGGCCTAGGTTGCCATAATGCTAGGAACACCTGTGGATTGGATTGTCTGGTGGGCCAGATTGGATTGTCTAGTCGGCCAGATTGGATTGTCTAGCGGGCCAGATTGGATTGTCTAGTGGGCCTAAACTGCAGTCTTTTCTGGATAAAGTTGTAGAGGAAAGTGAAAAGAGAGAGCTGTCTCTAAATGTAAAGAAAACAGAATGTATGGTGGTTTAAAAAAAAAGCAATAAACTTATTTTGTAGTATACAAAGTCAAGGAGAAAAATCAAAGTACAACAGTTTAAGCACTTGGGCTACACACTAACATCAGATAGTCAGTGCATTAATGAATTTAAAAACGCATTGCAATTGCCAAAAACATGTTAACATAAATGAATCCAATTCTGAAGAACAGAAATATTGAAATGGACACAAAAGTCCATGTCTTGAAGGCATAGGCCTATGCATGGTCTACACTTCTCTATGGCTGTGAATGCTGGACAATTACCAGTGACATCAAAAAAGATTAGAAGCTACGGAAATGTAGTTCATTAGGAGAATGTTGAAAATATCTTGGACAGAAAGGAAAACAAATGATGTCTGATAGCTTCAGGTGCAATTTTTCGGGCATGTTTATCGGGAGGGTGGCTTGAAACAGCTTGCAGTATGTGGGAAAATTGAGGGCAAAAGAAGCAGAGGAAGGCAGCGAGTTAAATATGTTTAAAGTTTAAACAACTGGGCAACCAACAACAGCCTAAGTAACAATGAGTTTATGCATTTAGCTCTCAACAGAAGTGACTGAAGGGCCATGATCGCCAATGTCTGTTCCAGACTCGGCACCTAGAGAGAGAGATGTAGACTACTGTATGTGAGACTTACGCGTAACTAGTAAACTAGATATGCTACAGTATTGCAGTTAGGAAAACCATTACGAAACCATTTAGAAAACTGAAAAGTAATAAAGAATTATTCAATATTGATATACCTGTTAAACTGATGGCTTTATTTTATCTGAATGATAAAAAGGGTACATTTGATAGTGTTTCAAGAATCCGGCAATTCAAAATCTGCTCCAAATTAACAGAAAACATGTGGTAGGCCTACACATGCAACGTACATAACGTAGTCTGTGGGTACGGTCTGCAAAAGTAAATTTTGGCAATTTCATAATCATGCTGATGGCAGACGTCAAGTGCTTTTCGCCCTCTCTCAATTTTCAGTGAGTTGAATTTTCTTTTGACTATTTTCTCAAATTCCAGATCTAGATTTTTTTTTTTTTTTTCCACCTTAACATACAAAATATTACCATACAAAAGAAACACATATGAGGAAAAACATATGTGTGTGTTTGGTGTGTGTGTGTGGGAGGGGGAGGGGGAAACCCCATTGAACCCTAAATCCTGCCTATAAATCTCAGTATGCTTGCTATACGACAGCCTCACTAGCCCTCATAAATTTGCCAGTGAAATATCTGACAATACAAAGACTATTGTATTATACAATTATCATGCCCCGGGGAGGGGAAATTCATACTAAAAGTGGTTAAAGGTGTTCAGCCCACCAACTTACAAACATACTGACCTGCAGTATGACAGATTTTTTTGATAATTACAGCATGAAATTGTACAATTTTGATACCCGCAGTATGAAAGAAGTCATTTTTGATACCTGCAGTATAAGTATTCAACGAAAATATTGTAAAAATGGACCAGCAGTACAAAATTAACTGAGTAAAACCGCATATTTTGGCACCTGCACTACGAAAAACAATTCTTTTAAGGACAATTCACATATTTATATATATATATATATAATAAAAAATTAAAATATATATATATATATATATATATATATATATATATATATATATATATATATATATATATATATATATATATATATATATAAAGACCTGCACTATATATATATATATATATATATATATATATATATATATATATATATATATATATAAAAATGATGCATGGGATATATATATATAAAAAAGGCTTTGCCAATGTGCATGGATTTGTCAATGTATGGATTTGCCAATGGATGGGTTAAGTCGCCTAATTCGCACATAGATCTTGAGCACACTCAATTATTAAATACTGAACTGGATGTGCAATATTTTTTTCAGACATCACCTGCCCGATGTTGTCCTCGATATCAAATGGACATATTATCACATACAATCCGAATGATAGAAGACTCGACAGCGTGGCCATGTATTCCTGTAAATCTGCAACGCACCTGCCAAGCACCTAAGAGGTCTTGTGTTTCTAATTTATTGGAATTTCTTGATGATGTTATTAAACTAGTTGATTCTGGTCATAATGTGGATGTTATCTATTTAGACTTCAAAAAAGCGTTTGATAGACAAGTTCATTTTGAAAAGAAAACAAGAGCGCTTGGTGTAAAGGAAAAGTGTGCCAGTTTAATCAGTTCTTTGTTAATTGACAGGTTACAAAGATTTTTAATTTTAAAGTATCTCCATGAAAGAAGGTTACAAGTGGTGTTCCTCAGGATTCTGAATTGAGTCCGCTTCTTTTCTTAATCTTCATTAATGATATTGATGTTTCCCTTGGCTTTAGGATTTGTAAATTTGCTGATGACACTGAGCTGTACAGGATTGTTGATGATGCTAGGGATTCTTCACTGTTGCAAACTAATTTGAATAAGTTAGTTTCTTGGTCCCAAATGTGGCAGATGTCATTCAATGTTGATAAATGCAAAGTTATTAATTAATTTTGGTCAGAGCAATTTGGCTTTTGCTTACTGCATGAATGGTTAAAATCTTGGTTGTGTTAATCAATAAATGGATCTAGGTATCGTCATTACTAGCAATCTGAAGCCTAAACAGTGTGCATTAGCAGCTGCAACAGGAAATATGATGCTTGGTTTGAATAGAAGATTTTTTTTTTTTTTTTTTGTAGAGAGGTTGTCCTTAATTCGTATAAGCAGTTAGTCAGGCCTCACCTTGAGTATGCTATTCAGGCTTGTAGTCCTTTTATAAGAAGGATAAGTTCATTTTGGAGCAGGTTCAGCGAAGAGCCACTAGACTTATTCCCGAAGAAAGGAATCTCTTATGAATCTAGATTGCGAATTCTTGGTTTGACCACGCCTGAGTTTGAGTTGAGAAAAGTACGTGGCGATATGATTCAGGTTTTGAAATTCTTATGTGGTAGTGATGCTTTGACTTCCTGTAATTTCTTGCATGTTTCAGCTAATCCTCATGTGACACGTTGTAACAGTTTGAAGTTAACCAAAGATTTCTCACGGATAGATATTCGGCGTTTGAGCTTTTCGCAAAGAGTTGTTAATGAGTGGAATGGTTTGCCTGAGTGAGTAGTTAGCTCCAATTTTGTTCACAATCTCAAAGTTAACATTGATAAGTTCTTTACTAACTCTGGGGTTTTTTGATTTTTATTTTTTGTGGTGGTAGTGATGTTAATTTTGGCTTTTTATGGGGTGATTCACCCTTCTTAGCCCGTCATCTTGTTATGTTCTGTTATGTTAAACAACACATGGACTAGGGAGGATTCCACGTGTGGAGGTAGGTTGAGCAAGTATAGTATTTAAGGAGATTACACACTTAAGTCAAAGATGTACAATTTTTAGGTACATTCAGTCAGACGTCAGTCCACTCATAGATGAAAATATATTGAAATCATCAATTTCCCCTTTCTCATCACCATGTGTTGATTTGTCAGAATATGCAGAAGATCATTTTTTTTACCCGAAGAGGTGGTGGTTTAAATCCCAACATTGTTTTTGTGGGTAGATATCTATTGAAAAACAAAGGAATGCAAAATCAAGAAAACAAAACAAAAAGAAAAATGGGAGGAAAGTAAAGACCCTAAAGGTCTATGCACAGGTAAAAATCTTTAATCAAGAGACGCCTCTACCGGTGGGGATATGTCACCCCCTCCAAACTGGACGCCAGTTGAGAAAATGAATATGACAGTTGAAAATTCAACCTTCCCTCTTGTGGCACCTTTACAAATCTACCCATTTGGAATCTGATGCATTTACACCTATTCTATAGAATTAATGCATGAATTAAGAAAAGTGGTATTGGTGTACAAAGATTTCAAGAACGTTTGAAGCAATAAACACAGGGCGCAACAAATCCGAATAATGGATGTGTGCTTATGGCGTAGGAAAATGGACGAGAGGAGGGAAGGGGGGCAGTAGGTAATCTAGTCTTTTTTCAGGGGGCAACACCATTAAAAAAATTGGAATCCAAGCTACCGATTTTCGGACGGGGAGGACAGTGTTCCGTCTTTATATATTATTGCGCAAGGCTCAAAAAAGGATTGACGGAACGCGAAGTGTAAAGTTTCTGGAATATATTTGAAACTGTTGAAGATTCTGCGTTACACCAACGTTGTATTAAGTCTGACTCTCACTGTAACCTTTCTCTCTCTATCTCTTACTGATTCTGACCTCTATTAACAATTTCCAACTTTGTTTATATCATTGAAATAGAACAGAATAAATATACGCGTCATAAGACTTCATGGAAAATCATCTCATTCATGACTCACAATTTCTGCATCCAAGAAAACTATATAGGAAAGTTCATGAGAAATGATGCCGTGATTTTATTGTAACAGTAGCTTGGATTTAGACATTTGTATGGCTTTGCTTCCTCCTAGAAAAAAATCTAGCTATAAGTCGATGTACTTATTTCAATAGAGAGAGAGAGAGCTGAACACACAATTACAATGACGGGGTCGTCGCCTGCGTATTCGGTTATGATAGTACAAACGCTATCACGAAACGCTCAATACCGCCCGGACGAGAACACAGGTACGACGTCCGGACAGACATAACATCGACAACCAAGTCAATGTCCACGGCCTTTGAAAACCAGTTGTGGTGCACTGGCGTGTCTACCCACCCCAGGCTTGAACCCGGGGCCTCGTGGTCTGTAGACAGGTATGATAACCGCTACTCCACAGTAGGTAGATTCTTATTTCAATAATTCCTTCAGATCCTTTTAACTAAGAATTGAGTTCTGAATCTGAATCTGAATCGGTTAAGTCGGCAAAAATCCTTCAAGAGGACATGAACGCCAACCGAACGTAAAAAGTGTGAGTAAAAAAAAAAAAAAAAAAAAAACAGTTTATAAACATAAAAGGGGTGGGGGAATTGTGGTGTCCCATCTATGTGTAACTGCTAAGGAATATTAACAAAGAAAGGCTGTTTTCTGCAATAATAATATGTTACACGTACTTATATTAATAAGTACTCTTTTCATCATTTTTTAATTACAGATGTACTACAATAATAGTTTGATCGATTTTTACAACAAATACCTTTCTTATATCTTTTAGTTTTAGGTCTCGGATGGCAGAACCGAAGCTAATGGACCCATGTACATACAGTGGTGGAAAAGTTTTCTGTGGTGGTGTCACAGGAGATTCTGCTTTCTTTAGACTCTGCCAGACAAAATCTCCTAGGAGGTTCTGTTTCCCCCAGACAAAATGTTTGGGGACAAACAAAATCTCATGTAACAGCGGCGAAACAAAAGTTTTTTATTTTTTATAATAAATAAATGACCAATTAGATATTGCCAAATAAAAAGAAATGACACCTTTACAAATCCAAGGCCGAGTTCGTTATTTTGAATCCCGTTGAACATGATGACTAACAAATAAAAAGTTACAACGTGCGTTTTTTTAAACTTTATTTATGTATGTTTAGTTATTGTTTGCATTTTGTGGTACAAAAGGGTTTTTGCAGGTTTAAAAGAACACATCTTTTAGAAATTGGATTTGAAAACAAAAAAAGGATGGGGATACTATCTTTCTATACATCTTGTGAGCGATAACAAATAATTAGCGCTTTGTGATATTATCATGTAATTAAACGTATGTTATATCAGAATACGTGAATTCAAAATTATACTATATGAAGTAACAACAACATTTTTTGGTTAAAAATAATTATGATGCGAATATTAAGTAAAAGAGTAACAACAATTATATGCATGGAGACCATGCATAGCCAAGCCCCCTATTTTATTTTACCCAAATTGTGAATTTGTTTGTTGCCTGATAATTAGTTAGGTACTACCAGACTTGTTCACGTAAAGCCACTTTACTGCAAGATAACCTAAATTGCAAGGAAGTTTGTCGCGGAACTAGTATGAGTGACATTATTGGCGAAAGTATGGATTGAAACGTTTTGCATGGAATGTAGATTGCCTTGAAATGTAAGTTCATCAATACACCATCACAAACGCTCAGCATTAGTCGGAATCAAAACCAAAATTGTAAAACCTATTCGAATTGCTACATGACTGTATATATGCATCGGCTGTACAGAGTAATTTGCAGGTAGTGCGTAGCATACTGAGTGTGAATGTGGTGTTTTATCTTACCTAACGTTAGTCAGACGCTAACCTAACTGTACTGTTGTGTCTACTCTAGGACTAGTCCTGTGCTGGCAGTATGCCCTAGCTTAGGCTATGAATATAAATGAGTATGGCATGCACGAATGATTATCAGCATGGGACTTTTTTCAACTTTGTGAATTTTCTGGTACAATCTTAGAATACAGATTCACTTCCTGGCTGCTGACAGCGAAGTCATGTTCTATACATGCATCGTTATTTACTTAAGATTATCCTCACAACCGTGTGACATCGCTGCCCAAGCCGGAGATATGCCATAGTTTGGACTTATAATATTTAGAAGTTCTTCCAACATGCATGAATATGCATCGTTCTGTAATTAAGCGTAGTAAAATCCTCGCGGTCACGCGACTGCTGCTTAAGCTGGGGATACTTCATGGGACTTAGGAGCCATCTATTTATAAGATTACACCATTTACCTCAAAAGTTTGTAAGTTGGGGGTATTTTTCAAAAGTGAGCATCATTTATAGCTACTCTAATTTCCCCAGAAGTAATCTCAAATGCTTTGCAACCAAACCCGAGCCAAACCCCAATGTCAATCAGTAGGTGGCTACATGTTCCACATAATTAAAGACTAACCTAAGATTTAATTTTGTATTGTCAAGGAAAGTTAACTCCAAAGTTGTAGCTATATTCGCACAGATGTAGTATACAGTTTGCTTGTTTACTGTATGGAATCGAATAAAGAGCAAGTAATTCGTTATTCTCGCGGATTTATTATCTATGCGAATAGTCAGATGATAATGATAAATCAAGTCACTTAGTGGAACTTTTTCAGATTTTATGCTGTCACTGTCACTTTTCTCTCCAGGATACTTTAAGTTTAAGAATCTTAGCAAAGGTAACTTTAGATAAAACAATTCATATTATTTTTGATACTGGTTTTGGTAACTTGGAATTCTCATCTATTTCAATTCACAGCTTAAAGTTTCCACCATGTTGACTCTACCTGTACGTCCCTTCATCAAAATCTCACTTGAAGGTCAAGTGCTGATTGCTCATCTTCATAAGACCACTGCCTGTCCGCTTTCTTCACTACAAAGGAGAATTCTAAATCCCTCTGTATTTTGCCTTTATTCTTGCTATAAAATTCAGAGAACTTTATCAACAGTATGCAAGTACAATGTCAAAACTGATGATACTTGGTCCAGATTGAGTCAAGTGTCTGTTGTAGCTTTGTGTTCTTATGCTACTGATGGGCAGTCATCCTCAAAATCAAGAAGAGACAAACAAATTGCCAAGACCAGGAAAGGAGGTGATGTAACAATTGGGAAGAAAGGTACAGTACAGTATGCCCGGATCCAGAATTTAGTTATTTTTGATGATGTTTTTTATAATCACGGAAATTTAAGAGATTATAAAAAGGATATACAATTTAAAATCTTTATTTGTTTTGAGTAATGGTAGGATGGACACTGAAAGATTTATTCTATTTTGTAAGCTTATGAACTACTGTATGTAGATTCCATAATTTGTGGAATCTGAATGTCCCTTCCTTATGCAAAGTGTATTTATAGCTGTGAAGTAAACACTTGTTTTAGTTGAACCCATTCTTCCTATTCTGCGTATTACCTGAAAAGTGAGGTTTTACCAATGTAATGGTATGTGACCTTGATCATCCCTTGTAGTTGTATATACTGTACAGTTGTGTGTGTTGTAGATTGTACATGGTAGAGAACATGATTCTATGAGAAGCTATTCTTGTCTGTGATATTTATAGATTTTGTTACAACCAATAGCTGAATGTTTCTGTGTGATGTTACTACTTGTAGCTCTTTCTCTGATGTGATGATTGCATTGTGTTTCTAAGCAATATTTTATTCCTATTTAAAACTAACAAAAAGTTTTATATTACAAGCAGATGTGTAGAGGAGTAATACACTTCTTTGAGGCATTCTGAGAGTTTAAAGAAAACAATATGCAGATATTTATTGTGCTGTATACAAATTAATTATTTTACATTTATTAATAATCATTTTTCAGTTGTCCAGGCAGGGAGGGACATGACATATCTTGGGATAATAATTGCTGGAATAGGAATTACTGGTGAGTACTGACTTTGTTTAAGTGATACAAACTATTTTGATAATCGAATAAGTTATGATCGTAGACAAACACAAAAGTTCATCTTTACAACCTTCACTCATTAAACACTTAAGTGCATCTCACAAATGTTTTTAAAGTTTGAAATAAGTAAATTTGCACTCAGAAAGCAATTAATGTTTGCAACAGAGAAGGATGTATTCTTAAAAGTAAGTAAATTTTAAAACAACAGAACAAACCACAACTTGGTAGGGATCCTTTTATAGTTGTAACAATTCTTAAAATTATTTCAAATAAGTAAGAGTTTGACAGATAAAAGTTCCAACATTTATATGACTTGGGATTTTTCTCCATATCGTGTATATGCTTAAATTCATGCAAATATCCCCACTTTCCTCCTTGCTATGAGAACACATTTTATTCACCAATTACACTTATTGTTCATAGATTAATTGGTTCTGTAAACTATCTATCCATTTAATGTTTAAATCTAACATGCATGAGTGACATTAAAGGTCAATGGCGGTCAAGTGTTTTTTTTATTAAACCGCTGAAAAACGGCGGTTGGGGAATAAAGGGGGTGTATACAACATGTTCTAAATGACAATCTGATGTATTTAGGTTCAGTGAAAATTGTTGTGTGTAAAAACTAATTGCTTTTGATGCAAACTTGTTACAGAAAATAGTTATCATTCATGCAACTTTGTTTCTTTTTCAAACGTTTGATTGAATATTGAAAAGATAATTGTTTGGTTTTGAAAAGTGTTTGTATAATTTGTTTTTTGTTACTGAGGGTGTTTTCTTTTTCTCCTTCAAGCATTGATGTTTTTCACAATTGGCCAAGAGATTTTTTCCTCAAAGAGTCCTAATTCTGTTTATACGAAAGCACTGAAGATTTGCAAGAACAATGATCAGGTAAGAATTTGGTGTAAATCATGGGCGTTAATCCTAGGGGGACAGGGGGATATGTCCCCTTCCCCCAATTTTTGAGATGGGAGAACACAATATCAAATATCCCTCCCACTTCCAATATCTTCTGTACTTGATAATTTGATGCAATTATAGCATGCCGTATGTGACAAAATCGCAGGGATTCAGTCAGTCAACGAGGCTATAAAAAGACCCAAAATGTGACATCATTGATGATATTTGTGAAAGAATTATGACATGATTATCACTTTGGTGTTCTACCGCACGCGCTGTCTAAGAAAAGTAATGTTACTATGCCTGTGCCACGCGTATGGGCTATGCACTCCATTGTACAAGTACGAGTGTACAGTGCCGGAGTAATGACAAAATGTGTCATGTTCTGGTTGATAACTTATGATGCACGTGTATAGCCATGACAGAAACAGATGTGTAACCAGGGGGCGATGGGGGCAATCGTCCACAAAAACATTTCCAAAAGAAAAAAGTACCGATCTTTTCAAATGAGTATTCATTGGCAGTGGTGTTATCATTTTCAATATAATTTTACATTTTTACTTAGCTGATATATCGGGCAATCAAATACAATATTTGACATTTTTAGGCACTCTAGTCCACCAAATCGCATAGCTTCCAGGGACTTCAACCCCTAGACCTCACTAGGGGCCCTTAGATGGGCCACACCCTAGACCCCATGCCCCCCCCCTCCCCCATGCCAAAAATAATATATGATATAATAATAATAATGTATATATATATATATGTATATATATATATATATATATATATATATATATATATATATATATATATATATATATATATATATATATATATATATATATATATATATATATATATATATATATATATATATATATATATATATATATATATATATATATATATATATATATATATATATATATATATATATATAGCTTATTTATCAGAGGCTATTTTTTGAAAATCACCAATTTTCCTAAATTTATTTATCCAGTGACCCCTCTAGGGGAATTTGGTCATGCCTTCTCTTGGGCATTTCACTTTTAACTCTAAAGTGATATAGCAGGCCCCGGGTGACGCTGAATATTAAACATTTTTAGCAAAAAAGTATACAGAGTTCACCCTTGGCCCCTCTAGATCTCCCCCCAGAATTTTTTTTTTTTTTTTTTATAATAATAATGATAATTATAAATGAAAATATTTGGTCCTAAACTTCAGCTAAGATCTGGCTTAATCCTCTAATGTCTAATTGCTAGAATCTCAGGATAAGAAATAATTTTCAAAACATTGTGTCCCCCCTCCCCCTTTGACTATGGATTGACACCCTGGTGTACATAAGCATTATTGCGCCTGGAATTTTCTTCTTTTCTCCATCTGATAACATTTGTTATCTCCCATCATTTTTTTGAGAGTTATTGTGCCTGAAAATCAAGCACTTTTGAGGATGGGGGAGAGAGAGGGATAAATAGTGCCTCTGGTGGCAGGTGCAATGGCTCTCACATTTTAGGAAGTCCAATTTTGGCCCCCACTACAAATGCAATGTACTTTCAAATAAAATCACAACAAAGATATTATGATAAAAAGTTTCAGGGTTTGGCCCCCACTTCTGACATTTGTGCCATTAGGGATAGCAGGATGGTAGTACTGAGGAGAATGCATGTATCTGCCATTCATAATTCACAATTGAAAAAGGGATACAGCAAACTTAGAGCATACAGCACCAGGCTTAAACAAAATGTCATGAAATTAAATGGGTTTCACACCCAAACATGGATTTCTTACCAGGATAAATTGTCAGGGCCCCCGACACAAGTTTGAGATTGGGGAAGGGGGCAGGACCAATGTTAGTAACTGCCCATCAGGCAAAGAGGTGAATGCCTATTTGAAAATAAGTGCTGTGAAAATTGTTGGGGCCTGAAGATTTTATATTCAAACGTTCATGATGGTTTTCCATTATTTGGTATCATTACACCATCTACTCTTACCTCTGTTTGTGTCAGGTGCTTGATACTTTTGGTGAACCTCTGAAAGGATATGGAGAGATGAACAGGAGGGGAAGGAGACGCCATGTCAGGTGAGATTTGAATGATAGTAGTGAATGGATATATTTCTTGATTAAATACCTGTAGAAAAAAGCTGTTGTATTGTTTTGCAGCTAATTTGATGTAATTTTCTGTTTTTACAGTTTTTCATAACAAATAAAGATAAACTAATAGTATACTAACAAACAAGAGAAAGTATTACAAACATATCATGACACATAATAGAATCATCTGACCAGAATTGATGAAGTTTTTCTGACATTTCTGTTTCCTTTGGTAATGTTTTGCAGCCATCAGGAATATGAAAAAGACGGGGTGCGGTACATGAGGATGCGGTTCTACATAGAAGGTCCATCAGGCGTTAAAGGGACAGTTCATGTGGAAGTGAAAGAGGTAATAGACACTATTAGAAGTGATTCTTTTGAGTTTTAATCAGCTTTTACGATTTCAAGTATTTTTGCAGATATAGTCTATATGTCATTTGTCACATCATCATGAGATACAGATAAGTTTGGGATCATGAAGCAATATCTTTCCTTAGGAGAAATGGTCCGTTAATCATTCACAATTCATCACCTTAGGCATATGATACACAGGTATTTTTATTACCAGTTTGCAAACAAATTTCTCCCACTAAGACACCTAACACGAATGAGTGATTTCAATCGCAATAGTGCCCTGATTACGCCACACTGACTTTCTGTAATCTTATACACACAAATAAGCTTTAGCTACTTGGCTGTTGTGTGCATGGGAATGGCAGATAAATAATCATTGTTTGAAGTGGAAACACAATACACTGAAAAGGAAGTCGGGTTAGTAATTGCCATACCTGAGTTTTCAGGATTAACTCATATGTTGGGTGTAGGTAGGCTTAAAGAGAAACTTTTCGGCATGATAGATGTTTTAGATTCTCAGGCACCATGCTTTGCAATTACTTGCTCATTAATATTCCCACCATTTGTTATTTTTTTGTCTCTTTTTTGCAATTTATAATCTTTATTGTTTATTTTCATTGTATCTATGGACTGACCTTGTATTGAATGTTATTGTCTTATTGTTCTATTACCTCACATGCTTAAAGGAATATTCCTATGGATTTTAAAGGAATATTCCCATGGCTTTTTGTAAAACTTGTATTTGCAAGAGCATACTTTTAGAGCCAATTTGGTACAAAAAGCAGGTTGATATCATATTCCATTTAGGAGATATGGATTTTTAAAGATTTCCCAATTGCATTTTAAAGTTTTTGTACAGTATGATAAATTTGTGTTTGATGATGTCATAGAGGCAATTCCATTTCAAATGTTTATGTATTTCTTTGAACGATAATTGGTTGTTTTTAGATGATTAGAAACAATTTTCCAAAAGTTAATGAGGTAGGGTATATTTGGCAATGTAAATAAATACCTAACTTTCATCAATTTATTTTTTTAGCAGGTTTTACTAATAAAAAAGATGATAGATTTGAATGAAATACATAAAACTTTGTGGGAGAATATGTTGCTGTGATGCCATACTGAGCCTTTCCTATTCATTTATTGGCATTTTTTGTGAACCTTTAAATTTGAATATCTGGTAGGAATAATATTTCAACATGATTTTTGTACTAAATTGTTTCTAAAATTGTTCTCTTTGTTATGAAAGGTTACAAAAAAACTTAAGAATAATCCTTCAATGGTTTTAGCTTTTTACCTGATTTCGTTTCTCTTTATGAATTGCAGTTTTATTTAGTTTGATAGATTTATTGCTTTCATGCAATCTGAAAATGCTCTTATAGATTAGGAGCAGCATAGATGTCTGAAATAATAGTAACAGTAATGATCACACTTTCATGTGTGATTTAAAGTATAATCTAGTTAAAGAGGGAGGCTCGCCTCATAAAAAGTACAGCCAAAATGAACCATATTTTGGATGACGTCACTATAACTTCCTTGATCAGGTTATGCTTGTCCATTTGTTCATGTGCATTTATAGTATTGTGTATGTGCGCGTGTGAAGATTCAATCGTGCATAATGTTTTTACTATACTGTATTTGGGAAACCCTTTTTTGACATGTTTGTCAAAAAAAAAGTGAAAGTTAGAGATTAGTTAGATAATACTATAATAGCAGTTACCAGACGAAAATTACAATAAGTGAAAAAAGAAAAAGGAAAATTCAAGAAAAACAGTTTTGGCGGGATTCGAACCTACAACTGTTGGTTTAAAAAAATCACCTTAAGCAATTCACTCACAATGATCGATAAGAATGCGGGTGTTTTATTTACCATGAAATAACGACCAACAAATTGTGCAGCTATTTCAACCAATCAAAAAAATTGAATCGAGTTGTAAACATTGTGTCCATATGAAGATTTCGCCTCTTTAAGACTTTTAATTTAGAATTTGATTGTTTTATTTGATAGATGCAAAAGGCAATTGATGTTTGAGCGTAATATTCTTGGGCCTATCAACTAACTGATATTTCTTTTTCCAATTGTAGGGTGAAAATGGCAAATACCAGTACAGATACATGTTTGTGGATGTTGATAGGTTCCCTGGACGACCAATCGTAATTGAGGACAACAGATGAACTATCAGATTTGGACATTTAATTTTTATTTAAGTCTTCAAAACAATCAGATGGAAACAAATTTGTCGCATGGATAACCAGCTCAGTGATGATAATCAATGCAAACGACTCCACCTCACCCATCTTTTAGACCTTCACACTGGACCCTCCCGAATACCCTTCGCCCCTGAACCTCTACCACTTCTCCCCCACCTGGCAATCTTTCCTGACTAGGTTTTTTTTTTCCTTCCCTACCCCCACCACTACTCTTTGCACAGTCGTCTCTCCCCTCCTCGCCTTTTGGCCCCCACACGTTTTGGGTTGCCTCTCATCCAGTTGTCTTTGTTTGATTCTTTTCCAAAATCTGAAAAGTTTTATAACTTTGTGACCCCCTTTCCCCATACCCCTCGTTAGCATTGCATATGGTTCATATAAACCAACACAGAAAAGTCTGATGACAACGAATGTGATGATTGTTTTTGGTTCCAATGCTAACAGCATAAGGAACCTATGCAGTCATGCTGACATGTGTATGTATGTGTGTCTGTGACAGCAAGTTCGGATTCATGTCATATGTGGTACACAGATAGCCCATGGTTCGTAGATGTGCCTGATTGTTTTTGGTGGGGATGTCATGCATATTAATGAGTAAGCAGGGGTTAATGTAAATATCTTGAAATGCTCATATTTTTACAACCACGTGTCTGCTTTGTCTATCTATTTGGTTTAATTATGTTAGCTAATGTGTACATGCTCATGGTGTCAAAATGTTGAATTTCATTAATATTTATAGTGAGTGGGGCTTAATATGATTTTGTTAAAAAGAGCTTGTAAACACAGTATCTCAAGAATGGTAAATTTGATTCCTATCTTATTTTTGGTACAGCCCATGATCTGTAGGTGTGCCCTATTGTTTCTGGTAGTGATGCCATGCATATTAATAAGTAGGCGGGCCTAATGTGAAAATCTTGAAATGCACATATTTTAACAATCCTATATCTGATGTTTCATATTTAATATAATTATGTTGTCAGCCAGTGTGTATTTGTTCATTGTATAAAACAGTTGAATTTCATTAATATGCATAGTAGGTGGGGCTTAATATGGTTTTGCTAAAAAGACCTTGTGGACATGGTATATCTCAAAAAAGACAAATTGGATTCATGCCATGTGCTGTACACAGATAACCCATGGTCTGTAGATGTGCCCTATTGTTTTTGGTGGTGATGTCATGCATATTAATGAGTAGGTAGGGCTTAATGTAAAAAAATTGAAATGCTCATACTGTAACAATCTTATATCTGTTTTTCATATTTTGTAGAATTATGTTAGCTAGTTTGTGTGTGTCCATTTTTTTTTTTTAAACATTGAATTTTGTTAATATGCATAATGGGCAGGGCTTAATATGATGTTGCTGAAAAGAGCTTGTAAACAGGATATCTCAAGAACGATTCATGTCGTGTCAAATATTTCATGATATGCAATGGCATAACAGTTCATACAAAATCAATCAGCACGTAAAATAGCATCGGAACCACATAATCTTTTAGTTCTGATTGTCTTCCTTTTTTTTTGAGAAATGGTAAAAGCTATTTTGATAATTTCTGATAACAACTGTCAATTATTTCGAAAAATGTTTTTTTTTTTTTTTTGAAGGGTAATTAACAGCATGTTGTAGTTAAAAGATTAATGTTAAGGCTAAGTGTTTATATGCATATTTAATGCACGGGGCAAAGGACTTTGAAACAAGTGGAATGGCCCAAAAGGAGGATTATTCGCGAGTGCAAAGTCCTTTGAACTGTGCATTAAATACGCATATAAACACAATACCAAAACATGAATCTTTTTATAAAATTTCCGTGTTAAATTGTTTATAATGTGTAAAGAACAAAAAAGAATGAAAAACGAGAAAAGTTTACATTCTTTTTTTTTGTTGCTTTCTTAAGAAATTCACCTGTTTTCAAAATGGACTAAGCCAAACACTGAAGGTCGTGCATTACAGGAATTTAATGCACAGGTCATGACAATGCAAATAGTCCATAGAAATTTCATAATACATCTTAATGGTCACTAGTGCAACAATAGGGTCAGTAGCGTGGGTAAACACCAAAGGTCCCATGCAAAAGTTATAATGTTCTTTGGGCGGTGTGCAAAAGGCAGGCATGTAGCCAAAAATTTTAAGGGAGGGGGGTAGGGAAGCTGACCTCTATGAAAAATAATTTCCACTGATTGAACTACACATATAGCAGAAAAACTAAGAGGCATTACAGTTACGATAATTGAAAACAACGTTCCACAAAAAATTGACATTCAGCAAAGGAGTGGGGGGAGCCAGGGCTCCACCCTTGGCACCCATGGCTACGTGCCTGAAGGAAGGGGGAGGTTCTGGGAAATAACCTCTGTATAATTTTGATAGGACATAAGCCAAAGTTCCACACAGGCCCCAAAATACTAGCCGTACCTGATTTGATCACATATGATTTGGCATCATGTAGATTTTTTCGGCTTACGTACATGATTCATAATTTGCAAAGTAATACTTTAATTGAAGCTCTGATTTTTCATGTCAATTTAAATGAAAGAGGATAATCTCAGAAACAAATTTGTGAAAATCCCATATTGATATCTTATTCTGCTTAAGAATTATTGCATTTCAAAGATTCCCACATTGTGTGGAAAAGTGACTTGCATGGTAAGTCTAAATCAGCAGTGGGATCTCATAGCTGCACTTCCAAGTATTTATTTATATTCAAAGTAATTATCCTTTCTAGATTATTGGAAATATTTTTTGTTCAATTATTGAGATGGGATCTAACATGCTTTTTACAAGAAAATAGTTTGCCATCTGACCATCATGTACCAAATACTCATATAAGAGAAAAAGGTACTTAATGTTTAAGGAAATCACACAGAAATGATTGTGTTTGATGAGGGCTTAATGGCACCATGACAGTAAGAGTCAAATTGTGCCCGAGAGGTTAGATCATTTCAGAGGTAGGAAGAAAGAAAAATAGGAGTCTTAGAGAAGTACGGGGGCTAAGAGCCAGAAAATTGGGATCGAAGGAGTGCAGGGGTGTAAAAAGAAAAGGGTAGAGGGGATGGAAAGAGGACTAAATATGGTTGGAGGGGGAGAACTAAATATGGTTGTAGGGGGAGAACTAAATATGGTTGTTGGGGAGAACTAAATATGGTTGTAGGGGAGAACTAAATATGGTTGTAGAACTAAATATGGTTGTAGGGGGAGGACTAAATATGGTTGTAGGGGAGGACTAAATATGGTTGTAGGGGGAGGCATGATGAAGGATGGAGATCATTTTATCCCAAGGGGTTTTCTGGAATAATTTGGCTATAGAGTTGTGAGGGGTGATGGAAGCTCTGGGGAGGTTGTACAGGGGGTAGGCAAGGAGGACGTAGTGGACTGTGAGGGGGCAATGATAACTGTTGCAGAGGGGTAGGGGTGCCAGTAAGGAGGTGGGAGTGAGTGAGGTGGGTGTGACCTATTCTAAAGCAGGTAATGTGGACTTTGTCTATATGGGAGAGATTGTGGATGGTAGGTTGGTTGGAAATGTTGTGCATGATGAAATAACTCTTCAGGAGGAATGGTCCATCAATCCTTCATGGGCATTGCACAAATTGTTTTAGGCATATCATGCACATTTATTTTTAGGGCTGGCCAATGTCTAATCTGTCCCACTTTACTGCAAAGGAGTTTTGTGGCTTCAGCCCCAGATGAATGACCTATTATGTACAGTGTAACAATAGTTAGGTGCTAGCAAGTGAAGTATGAAGAGGCTCTCAGGCTAGAATGTGTGGATTACCCCTGTTATGTATGGTGTAATAATAGCTGATTAAACTGTGAAGTGGCTCTCCGGTTAGAAGATGTGGATTCCCTTGTACTTGAGAAAACTGAGGGTGTCGGGTTTAAGGGGCTCCCAAGGGATAAAAATTCATAATGGGAAGTGTAGCTATGACTTCACACTGGATAATAACCAGTCATTTTTCCACATACTGAAGAAATCTTTAAAATGCAGTAACTCATAAATTGAATCATTAGTTGTTCTGCTCCGTAAAGTTTCAACAGTCAGACCCGACCTGATAAATAACCAGGTCGGGTCAGATTTTTTATTTTCTTTATTCTGAAAACTTTAGTTGTTGTGGAAGTTGGTGCTGAGTATCATATTAGCAATGGATGAAGTCCTTATTGGTTGGTTAATTTAATCAAGATAAAGTGGTCTCACAATTTGCTACGGTAAGTTTGTGGTTATGATTTGCTGGAACAAATTTTCAAGGAGAAGGACATTTCATATAAGATATCAACATGGTTTCTTTCCCAAATTTGTTTCTTTGATATTTCTCTATTATATAAATTCACATGAAAATAAGCATATGTTACATCATGTATATTTAGATTGATTCTTTTTGGGCGAATTTGTGATTTTCTGAAATATTTGCATTTATTTTAAATGACTTGTGAAATCTTAAAGCATCAAAATGTATATTTTATCAAAATTCATTGAAGTAGCCATAAGGCTTGACTATGCAAGAAAGAATGCATGCTTGTGATATTATCAGTGTACCATCTTTCAACTTATTAATGTAAATCCATTGTTTCCTAATTATTTGCCACATCAACTAAAAGAAATGTCAGATGTTTAAAAACTTGATTTTATTCCCCCAATAAATATATATCTGGATTAGCATGACTTATTCTTCTCCTTAAAATTTTGTTCCAGCAAATCATAAGCACAAACTTATTGTAGCAAATAATGAGGCCACTTATCTGAATTAAAATAACTGAATCACACAATAAAGACTTCATCCATTGCTATATGATACTCAACACCAACTTCCACAAGTAACTCAGGACCAACGGGAGAACAAATACAATGGAGCCATTGATAAGGGAAATTTGATCCTTATTGCTTGTGGTTTTCAGAATGAAGAAAATAAAGAGGAAAAGTCTGACCCAATCTGCTTATTTATCTGGTCAGGTCTGACTTTGAAAGTTTATGGAGTAGAACAACTAATGATTATTTTTCATATTGAAGGGGTGGGGGGGGGAAGCAGGAAATTGAATTGAACCAACAAGATTTGCAGTGGTGTTATTAGACCCTTTTGATTGGGGGTGTAAAATTACAAATGTACCGATGAAAGACTTTGACACTACCGACAAAAATATATTCCACATTCAGGGCGCCCATAATGTTGAAAATTTTGAATAGCAAATTTTTTTTAAAAGGTCATCGGTCAAAAATCGCAGAATTTTAGCAACAGCTTTACCGAGACTGATGGCACCAATCTGAACCGACAGATTACAATCTGAAGCGACAGATTGAAATATTGGGGGAGGGGGGTGAGCTATCGCCCCCTCTGGCTACGCCACTGCAATTTGATGAATGACATTTCAAGAAATATCTTTAAAAGTTTGGGTTCCATCCAACTTTTATTGCATCAAAATTTGTGCATATATTAAAGAATCATAAAACTTGAATTCACAGTAGCGAGGAATATGAGCAAGCTTTGTACCAAATTGACAGGACTGCTGTTGTATTGCTTTTTCCTTCTTATATCGAGTACAAATTTAGACTCACTAATCTCAACTCTGGGAACATCATTTTCCTCCACAATGTTTTCAAAAACTTCATTGTTTTGCCATTATGCATTGTAACTGTATTAAATACAAATGAGAGATCATAATCATTACATTTGACTTTTGTTCCATTTTGGATACCTTAAAGAAGTTACTTATTGTATATCTAGACAGACACCCCCTCCCCTTCTTATCCCAATAAATTAAGAATAGGGTAATTTAGGTTGGGGGTAACCCTAAAACTGATGTTTTGAAGATACATGAAGCAACATCTTTCCTTAGGAGAAATGGTCCGTCAATCATTCACAGTTAATGCACATTATTACTTCAGGCATTATGATGCACAGCTATTTTTATCACCAGTTTGAAAACAAACTTCTCCCACTAAGACACCTAACATGGATGAGTGATTTCAATCACAAAAGTGCCTTGATTATTTAGCTCTGGCTTTGTGTAATCTTATACACACTAATAGCCTTGGGCTACTTGGTTGTAGTTTGCATGGGAATGGCAGATAAACAATCATTGTTTGGAGTGGAAACACAATACACTGAACAGGAATTAAGTCGGGTTGGTAATTGTCATACCTGAGTTTTCAGGATTAAGTCGGGTGTTGGGTGCAGGTAGGCTTGAAGGGAAACTTTTCAGCATGTATAAATTCACCTACACCCCAAAATGCCAGTTCTAGCTACGTGCCTGTTTTAGGGGGCTTGGCTGCTCCTGAGAAAAACTGACACACCACTACTCCCCCTCCCCCCCCTCCCTTTAAAGCCTCAACCTTATAACTGTGAAAGTGAAACAGATGAATGTTTTTAGATTTAAGGGCCCTTGTAAAACTGATTTTTTTTTCCCTCAGGAAAAATAAATAAAATCACAATTTATGTCTTTATCGCACAAGACAGACATTTCTAACCAATAGACTAATTTTATTGAGTACAAATTTCACTATTGTACAAAACCCCCAAAGAAAACAAAATAACATCCTATTATGATAAATTCAATGGATCTCACAGTAGATAAAGAAAAGAGAACTTTTAGGAATTACACAATGGCAAGACATGTATTCAAACTTTCAAAGAGCATTTACAAATATATATCAAGATAATAAAGGTCAAGCCAATTAGTATTCATATCATGGTGTATTAGGCTTTTAACTAAACGTAAAGGTAATATTAATTTCTCTCAAAAACAATCCCTCTGCTAGTCGCTCTTTATTCCTGGGAATTATTGCACGAAGAATGGGTAACTAAGCCCTACTTTGTTCTTACTCTACTTCATTAATTATATTTGAATGGTTGTACTCTATTTGCTGTAATGATTAAAGTTTTAGAAATCAGTTTTCCCGTTAAATCCCTGAGGTTTACTTGTACATGTGATTGTTATCAAGATCTTTAAATTTACATGTCAAAAAATGTCTAAATCACATGTAATATTAACCTTTATCAAACTTGATTCCAATGTTGTGCAGTGATTGTGCATATACAGGTGGCTTGCTAAAAAAATAAAAAAGCTTGGCAGGTTTTCCGCTTGTGAGATGATTGGACAGAAGGTATAAGCGCTTCAGTGCAATTGTAGGAAAGCGCTATATAAAAGCTAAGTATTATTATAAATATATTATTAGTAGTCATCATGAAGATTGTATGGCCTCTGGTACCGTAGCAAGGAAGAATCAGTCAATTTTATTCTTAAAGGATTACTTCAGAGGTCAGGCAAGTTTATCTTACATGAAAAAGGGACTTCTTTGTCTTATTTATGTAGAAATGACTGGTGTAGTAAGACTACTATGACAGGCTGGGGTCCTCATCCTCACATTTTAACAATTGTTAATGTATTTTAAAGAAACTTTATTCAACTTTTTACTATATTTTGAATTGTTTTTCCCCAAAACTTTCTTCAGGTTGTAAATTATAACTACTAGATTCTATTGTACTACTTTCCTGACATTCAATGGTTTTTAACCCTTACTCTACCACGCGGCGATATTATCGCCGTTTTGGGTGCCCTGTTTTTGGCCCCGCCTCCCGAGCGCATTTTCAAAAAAGTGCTGGTAGAGTAAGGGTTAATCAACCCGCGACATATGCGCCAACCCGAAAATATAGGCAGCATGATCCCGGTGGGCGGCCCAGCGGGTCCCGAAAGCGAAAGGGGCCCGACTTTTCTGCCTGGAAGACAGAGGACCCTTCAATAATCACGCCTTGATTAACCCTTACTCTACCACGCGGCGATATTATCGCCGTTTTGGGTGCCCCGTTTTTGGCCCCGCCTACCTAGCGCATTTTCAAAAAAGTGCTGGTAGAGTAAGGGTTAAGCCACAAATCACTAAACACAATATGATAGAATACATCGGAGGATGTGATGTCACAACTAGTCTGTTTCAATCGTTTCTACACAAAAGATACCAAAATTTAAACTTAAATATTTCCTTAACGGAATAAAATAATTTGAATGTTTTCTTCACCATTTCCTTTCTTTCAGTCCTCTTTTATAGAGACTTGCTTCACCCCTAAACTAATTATTTGTTATAGCAAAGATTTTGCTGTTTTCTGGTGAAATTTTAACACCAAATATAGCACATCTTAGATGGGTTGGCACTCAGATGAGTAGTCTTTTATGGATTTATTCCCAGCATGCACCAAAAAATTTATGTTAAAAATGAAACTAGTGACACATTTTTTATTCACCTTTCAAATCGATTTTTCATACAAAATAACCACTTTCAAACCAAAATTTTCAATATTAATTTTTGCCCACAAACAAGTGGATGGTTTCTGTAAGATATACCTAATGTATGAAACAGTTCATGCTCTGAATTGCGTCTCTTTAAGACTAAGCCCTCTTCAAGGACTTTATCATCGAGAGATGAATCTTCGAGTAAAATTTAGTTTGATTGAATTTACAACGCAATTAATATTCAATAAGTTTTAAAGATGAAGATAATCATCTTTAACATAAGAAACTATTTGTTTTTCTGCACATTGTCTTTGAATAGCATTTGGGACTTTACATTTGGTTGGTACATTGTTTATCAGTGTAATATGATTTAAAATTCAAATGTGTCAGATTAAACATTACTTTATCAGTTTGTTTTTGCATAATCTTCAAGAGAAGGAATATAATGAGCAATCTCGGTTCCAGATCTATTGGAAAGAGAAAAAAAAAGAATTAACCTGCATTTTCTTCCTCTTTAAAATGGATTAAGAAATGCTTAACTTAAACAGACTACAATCGCCACTTGTCTGTTGTCAAGTTTTCATCAGAAAAAAACCTTGTATGAGCCTTACGTTGACCAATTTGCAAAAGTGACCTACATTGAATATGAGAAACGATACAAACCTGTTTTATAAGTGTGCTATCTTCTCCCGCATCATCTACTTGTATGATAGCAGATATCATCTATGGATATATCTTTGTAAGACTTTGAAAATAAACCAAGATGCACAAAACAACTTGGTGCAATAATTTGCATGCAAAGCCTGACTTAATTGTCTGCATTTTCTCGCTTCCTCGAACAATTTTTATAAAGTTATGAGTCAATATTTTGTAAGTACTTTCATAACATTGTGACAAAATGTTTCTCGCTTGACAACTTTTTAGTTTTGACCTATTACGTATTTAAGGAAGAAAAAAATAAATTAATTTGCTGCTAAACAGGGTGAAAACATGACCTGCTTTCTCATAAGTAATGAGTAAGTCTTCACACACAAATGAGAATCCATAATGAGAATTACAAATTGTTTTGTATCGCAATTCAGGAGGATCATAAAAAGATCAGTTTTGGATCGCAATAGAGGGATTTCATCACGTGACTCTAACTTGTCTGGAAGCAATTTTGCACGGCAAGCGTCTTTGCATTTCAAGCGTCTTTACACAGCTCAGTCACATCCATGTACAACAAACATACTGCATGCTAACCTACTTACCAGTTCAGCAAATTTTACTGATTGCATTTTTTATTTTTTGTTCGCTTCTGATTTTACTTCATATTTTCCTTACGTATTTATATATTCATACGAAAAGTAACTTTTACCTGAACGCCATCTGATTGTTCGTTATACACAGACAAAGCCTACATACCTGATATAAAGTGCTCCTTGAAATCCAAGTGTGAACCATAGGTTGGAAGCCCTTGCGTCGTACAGCAGAAACCTACTTTGAATGTGGATTAGATGAAAATTGAGAAAATGTCTTTTTACTCCGCGGCACACGTTTATTAGTGCAACCGAAGGCACAGTAAGATTCCGGCATAATTATCTTTCAAAAATTATCTTATCTAACAACATGCAAATGTTTGTAAGTCTAAATAAGTGTACAGCAGACGAGAGTGTTCTTTCCCGACAAAATGGCGATGTATTCAAAGTCACGTGACCTCATGTCAGCTGAAACACCCTTATTTAAAAGAAGGATTAGAGGATCAGTTTAGAGATCAATCCTTTCATCATGCATGTACAATGCATGTATTAGAATATCTGCCAATTAGGAGATCATACCCCAATTAAAATATCAATCAGTTTCAATGTTTGGATAATGAAGTATTCATGAATCAGTTTGCACATTACAAGGAAAATTTAAAGACATGAATAATCATCACAGTCGTATCTATCAAGGCATAACAGAATAAATACTAGTCAGGGTAGTTCAGTAATGATGTAAATGTTATCGCATTGAGGACATATTCCATTAAAGGTGTGAAGAGACTAATGTCATTTTTGGCAGATTTTAAGCAATGATAGAGGGCACAATGAAAAATAAAATTACGATTTTTTTCATTTAGATACCATATTCGACGTAATACGCGCCCAAGGTAAAATAAAAATTGTACCACTTTTTGGGCACAAAGTTTCTTTTTACTAAGCGCCCGTGCTCGGGAGTTGAGTACAGTGCAAATTTGTCGAAACAAAGGGAAATATGACTCTATTGATAAGTAATTACCACAAATTTCTTCTCCCCATTTTATCAGTGATTATAAAAAAGGTACAGAACATAAATATGTTTAAATAGCATTCACTATTTATTGATGCTGAGACATGTTATCTGTCAAAAATGTTGGGTGGGCACTTATTAAAGCAGTGACACTTATTATGTCAAATAACAAACAGGAAGTGACATCATTCTTCAAAGTTCTGATATTTTACTACAAAGTGCAAATCCAGTTGTTTCATTAAAGTGGGTAGTTATGAAAATAATTCTAAAAATATTTTTCTGCAAATACTTGAGTGACCTTTATGAAAATTATTATGAAGATCAAGTTTGTGGTCAAATACTGTCAGGTAGGTATATAAATTTAAGACTTTAAATTGTATGTCTCTAAAAAAAACCTTTTTCTTACAAATCAGCCTATCAACCTTATGTACTGTACTGACATATATCATGAAATTAACTCAAGCGTCAAAGAAATTTCCCTATAAACTTGTGATGTTTGTAAGTATATAGAGTATCATAATTAATACTTTAATCACTTTATATGTATTAAGTAGGGAGAACCCATTAGCTATGAACAATGCAAGGGCATAGGAAACGGGGATGGGGGGCTGAGCTTAAGCTCTCCCAGTGAATGTGGGGTGGAAGAATTCTCCCGCCCCCACTTTTCAGTGAAGAAAACCCCTTATTTGTACCCTCTGTGAATATATAAACCTTTTCGGCGCTTGTTCTTCTGATTTATTCGATTATGATTTATGATACCTCGGTCCGATTTTAGTTTCCTCAATTAAAATCATTTGAATTGACCACACTTGGTCGTAAGAATGTAGCATTACATCGTATACACCGATGTAGCGCCTGCATATGTGTAAGATACAGCATGCAGTTAGTACATGCAGGTGACAGGTCACTGCACTGCGAGCGTGTATGTACCACAATGGTGGAAATAAATGGGACAAAAATGAGACTTTTTGAATGAGGGGGGTCGAGGTTTGTGGTGTATAAACTTTCAGTCCCCAAAGAAAAAATTGTTCCTACGCCTTTGGATTAATGTACAGCCTTAGTTTAAAACAATTAATAAAATTACATTAGGATTTGAGTCATCTTCCATTCATACATCACAATTGTTTTATACTTTTAAATACACTCAAAGTTTAGGCAGCCATAACAAACATATTATATTCAAAACCTGAAAGACTATCTACTCGAATTCAACACCTTTTGACAGATAAATACACACATATTTTTTGTAACTGGTTTACAGAAATTAAATGACAGGAGGTCAGAGAAGATGCTTTGGCTTAGTCATTCTTAGTCGTCCTCTCTCTTCTCTAGGTGCCGGGTCAGGAACAGACAATGGTGATCATGGCCCTCCAGTCACTTCAGTTTAGAGCTAAATGCATAAACTAATTGTTACTTAGGCTGTTGTTGGTTGCCCAGTTGTTTTAGCTTTGGATATATTTATTTTGCTGCCTTCCTCTGCTTCTTTTTCCCTCAATTTTCCCACATACTGCAAGCTGTTCCGACCCACCCTCCCGATAAACATGCCCAAAAAATTCCAACTGTCTCCTTCTGATGGCATTGAGTAGGGACCTGTCCATGCCTGAAGCTATCAGGACATCATCATTTGTTTTCCTTTCTGTCCAAGATATTTTCAACATTCTCCTAATGAACCACATTTCCGTAGCTTCTAATCTTTCCTTGATGTCACTGGTAATTGTCCAGCATTCACAGCCATAGAGAAGAGTAGACCATACATATGCCTTCAAGACACAGACTTTCGTGTCCATTCCAGTATTTCTATTCTTCAGAATTGGATTCATTTTTGTAAATATGTCTTTGGCAATTGCAATGCGTTTTCTAACTTCATTAATGCACCGACTATCCGATGTTAGTGTGCAGCCCAAGTACTTAAACCGTTGTACTTGTTTCATTTTTTCTCCTTGGCTTTGTATATTACATAATAGGTTGATGGCTTTTTTTTAAACCACCATACATTGTTTTCTTTACATTTAGAAACAGCCCTCTATTTTCACTTTCCTCTACAACTTTATCCAGAAGAGACTGCAGTTTTTCTTCTGACTTTGCTACAAGTACCGTGTCATCTGCATAGCGTAGGTTATTCATATTATAGCCTCCAACTTTCAGTCCCTCAAGACTGTCGATGTTACGAAGTATTGTTTCACTGTAAATGTTAAAAAGATCTGGTGACAAAACACACCCCTGCCTGACTCCTCTTCGGATATATAGTCATCCTATATCAGCCTAAAGAAGCACTCCACCAAAAAGTGAGGGCGTATTTGTAGGGGGTCCCCTGAAAATCAAATGATTATCTAGCAACAGTATAGCAATTTTCTGGTTTTTTAAACATATATTTTAGTTATTACTTATACATCAGCATAGGTATTCCTGGGTATGGAAGGGAGGTACTAAATGAAGTATTCTATTAGGTACAAATCTTTGAAAATATCGGCCTTCAAAAATGGTATGATGTTGATAAAAGGGGGAGGGTGTTAGTCTAGGCCTGCAATGTCCATCCTGGGTACCCATGGGTCTGGTCCTGGTAGGTCATCCGTGGGACCACATATACATTTTCAAGGAGAATAAATAATTGTACACAAAACAAGAGCAAAATTTACATCAACACTGTGCTTTTTGAACTTCATGAAAGGAAAAAAAATTATCAAACTAATATGTTCTAAAAAACCAAATCAGCATAGGAGCTTGATTTTATTTTGATGGGTGGGGCAAATGGAAAATGCTTGAAATCTATCTTCACTGACAAAAGCCGGAGCATAATTTTGCTTGATATTTCTCTAAAAAAACATATATATATATATGTATACCCATTAGGTTAAAGTGTCCTATAAGTAAATTCTACACCCTGTCTACAAAAGTGACATATTTGCTAATTGCTCTTACATCTGAATACAGCTTGCATTGTTTACACCTTACAAAATTCTTCAAGGTGACAAGATAGTTAAGTCAAGGTGAATAGACATGTGGACCTGCATCTGACCACAAGTAATCATTTACTGAAAGGTGATATCACAAATGGACATGGTGCTGTGAGGTAAAGTTGTTTGTTTAGTCTTAATTCTTTCATACTGTGCAATTATATGGTATTATACATGTTGTAATTTACTTTTGTTTACAACATAACACAGTAATGCAACGGTTGATGCATTGCACATGATCTGAAAATAAAGAGGAATGGTCCATCAATCATTCTGGGCTTTGCACAAAGTTCTCCAGGCATATTTAGGCTCAGCCAAAAACTAATCTAATTCGCTTCACTGCAAAGCAGGTATGTGGCTTGAGTCCAAGATAAATGACCTATTGTGTACAGTGTAACAGTAGCTGGTTGCTAGCAAGTGAACTGAATAGACTGTGAAGAGGCTCTCAATTAGAATATATTGATTACCACCTGTGTTGTGTATGGTACAACAATAGCTGTTTGCTAGTACGTGAATTGTGAAGTTTCTCGGGTTGAAAGGTGTGGATTACCGCTGATTTTGAAAAAATCGAGGGTGTTGGGTTAGAGGGGTCTAAGGGTAAAAAAATTGTTATGTTGTGTAATGGGATGACTCTCCATATGAATATGCTTATTAAGAGGATTGAGATACCATGTGACAAACCCTGAGAAGAAGACAACGATAGCCACCAAAGTCACATACTTGCGACACACAAGGCCATGTATGAGATTTTCTCATCTACAGTGTTGGACAAAACTGTTGGAACAATTGAGCTTTATAATAACTACATATGTTAGTGTTATATTTCTTTAATACTTTGTTCTAAGAATTGTAACTCCCTACCTCAAGCCCCTTTTCAATGTTGGATTTATTTCTGTTTTAACAACATTTTGAGAAAAAAGCATTGAATGGGAATGGGAGGGTTAAGATAGTGAGGTAAGGGAGACAGATACTGGCTGTGTCAACAAAATTATGACAATGTCCTTAAAATTCTACAATCGTAATTATTAATGAAAGAATATAATTGTTAAAGTAATCGAAAAAAGTTCCAACATTTATGATTTCTAAATGTGGAATAATTTACAATAGAAAAGAAGGTTCATCACATATTTTCAGGGTTCCAACAAGTTTGGTCCAATACTGTAGGCTTATCTTAGAATTCATTAAGGGTTTGACTACACCATTACTCTCTTAAATAATATCATACCAACTCAAGAGTCCATGACTTGTCCTTCTCCTTAAAAATTTGTTCCAGCAAATCATAACCACAAACTTAATGTAGCAAATATTGAGACAACTTATCTTAATTAAAATAACCACTCAACCACGCAATAAGGATTTCATCCATTGCTAATATGATACTCACAATAATAATAATAATAATGATAAAGTACTTATACAGCGCCATTACCAAAAAGATATTCTATCACGCTTTCCAATCAAAATGTAAAATAATAAAACACACTGAGAAACTGCCAAAAGAACCAAAGAAGAATAAAACTAAAAAATTAATTAAAGGCCAGCTGCAGCTTGAAACGGTGAGTTTTTAGGTTACGTTTGAATGAGGTAAATGATGAATTAGACTTAACTGAATCAGGCAGGTCATTCCATGGTTTGGGACCGATGGAACCAAATGCACAAAAACCGAACGAAGTATGAGTACGGGGTGGAGAAAGAGGAGGATTACATGAGCTGCGTGTATTATATGTGGATTTACGAAACTGAATTAGCTGTTTGAGGTAGGCTGGTGCTGATTATGAATACATTTAAAAACCAGACACAGAACTTTAAATTGGATACCTTTAACAATAGGAAGCCAATGCAGTTCCTTTAGGCAGCTTGAAGAACTATCGAATTTGCGTTTTTGCAAAATAACTTTAGCTGCCTAATTCTGAATTGATTGCATTGGTAATAAACTAGAAGTGGGCAGCCCAGCAAACACAGCATTGCAATAGTCGAGGTGTGAGATGACTAAGCTTTGAACCAGTAGCCTACAACTTTCAGTGGTCAAGTGTTTCCTGATTCAACGAATCATATTTAAGTTGTGACTGGCTACAAGGCACTTTTCCTTGATATGTAGTTGCATATTTAGGTTAGTATCAAGCGAAACACCTAGCAATTTAATGCAGCGGGATGGTTTTATAGAATGAGTACCGACTTAAATCGAGTCTGTCGCAATTCTACGCCTGTAATAAAGTGAAGTAAAGAAAATGGCCTCAGTTTTTTTGTCATTCATTTTGAGCTTATTCAGCTGCATCCAGTGTTTTAGTTTAGATAAGACTTGTTGCATACCATTAATAGAATCTAATTCTTGAGCTACATTACCAGAATCAAAGCTAGAATAAAAAGAGTGATCATCAGCATAACCGAAAATATTCACATGATCATTAGCATGTGAAATAACATCTGCAAGAGTACTTGCATAGCAAGTAAACGCAACCGGACCTACAACTGAGCCATGGGGAACAGAAAAAAGGTAGATCATGTGATTTGGATTGGCAGCCATTGACACAAACAACACACTTCCTAGAAGAAAAGTAGGAAGTAAACCATTCCAGGCCGGTGTTAGAGATGCCAAATTTATTCTTCAAGACATTCAGAAGAATTCCATGATGCACCGTGTCAAAGGCTGCCGAAAGATCTACTGCAACCAGCAGTGTGGTTTGTTTTCTGTCCATCCCAAGTAGCAGGTCATTTAACAATTTTACGGTTGCAGTCTTGGTGCTATGGAACTGCCTGTAAGCGCTCTGATACGAAGGAAGCAACTCATTGTGATTAACCTAATCAAAAAGTTGATTGACCATTGCCCTTTTGACAAACTTAGATACAAGGGATAGGTTACTAACTGGCCTGTAATTACTGAAAATGGGTTCAAGTGATGGTTTCTTTATCAAAGGTGACACATATGCTGTTTTCCAGACCATCGGAAAGCTGCCTTCTTGCAGAGAGAAATTAATCATGTTTTGAAAAACTGGCAGCACAGTCCAGTGTAGTCAAGAAGCACATGAGACGGGAATGGGTCAGCAGCACAGGTTGTCACCTTTGATGACTTATTGATATTGTGAGTGGTATCTAAGTCAACTAGATTAAACTAAGAAAACGAGCTACCACAGGTATAGCAACTTGTATCAAAATCATCATAGGGTTGCAGCTCATTTCTAATGTCTAACACATTTCCAACCAAAAAAGAAGCAAAACTATTAGAAAGAACTTGGTTGTCACCATCAGGCAGAGGATTGACCTTTGTTTTACCAGTCAATATGTAAATGAGCTAATATAGTTTCTGTTGATCGCTACCACATTGCAGAGTCTTGTCTGAGATGATCTCTGATCTGGCTTGGTGAAGCCTTTGATTGTACTCGGTTCTAAGAGCCTTGAACGAGCGATGATCCTCATTGGAGCGACTCCTCAACCACTTTGCTTCTGCTTTTCTACGACTCCGCTTAAAAGACTTGAGGACCAACAACCCAGGACCAACAGGAGAACTAGTACAGTGGAACCATTGATGAAAGGAAATTTGATCCTAATTCCTTGTGGTTTTCAAAATAAAGGAAATAAAAAAAATAATGTCTGACCCGACCTGCTTATATATCAGGTCCGGTCTAACTGTTTGAAATTTTAAGGAGCATAACAATTAATGTCTCTCTCGAGATGAAATATTCATTTACCATCATGACACTTCTTTAAATGAATTCTACTTTCACCTGAGATATTTCCATTTATTTCAAATATATTTTGTCACACTAGAGATAATCATTCCCCTTTACTTTTATCTTAAAATCAATTCTTCTTTCCTAACTTCAAACCTTCTTTGCAACAGATTCCCTAGATTTGCAGTTGTGCATATGCCATGTAAGCCTATACATCTGTTAACTGTTCACTATGTAAGTGATTTAAATAACACAATCTTGATCATACTAGTAAATCAACATTTTCCCTGATATCTATTTTTCACTTAAACATCTAATTTTCTGTTTTAATTTGTGCTTTATTTTAATCAATTTTGAGAAACATTATTTGTGCTCACATCTTATTTAACCTGACTTGAGGTTTTGGGATCTTCACACACAAAACAATAAAGATGGCAGTATGCCCTAATTGACTTAAACTGCTGTCTAAATTTCATAAGAGGAAGGTGCTATAGATAAAGGGTGAGGAATAGAAGACTACAACTTTGAGACCTAAAATACAGAAATTCATAGGAATACAGAAAGAGAAGCTGTCAGAGCATAGAAGTAAGTCTTCTGAGTCACGCCCTTGGACTAGGTGGCTATCCAGATGCATGAGGGTACGGCAGGCAATAACACTAATGTATACTAGAATATGCAAAGTGGACCCTATACACATGCTCCCCATTTCTCACATATTTCCTACTTTCCGTGCTAAATTTAAGCTAGCTCTCCATTTCAGAACAATTTTCAATAATGGAGGGAGAAGGGTAAAAACAAGTATTTATGTGCTCCAGAAGACTTGATCTTTCTTGTGTGCTTGGACAGAAATGAGAAATGTATGAAAACTAGACCTATCACACTAGTCAGTGGCCAAGCTGAAGGGAGGCCAGGGGAATTGCCTCCCCCCTCCCCCTTCCCCCCCTGCCCTGGCTGGAAATGTCCAAAAGTAACAGAAAAATCATACATGTTGGATTGTTTTGGTAATTCTGATGAAAGCCATCCTGGGAAAAAGGATCACAATATTTCCAAAAACTGAATAACTAAGTTAGGCCTATGTAGCAGTTTAGAGTTAGCGAATTTCCTACTTATTTCTCAAAATTCCTGAAGTTTTTCCTCAAAATATCTTACTTTTTCCTTTAAAATTTCCAACTTTTCCCCCTTAATTTCCAAAGTATTTCCCAAAATATTTTCCTACTAAAAATATGCGACATATTCCCCAAAATTTATGAAGTTTTTCCACAAAATATGCAACATTTTTCCAAAAAATTTCCTCAAAATATCAAAAGTTTTTCCTAAAAATTGGAAATTTTAGAAGTTTCACCCTACAATTTTTGTAAGCTTGGATCCAGATTTTTGTATGGTTTAGCTCCCCCCACCCCCTGCAAAAAAGTCTAGCTTCACCACTGACACTAGTAATGCTTATGATTTGCACAAAGGGTTGTGTTGCACACACAGAATAGGATAGCTTCTCCGAATTTGGAAGCAATCACTGCCCAGTAATGTGATACTAGGGTGAATGTCAGCTAACTATGACTTGAAATCATCCTAATCATCAATGCAAGACATCTGAGCACAGAGGTGCTTTCACTTGACCACATCTGTAGGTACAGAAGAAAAATCTGTTCCATTTCTGACCACCTCGCCTTGATCGTTCCGCTCCATGCTATCCTCCCGGAGTACCTGCCTCTTCTTTGGTATTTCTGTGGTATTTCTCTCACATGTAATGAGTCTTTGGAGCATAAGGCAGTTCCACAACAGTTGTGACGATTTGATTCTCAAAGACGAACGTCTTTACTTTCCCTGTCAGGAAGATGAAGAGAACAAGAATGGACAGGTACTGTATCCATCCCTGTTTGATGGTTTGCCAGAATCCTGGAATATATGTGCATCTAGGTCAAGGAACACAAACAGCTGAAGAAAGGGTATTATCTTCATTCAGACAAATCAAAGTTTGTCTTTCTTTTTCTTTCTGCAATGTAATTGGATGAAAGGGGACACATTTCTTATTTGCATTGTACATTATTACATTACAAACAGTGAATATAAATCGATCATAATGGGTTATTCTCCTTTTTTCCCCAAACGATGTTACTTATCTCATGTAATTTTAATGGTGACTTATGTTTTAGGTTTTAATACTTTTATATATATATATTTTTTCTCTTTTATTTAAGTAGGGCTCATGGACTAATCATTCCTATACTGCCATATAGTGGACAGTTCCACTCCTTTTGGGGGGAAAAGTAATAGCCGACTCTGCATAATGTCCATTCATCCCAAGCAAAGGCATGCATGGGAAAGCAAAGGCATGCATGGGAAAGCAAAGGCATGCATGGGAAAGCAAAGACATGCATGGGAAAGCAAAGGCATGCATGGGAAAGCAAAGGCATGCATGGGAAAGCAAAGGCATGCATGGGAAAGCAAAGGCATGCATGGGAAAGCAAAGGCATGCATGGGAAAGCAAAGGCATGCATGGGAAAGCAAAGGCATGCATGGGAAAGCAAAGGCATGTATGGGAAAGCAAAGGCATGCATGGGAAAGCAAAGGCATGCATGGGAAAGCAAAGGCATGCATGGGAAAGCAAAGGCATGCATGGGAAAGCAAAGGCATGCATGGGAAAGCAAAGGCATGCATGGGAAAGCAAAGGCATGCATGGGAAAGCAAAGGCATGCATGGGAAAACAAAGGCATGCATGGGAAAGCAAAGGCATGCATGGGAAAGCAAAGGCATGCATGGGAAAGCAATGCCATCCATGAACTCTTGTTTGTTTCTTGAGGTTTTAAGCACCATGACATTCAAGGGTTAATGTGCCAGAACTGTGCCATAAACTCTTAATCATCATAACGGTCTGTCAAGTACCTGAAGTATTTGTAAACTTCACACTTAACAACAAAAATCTGTATAAATTATGTTTCTGGTTTTTTGACAAAGAAAATAGGTCAAATGGAATTTTGAAATCTAATTTTTATTTTGAAGTGAGCTAAAGATTTATTAGACTATCTTTTCAATACATCTAAAGTGAAAGCCCAAATGATAAAAATTGTCTTTGGAAAATAAAAGGTTCACATTTGAGGCATTTGCATAATTTTTCTATAAGTATTTTCAAATGCAGAAATCTCATTATTATACACAAATTGAATGGTTCCAGCAATTCTTGTGATGCAATTACATTTAAATGATGATATATATCTTGATTCTTATTATTCTCAAAACTTGTAATTAGTGCATAGGTTCTATTAAATCAGTTTGATAAATTTTTCATTCTTCCTGAGTGTTCATGTAAATGATACCACAAACAATGAGTAGCGCCATTTATCAGGTTATAACTTATGCAAAACTGCACATCCCTATCGTATTATTGCAATCTAATTAGAATAAAATGCACAGCAAAGGATATACAATGATTTCTTCTGGGTATTGCACAGACCCCATGACACGGAACGGTTGACCTGCGCCTTTCCCTGGAATCCAGCTGGCAAAATCGCGGTCAAAGCGGGTTGTTACTGGCAAACAAAATGAAAATAATGCAAGAGAATTCAAACTGATTTTCATTTCACTTCAAGACCTTATTTTAACAACTTAGAAGGGGGTATGTGCAGAATAAGTAAATAATGTTAAGTTCATCAGAGAGGTATCTTAGCTGCACCTTGTTTTACTTATGTGTTTCATAGAACTGAATCAAATCAATATCAAGACTTGTAATACCTAACTGTTTCCCAGAAGATTATTATCTACTTATCAATTGCACAAAACCTTAATAAATATTGATATTTTAGGAATCAAACATTAGTACGAAATTCAAAGGTAAGTAAAACCTTATGTGAACCATAAGAATGTTGTTTAAAGGAATATTCCTATGGATTTTTATTTTTCCATATATGATAAATTTGTGGAAATAAAGCGGTGAAAAAACTATGTTAAAATCTTATTCCGTTTAGAAATTATAACAATTTGAAGAGTAGAAAAATGTACCTTAAAACACCTCCTACAGTATATATCCTTCAGCTTGGTGATGTCATCAAGGCAATTCCAGCACAGTTCTTATGTACTTCTATCACACACTTTTTACATTATCGAACATTTTTGGTTCATTATAGAGATAGGGTGAAGTACATAATTTACAAGAAAACATTTTGGTTTTTTTTTTCTTCGTGTACATCACATTTACAATGAGAAAAAATCTAAATGATTTTTAAAGAAATACAAAAGACGTTCTGTTGAAATTGTCTTTATGACATCACAGATGTTGCCAATCAGTCACTTTTGTCAAATTTCAAAAATAATTTAAAATTTTGTAACTTCTAAACGGAATAAAATATTAACATAAAATTTTTCACCACTATGTTTCTAAAAAAATCTATATCATATATGCAAAAATGAAATTCCCTAAGAATCTTCCTTTAATGTTATATTCACCAAGGTATCCAAAATATTCAAATAACTAATTATTTTCGGCAATCATACTTAAAGTGCTTAAATATAACCTGGTTTTAATTTCATTTTGATAAAAAAACAAACAAAATGTACAAAACAAAGGTTTACTGTGGCTGAAAAAATTACCACTGTACTGTTTCTCTTAATGATTGATTGATTGATGAAAATATAACAAAAAAATAATAATACAAATCAGAAAAACGTTCTCTTTATTCAAAATACAGCAAAATCGTTTGGCAGGTCCATTTTTTAATTTCTTTTCTTGATTGATTGAATTTCTAAATATTGTCAATGCAAAATGTATAGTCCTCTACAAACATGCTATCGCCATCAATCACAGCAACCTGAAAAGATTGGAAAGCAGAATTTATACCAAATGCATCTCTTTTAATACCTATTTTCACTGTGCTTTATTTACGTCTGCATATCTCCCTTCGCATTATAGGGGGATTTAATAAAGTAAAACTGCTAACACCTTACTGCATGATATATTGAAGCAATTCTTTTATTAGTTGTTATGCTCCTTCAAATTTCAACCAATCAGACCCGACCTGATATATAAGCGGGTCAGGTCAGACTTTTCCGTCCTTTATTTACTTTATTCTGAAAATCACAAGTAATTAGGATCAAATTTCCTTTTTATCAATGCAGAATGAGTTGTTGCAGAAGTTGATGTTGAGTTTCATATTAGCAATGGATGAAGTCCTTATTGTGTGGTTGAGTGATTATTTTAATTAAGATAAGTGATCTCATTACTTGCTACATTAGGTTTGTGGTTATGATTTTGTTGGAACAAATGTTTAAGGAGGACAAGTCATGGAAGAAAAAAAGTGAATTTTGATAAAGCTGTTGAATCTTACCCAGACTCTCAATCAATTTCTGGTGAGAATAGATATTCCAATTAGTATTCATTAAACATTTTACATATTCATAATCCTGTCTTGCTTATCATACATAACAAATCTTGAAAATATTAAAAACATCCTCAAACATATATGTTTATTTCTGAATTTTCTGGCTCTTCCAGCCAGAAAATTAAAAGACATATAACATGCCATTACTCCTAGGTGTCCAGAAAACTTAAAGGTATATGAACGTGAAAAGGCAACATCAGCTACATTAATTTAAAATATATCAAGTACCATCATAGCAGAAAAACATTTAATCAAAATTGGTTAAACATTGACCATTTTACAACACTTTTATCTCTCAGGCATCAATTTACATATTTTATGCAAATTTTGTGATGTATTACTGGGCGACCTTTATATTTTCTTTAGTAAACGTTTTGTTTTTTAATGTCTATTATAATTCATTGAAGCAGTACAGCAAATTCTGACCAAATGTTTTAGATTCTTTGCCATGCCCTAATAAAAATTGTAGCATGAATAGATTTTTGCATAATTTTATTTCAGTGAATAAGATTTAAGAAAAAGTTACACACAGATTTTTAAATAGTTCGCCCAGTCATACATCACAAATTTTTCATGAATAAATAACTGATAAAATTTTGATCAGTCATAACTCATAAACTCATAACTCATGAGTCATAACTCATAAACTAAAAGAGTTACTATCAAAATTCAAAACTGATCTGATCAGATTTTAATGCTCTTCACATATAGAAATTGCTACAAGTCAATAAACCTTCAAGTAACTGTTAACAACTTCTTGCTTGTTGAATGAAAACATTTTGTTTCACATTTTTTGAAAATATGACTTTTTTACTGCAATTAAGAAAGTACAGTTTTTTCAAAATATCCTTACATTATATCTTGTATCGGTTCCTTTGTGAGCTAAAGGTTGTCGGAGCTTTAGTCTAAGGTCTCCATCAATCGTCAGCTGGACTCCACCAATGGGTGATGTGTATTCTATCAGAGCCATGGACTCCATTGTTAATTTTGTGAATCTCTGTTGAGGGGGGAAAATAATGCCAACAACATTATAACTCCATCAATGCATGGTATTATCTAAGAACTTAAAGGAAAGGTATCGTCCCATAAATAAATTAAGAAGTGAATGCCGCCGTAATGGTAACGTCACTTCCGGTTTTGAATTTTATTTATTGATTGTCAGACATCTGCAATGTTATTGAAAACACATATACCTTATGTGCGGTCCGGCGGAAGTGTGATCAATGACATCGCAGATTTCTCGCAATCAATAGGGAAAATTAAAAAAAGGAAGTGACGTTACGAGCACAGCGGCGTTCACTTCTGAATGTATTTATGGGACGATACCTTTCCTTTAAGATAGAAATGTATCATCCATCCCTCAATACCCAAAAGATACTAAACACAATGATGTAATGCAGCTAATAGCTCAACAGAAATGGTTTGGCTTGGTTTCTTGATGTTTAATGGCACCGCGACAATCAGAGTCAAATGTGCCAAGAGGGTGTTAATATTAAATAATGGTGTAAGAGTAAGGATAGTGAGGAGATGGAAGGTTTGTAAGGGAGATATAGAGGAAAAGCTGAATGTGGGAGAAAAAGTTAGGTGAAAAGAAAGTGGGGTGCAAAGTTAGGTGTAGAAGGGGAGGAGGGGAGGAGATTAACTGTGGTGGAAGGGGTTGTTGTTGCAGAAGAAGTTGATGATGTTTGAGGAAGAATTGTTTTCAAATAGGTCCGAGATTGAGGAGAGTGAAGAGAGAAGAGATCTGGAATGGTCTGTCCTCTGAAACAGTAAAACAGCAGGTGAAAGCCTCACCTGTTATTGTAATAACTTATACTGCGTAAGAAGTTTACTACTTTACTGTCATGTAATTAGTGGGGAAAAAGTAATTCCATTTGTTTTCTAAAGATTACTTGACTAAATTGAATCTCTAATTATGACAGTGTGGAAATAACTGAAAACCTTTTCAAACTACAAGGAACAGCAAAATGTTCCTTCCAAACACTCAGTCAGGGATGGCGGAGCATTAAAAATATTGGGGGAGGTGGCTAATGAGGTCAGGTGACATATGATACAAATATTGGAAAGCTCATGTGGGTCGGGTAATGTAATGACACATGTTCACCGAAAATTAATGGGAGGACTGATTCCCAGCACCCTGGCTCTGCCTCTCCTGTTCTAAGTACAGTGTCTACACAACATATAAGGCTGTATATACTGTGTTTGAATTTAAGAGATGACAATATGAAGCAAATGACCAGTGGCAGTGCGGGAAGCCTCAGTTTTTCAATCTAGTGTCCAGAGTTCCAAGCAGTGCCCTGCAACTGGTCAAAAAAATGGCTGTCGGTACGCTATGATTCTTGGTAAAACAACCAACAAAACCAGCAGGATACATAGTAAAATAGAATTCTGAGCTCAAACATACTTACAATACGATTTGGTTTGGTTTGTTGATGTTTAACGGCACCGCAACAGTCAGAGTCAAATGTGCCAGTGTGTAATACAACATTAAAATCAGTCAAGTGCAGTTAATAACTTGGAATAAAGTAACTTATGAAGCAAATAAAAGGGTATAAAACCAAACAAAAAATCTAAACTTACATGGAGTTTGTAATCAAACAGTAAAATAAGTTGCACTGAGACGATTTCTTCTGAGTCTGTGACTGGAATCTCAATATTGAAATGCAGTTTGTCCGCTCTGCCATCCCTGTTTACATCTTCTTCTCTGCTCTGTTTGCAAAAATCAAATGCAGGAAAAAGTTTCTATTACAGACAATATGAGACAATCTACCAATTTTCATAAGTATCATGAATAGTTCTGTAGATAAAACTTCTATCGAAAAACTCATGTTTTTGCTGTAAGGAGAAAAGGATAAAAAACTATCATTTACAGTGATGATCACTATTTGTAAGACGGAAATTCAAACAAATATTGTCAAAGTCAAATTTGTTTCAGAGGGGCCCATCTTGTGGCCCACCCTGCCCCTATTTGGCCCACCTGCCTCTGAGAAAAAAATTGTAAAACATTTTTTTTTTTTTTTCATGACACATGTTTTAGAGATCAACATCTTTAAAAACTTAATAATCTTAACATCATCAGTGAAATACCTTACATGAATACAGAACACAGAATGATAGCATTGTAAGAAATTTATGTTGTTGGTTCATTCAGAAACTGAGGTAGGATTACAGCTAAACCCCAGAGCTTCATCAGGAGCTCAAGCCCTAAGAGTTTATTGGGCCCTTGGACCTCACGCCAAAAAGCACAGAGCCCTCAATAAATCTAGCACCCTGCCCCTTTTTAAGTCAAGCTAGGGGTCTGATTAACCAATCACTTTCTACTTCGTACTCCATCTCTCCTTAACAAAGCAAGCAGTACTTTCTGTACAAAATGTTTCTCATTAAGAATTTTTGGCCCTTAGACCCCTCCAACCTGACTTTCTTAAAATCAGGGGTAATCCACACCATTCAACCCAAGAGAGTCTTCATAATTCATTGACTAGCATCCAGCTATTGTTACACCATACACAACACAGGGGTAATCTATACCTTCTTAACTGACAACATCTTCATAGTCTATTCACAGTTCACTTGTTAGCAGCCAGCTACTGTTACACTGTACACAATAGGTCATTCATCTGGGGCTCAAGCCACATGACTGCTGTTCAATGATACGATCAGATTAGTCCTTGGCAGAGCCTAAATAAAAATATACATTATATGCTTGGGAGGACTTTGTGCAAAACCCATGAATGATTGATGGACCATTCCTAGTAAGGATGGTTATTTCATCATGTGTCAAATCAGAATATGACCCTTGAACAAATCAGAATTTCTGCAACTCTGCAAAACGTTTTACTCAAGACATGCTTTTAATACATTGTGTTGAATGTTGATTTTAACGTTTGTCCTCCGCCACCATTTTGGCAGCGCTATACACCCAAACTAAAGCTGTGTTGCCAAAAAAACTGTGAACCATAAAAAACTAACTGTATAAGCACCGAGCAAAGGCAAAGAAACAGAGTCTATCCACAAAATAAGTAGATTACTACTTTATAAAAAAATGATATGCTTCAAAATGTAGAACAGCTATACTGAAAGGGGTCTCTTGAGAGTCACCCCTGACTAGGATCTAACAGCTACAAACACGTAAACTGGAGCACCAACTGGAAACACTTGATGCAAAAAACATAAAGAATAAATAAAGTCTCCTTGTTTGTTTGTTTGATGAGGTCTTAACGGCACCACGACAACGAAGGTCAAATTGTGCCTGAGAGGTCAGATCATTTTAGAGGTAGTAAGGAAAGAGACCAGGGGGAGAATGAGAGAAATTCAAGAACAAAAGCCAGAAAGCTGTGATCGAGAGAGGAGGTGCATGGGTAAAACAAAAACAAAGTAGAGAGGGGGTGGAAGAGGAGAATTAAATATGGTTGTAGAGGGATGCATGCTGAAGGAAGGAGATTATTTTATCTGGAGGATTTTTCTGGAAGAACTCAGCAATTGAGTTGTGGGAGCGAGGAAGCTCTGGGAAGGTTGTACAGGGGGCAAGCAAGGAGAACGTGTTGGATTGTGAGGATGCAGTGGCAATTGTTACAGAGGGGTTGGGGGGAACCAATAAGGAGGTGGGAGTGAGTGAGGTGGGTGTGACCAATTCTAAGACGGGTAATATGAACGTTGTCGATACGAGAAAGGTTGTTGATGGTGGATTTGATCGGGATTGTGGGCTGGATAACATGGAGTTTGTTATCAATTTGGAAGTTCCATAAGGTTTGCCAGCGGTCACGAACAAGAGAAGCAATAAAGCGGTTTGATGTCAGAGAGGGTTTTGGGAAAAGGGGAAGGGAGGAGGTTAAGGGCAAGCTTAGCGGCTGTATCAGCCCTGTCATTGCCAGGGATGCCAACATGGCTGGGTATCCAGAAGAAAAGAACACTTTTCCTGCAGAGGGTGGGAGAAAAGAGTTTCCGCAGGAGGAGGTGGCAGGTGAGGTTATCCCATTTAAGATTAAGTAATGAAGTAAGAACAGCCTTTGAGTCAGAGAAAATGGCAAAGTGACTAAGAGGAGAGTACTCAATAAAGTTGAGGGCGAGGAGAATGGCCTTAGCCTCGGCTGAAAAGATGGATGAGTAGTCAGGAAGTCTGCTACTGAGGGTGATGTCTTGGATGATGGCAGCAGCAGCTGTCTTGTTGCCTTCCTTGGAGCCATCAGTATAGATGGAGGTGTAATTTGAGAGTTGGTCTTTGATTTGGTTGTGGAGATTGATGAAGAGGTTAGGGTGAGTTTGAGTTTTGTTATAAGTGGAGAGGTCTAGGTGGACAGAAGGAAGGGCGGTGGCCCAAGGAGGAAAAGTGGGCCAGGAGTAGGTGCCGAGAGTGGCGGGGTTGATGCCAAGTTGAAAGAGGTCTGATTTAATGCGTAAGCTGAAGGGAGGCGATAGAATTTTAGTCCTATCAAAGAGGGAGGAGAAATTGGGGTACCTAATGAGGTTGTAAACAGGGTTCTGGGTGTTGGTGAGGACTCTAAAAGCATAGGAGAGGCTAAGCTTTTTACATCTAAGTAGAAAGGGGGGTTTGTTGGCTTCAACATGAAGGCTAGTGATTGGAGAGGTCCTGTAGGCTCCTAGACAAAGCCTGAGGGCTTCATTTTGGATGGTATTAATGTGGTTGAGGTATGAGTTGTGAGCAACACAGTAAACAATATTGCCATAGTCAAGCTTGGCACGAATGGTGAGCCTGAAAATTTTGAGGAGAGCATAGCGGTTCGCTTCCCAAGTAGTGTTGGAGAGCAGACGGAGGATGTTGAGGGAGCTATTGCATTTTAGTTTCAGGTTGGTGATGTGTGGCTTGTAGGTGAGCTTGGGGTCTAGAGTTAGACCAAGGAACTTTGTGTTTTCAACTTTAGGGATGCGATTCCCATTGAGCACAAAGTTCGGGTTGGGGTGGAGGTTGTTGAAATGACAAAAGTGCATGCAGACTGTCTTGTCTTTGGAGAATTTAAAACCGTTATTGTTGCTCCAGACTTGCAGCTGATTGAGGCTGGTTTGGAGCCTATTTTCAACAATAGGAAAGCTAGGGGAGGAGTAGAAGATGGTGAAGTCATCCACGTAGAGGGTATGTTTGATGCTGGGGCCAAGGTTATTCCCGATGTCATTAATGCTCAGGTTGAAGAGAGTGGGAGAGAGGATGCTGCCTTGGGGGCCGCCCTCTTCTTGGGGGTACGGGTTGGAGAGGGTGTGGCCAATACGAACTTGGAACTGCCTGGGTGAGAGGAAGTTTTGAATAAAGATGGGGAGGTGGCCTCTGAGGCCAATGGTGTGAAGTTTTCGGGTAATGTCTCCTTGCTGGGAAACAAAAGAAAAACCAGTTACAAAATATGAAACAAAACACCTTTACAAAGATACATGTATTAGTATGGGTATTATTGCACTTATTCGATTTGTAGGAACAATAGCCTACTGACACACAATATGATTATGACAATCTTTCTCACATGATTATTCATATCTAAATTTGGCTGAAGATCATTACAACCTCATTTGCATAAAAGGATTGGTTCAGTGGTTAAGCAATAAGTTATGAAAGAGGACTTGAAAAGAAACAAAATGGTGAAGAAAGCATTGAAAATTCTTACTCCGTTAAAGATATCTAAGTTTCAAGGATTAGTTCAGGGGTCAAGTAAGTACAAAAGAGGACTTCAAAAGAAACAAAATGGTGAAGGAAGCGTTTAAAAATCTTATTCTGTTAAGAATTTATTTAAGTTTAAAGGATTAGTTCAGGGGTCCAGCCAGTCTGTCTTATATGAAAGAGGACTTCAAAAGAAACAAAATGGTAAAAAGCACTCAAAAATCTTATTCCATTAAGGAGATATTGAAGTTTAAAGCTCTGTCTTATCTGTGTAGAAATGACTGGTGCAGTAAGTTTACTATGGAACTGAACTAATCCTTTAAAATAAATTAAAAAGCAAACCACTGAACATAAGTAAAAATAAAAAGTATTTTACTTTTAGGTCAGGTACCTGATTAAATTATTAATTGTTTTGGTGGCAATGACAAACAACTGAACTCTCTCTCACCTTTACTAGTGGAATACGAAGATGCTGCTGCTCCAAGAGATTGAAATTTGGAAAAGTGCTCCATGCCATGTATGAACTTGGATCGGTGGTCCTTAGGACGAGAAGCATCTGATGTTTAAAATGCACCTCAGCCTGTTCCCTGTAAAAGGCCTCCTTAATCCAAAAACCTACCAGAAACAAAGGAAGGTTCTCTAAATATTCAAATTTTTTGCACCAGCAGGCAACAGGATTAGATGGTACAATTAGTTACCCCGAGCGCCTCGGGTTACTTAATCTGTAAACTTTAGAGGAGAGGAGGTTGAGAGGTTATATGATGCAGGTATTCAAGGTTTGGATAATGTGGATTTTTGCAAATTTGTCAAACTTGAAGCAAGCACTATCACCAGAGGACACAGGTTTAAAATTTACAAAAAGCACACCCGTTTGGACATACATAAACATTTCTTCAGCCAGCAAGTTGTTAACAATTGAAATGCTCTTCCTGATTATGTTGTGGATGCAAAATCTCTCTTGCAGTTTAAAATGAAATATGACTCTTACAGCACCAAAAAGGGTCTTAAAGGGTATAATATGGGCCTGAAGGCTTCCTTACCATTGGCCGCAGAAGCCTAGAAATGAGTGGATGCGACTGTCCTGGTTTTACTTAAGTCAGATGATTTTTTTTTTTTTTTGTAGGGTTTGAGGTCAAAATTTGTTGCATCAGAACTGATGACCCATTTTCATTATTGCTTGAATCAACAAGACAAACATATATCACACAAACAAAACTTTATTCTAATCAATAAAGACGACAATTAACGATTATAGATAGTTAATAAGATGCATATGTATATATCACATTTAGCATATATTGAAAATTCCTTGAACTTGAGCTATATTTGTATGCTCTTTTCCAAAACTCAAAGACTGTTATGCCTAAAATTAAGTCAAAGGCCTCTTTTATCCAAAAACCTACCAGAAACAAAGGAAGGTCCAAAGACTGACAGGACAAGTCCAGCGGTCAAGTATCTTCATAATGAAGGGCAAAATGGAACAAGATGCAGCAACCAGTATTCACAAATTTCATTTCATTATGATTTTTTTTTTAATGATTTACATTCTAACAGATTTATGCAGAAATGAATTGTATTATTATTATTATTATTGTTATACCGAATATTATAGTGCTAAAATTCATGGAAAAAAACATGCTCATAAGCACTGTACATGAAATATAATATAAATTATTATAATTAGAAGTTATAGTCCATATGCTAGCTTAAATAGATATGTTTTTAATAAAGATTTAAAAGTGTTTAAATCTGAACAGTCTCGGACATCACTTGGAAGGTTGTTCCAGAGTGCTAATGCTATTGTTCTATAAGATTTGTCATCATAACTGACAATTTTTGTTCCTGGTACCAAAAAACTTGAAGATCTACATGACCTGAGAGCATGCGCTGGAGTATACAGTTTAAACATATTTGTCATATATTTTCATTTTTATCTGTATATGATTAGAAATGGCAGAGCTGGAATTAATTCTAAAATTTCCCATGCTTCTGAATGAAGGTGTCTAAAACCCTCCCACGAAAAATTGTGACAGAAATATTAGTAATGTAGTGAATACATATTTTATGCTCCCCTCTTTCACAATTTAATGTACCATTCATCACACAATTACACAGGGGACATTTCTAGAGCATTTATTTACACAAAAAAATTGGTATTAAAAAACAAAAAACAATTCTTTTTGCAAATTCTCATTTTTCCTGCAGTTATAACTGCCGGAACCATAGAATTTGTTCAAATCTGAGAAATGAAATCTTTAAACCCCTTAAAAGTCTTTAGGTATTTTACTGCCAATTTCTTTTTCTTCAAAACTTTGTAGCTTTAAACTATTGGGAATAAATTTGCAAATTCAAAAGGAGAAATGGGAGATATATGAAGCTTGTAAAACTTTTTTGCAAAAGTGGTTTTCATGTTTTCTGAGTATTTCGCATACTGTTGCTTTACATTTTCTGTAACAGTCATCTTTCAATATACACTTCTGACATCGTTCAATCTTAATATCTCATGAATGGTTAAACACATTTGTGACATCTTTAAATCTTAATATCTCATGAATGGTTAAACACACTTGTGACATCTTTAAATCTTGTTATCTAATGAATGGTTAAACACTTGTGATATCTTTCAATCTTAATATCTCATGAATGGTTAAACACACTTGTGACATCTTTCAATCTTAATATCTCATGAATGGTTAAACACACTTGTGACATCTTTAAATCTTAATATCTCATGAATGGTTAAACACACTTGTGACATCTTTAAATCTTGATATCTAATGAATGGTTAAACACTTGTGACATCTTTCAATCTTAATATCTCATGAACGGCTAAACACACTTGTGACATCTTTCAATCTTAATATCTTATGAATTATTATACCACATATGAAGCAAAACAGACAAACACTTGTTGATATATGAACATTTCAATATTCTAACATTAAGCCCCGCCCACTATCAATATGCATGACATCACCACCAAAAAAATAGAGAACATCTTTGGACCATGAGGTATCAGTGTGCCACATATGACTTGAATCCACAGTATTATTCTTGAGATATCGCGATTGTGAGCTAAGCGTCACACACACACACACATGTACATACACATGCATGACATCTTGACCGGATAGGTTGCTGATGCTATCGCATCGGAACCAAAGAAAGTTCCATTTGTATATAAGATCTAAAAACGTATTTTACTTGAAGTTCCTTCACACATCTAGCAGCCATTAGTAAATGTCAGCAATCACACACACTGCTGGCATCAATTTGAAAAGCTACAGTACTTTATCAAGTCAGTATGCATTAAACTCATTTTCAATGACATCTGCTTCTCACCCACACAAGTACAAAGGGCTGGCATCTTTTCACTGCTTAGTAATAGTTTATTTGAAAGAACGCATGCAGTAGTACACAATGCAATGCATTTTTAAAACACCAGTCAAACTCCATAGAGTCGCATGGGCACATCAGTGTGCGCATTCACGGGAGTCTCTACAAGTCTAAACATCAGTGGTGATTGTGGATGTCAGAAGTAATCTTTTTGACAGTTTTTTATCTTCAAGTGTCATTTTTTGTTACATCTAACATTCTAGACATAACCCATACAGCTTATGAGAGTCATGGTACTATTACTGGAACTGCCCAAAAACTAAAGAAAAATAACGTACACAAGAGTTGTTTTTTAATTAAAAATTCACTGTGATTGAGCCAGCATATGTGAAAGGGGCACTTCATGAAATTGCATTGGATATTAAGCACTTACTCCTGACACTTAACGGTAGTGACACTAATGTGATGTGAAAGAAGTTAAAAAATCTTAACGCTAGGTCACACAAAATGAATGATTAATTTACATTTCACTGTTAGTAGCTAACCTTACTGTAAGTTATGTTACAGTATGTGGACCACTTGGGCAAAAAGACCAGTTCTAAGGAAACCGTCCACAAAAATGCAGTGTTCGTAGAAAAATTACCAATACCACCAAAAATTTGTCAAATTTATTGCTTTCCACATCAATGTTGTTTTCATTGAACTCTTTAAGAAATTGTAATGCTATTTCTGAGGATGATTTTTCTAACCATACTGCCATGTTGTTTGTTTTATACTCATAACTACTCAGAAACTTAGAAATGATCAAATATACAGTATGCTCTTTGCTTATAGTTTTTCTTTATAGAAGTAAGATCTGCAAAAGTGTTTTCTGTCTACCATGTACATTTGATTCAATTTTGATATTGTATCAACATTTTATTGTAAGTTTAAAATTTTTAGTTATGGGACTAACGCTAGTTCCACTTAAAATTTTAGTTACAAAATCTGTCAAATGGAATGTTAACGTGCTCGCAAAGAATGATGGAATTTGTTGCTTTGTTTTTGTACATGATCCTCCCTTACGAGAGCTTGGCAAGACTCCTATAGGAGCATAGACGCCAAGCTATAGCAGATGCCAGTCTCGTGCAGCCAATACGGAAGCGGATGAACACCGAGTTTTCACCCTACTCTTTTCGAGAAGTGTTCAGAGAACCAGGTAGGGTGTGACTGTCCTATCATCGGGACCGACAGCTTAACGTCCCCTCCAAAGGACAGCGAGCACCATTCAACCATTGCCACTTTTTTCAAGAGCTGAATGAGGAGCAGGAGCTGCAAACAAAGTACTTTTGCTTTGATGATCGGTGTATCTGTCTGCGTAGCTGTGGAAAAATGATTAGACCTGACTGAGGCTTGAAGCGGGTACCTCCAGCATCTAAGTCGTTTGCTCTACCAACTAAACTACCCGACTCATTATTACATACAAAATTTTGGAACTCTTTTGATCAAAATTGAAAGAAAATAACATAAAATGCTTTGAATATACACAATTTGTTCATGGAATATGTAAATGCAAATCGTTTTGCAATCCTCAAAACTAGAAATATAGGATATTTAAGGAATTATGAAAAAACAAAAACATTTTTCCTTGGAACTGGTACACACTGTAGTGTAGGCCTAAACGTTGATGTAGGCCTAGCCTAAATTATTTTTACTTGACCCAGTTAATCTTTAAAAAAGTACCTTCACTTCGGTATGCAAGTAAAAAAGGTGGCACGATTGTGAAGAGAAAGACGACAATGGTAAATATAGTTGCTTTGGTGCAAACACTTGCTTTGTATCTCGTTAAAACTGGATGATTATACTGTTCGATTACCGCCATCTTGATTGTTTACAATCGCTCTGGTAATGTGGGTAGCACAAAACTAATTGCTATCTCAACTTAAAGAATAATTTTTGAGCAGTGGGCGCCCTGAATGCCTGAAAAAAAAAGGATAGCCAATCCCTTCTATCTTTTCACACTTCTATTTTGCCACTTTAAAGTCCCCAATTTAAAAAAAAAAAGAGGTTTAATTGCGTAGAATACTATTTGTCAATATTTTTTGTATAGAAAAAGAAAGAGGAATTGTTTTAGGTGTCATCAGACAATTTTACTGTTTCATGTACGCTATTCAATATTTCTAAAAACGCTGCTATCAGGCTATTACGAAGCCGTGAAGGTTGGCCCACGATGTATTGCGGCCTGCAGTGTAACGTGGCCTGCGGTGCATACACTTTGCACCGCGGCCGGTGTTTGCACCGCAGGCCGGTGTTTGCACCGCAGGCCGTTGTTTGCACCGAGGGCCGGTGTTTGCACCACGGGCCGGTGTTTGCACCACAGGCCGGTGTTTGCACCGCGGGCCAGTGTTTGCACCGCGGGCCAGTGTTTGCACCGCGGGCCAGTGTTTGCACCGCGGGCCAGTGTTTGCACCGCGGGCCAGTGTTTGCACCGCGGGCCAGTGTTTGCACCGCGGGCCAGTGTTTGCACCGCGGTCCGCGATACACCACAAGCCAACCTACTCGGCTTCCGTAGGCTATATATTTGCGAGTCACGGCCCGTGGTAATATCAGCGGGTGGCACGCGGCTACCTGAAAGAATGAGACTCAAGTTTTGAAAGCCCCAGAAGCTCCAAAGATTTTTGGAAGTTTCAAAGATGTCTTATTTTTGACGCTCTAAAATGGCTGAAAATCAATACAAAGTTCGATAATTTGATTGATTAAAAGAAAACAATCTTTATTCTAATTTTGAAATTTACTCGGATAATCATTTGGGTATTTCTAAACAGGCAGAGGGGAAATTTTCCTTGCAAATTTAGTCAATTCAGGCAAAATTATGGGCTCATGGGCGAAGCCTTGCAGTTGGCTGGAGTCCAAGAGGTGGAGGGGGAGAGGGGGTAACTGCATACTAAAAATGGTAGGGGTGTGCAGCCCACCAACCGAAAAACATATCCGGAGTATAACAGCTTCTTTACTACTAACTCTAAGCGTCTTTGAATTTTGTTTTTTTTTTTGGTGGTGGTGGTGTTAGTTTTGGCTTTATATAAGGTAATTAACCCTTCTTAGACCTTCTTAGGTCTTTTTAGACCCTTTTATCAATTCAAGATCAAGGCCAAATGCGTTTTTTTTTTTGTGCTCAGTATTAAAAGTTAAATAGCATCACCCACAACGCCACCGTAACTTTCATCATCTTTTTTAACTCCATGGTTTATTAACATATAGCCAGAGAGCGTGACGTCATTCGTCCTATACTTAAATATAGGCCGAATGACGTCACACTTTCTGATATAGCCTAGGCTTAGTACGTATATCCCTGGTACTATTATGAAATTGTAAGTGTGGATTGTGAAACAAGAAGAGTAAAATAAGTCCATTATGGCCCAAACTTCATCTTCATTAAAGGTCTTGGTGCTTTACAAACAGATGTTGCGTGAATCGAGCAAATTTACGGGCTATAATTACAGGTTGGTAATTGAAAATTATGTGATAAGTTATAACCGTTTGCAAATTTACATCAATCTCGTTTTTGTGTAAGCTAGATTATCGAACGTATACTAGTTATGCGAAAAAAAAAAAAAAACATGTTGCAATTACTAATGCAATAATTTTGTGATTTTGACCACAGAACTCTTGCTCAATAAAACATTAAGGCGCTTTATTTTGGGAGTAGAGGAAATTTGATTTTCCAGTCACATTACTATCAGTGCAGCATGCAAATTATGCATTTTTCGACTCTCTGCTTAGGCCATGACAGAGAGAATGAAAGATTTGCGTCCAGTATCCACCACCCACATGCTCCAAAACCGAAAAATGTAATGAAATGAAATTTAATTTAAATGAAAAAAAAACTGAAAACTGTCTATCACAAAAATTGAAGTTCCAAATCATCAAAAACAGCATATAATTACACATTATTTACATAGTACCCGTCACTAGTCTTGTTTTGTGTGTTACTCTTTTTTGCTCATACTCACATGATTTGTCATTAGTGGTTAATGTGTGGTTCATCACGCAGTCCACTTTGATAAAAAATACAGGCACAGTCGATAAAGAATAAATTCGAAGATGACGTGCAAGATTTGTAAAACACTGTTGGCTAAATATGCATTGGTTTTAAACAGAACGGAGCTCGGGGAAGCTCATCTGTTTATTGTTACAGTGGCTTTATTTTTTATTTCATTTACTCTCTCTGTGTACCAGGCCATTTTTCTTAGGTTTTCATATTGTCCTTATCGTAAAGGTTTGTTTTGCCTGTATCCATTCCAATATTGATTTTAAAGTAGAAACAGTTAAAAATATGTTCAGTAGTATCTTCATGGTCACAAAATTTTCAATTTATATTAGGGTAGCTGTTCTTGTAATCGGCTTTAACTTTAGTCATACTCAGTCTTAATATGATAATAGTATTAAGGGTCTCCATTGTTGTCAATTCTGCAATATATTTCTGTCTTTCAAAACCATGTTCTACTTGAAATCTGAGTTTGGTAGTTTTCTTTCTTTGATCCATTTCTTCTATTTTATTAGCAATTTTCTTTTTAACTTCTTTCTTCCATTTGCTTTTTGTCTTCTTTCAAACATTATTTATATCAATATAAATTCTGTATTTTCCTCACTATGTATTTGATTTCATGAAACCAACATCCAGAATAGCCTTTATCTTTTACTTATTCTTGCTGTTTTACTTTTGTCTGAGTTGAGTAAATAATGGAATAATTATTCCACCTGATTGGTTATTTTGGACTCTATCGGACTCTTACCTGTATCTCATACAAACCTTATACTGTTTTCACATGCTTTGTTATTGTCAGTTTTGACTTGGCATTTAATGTTAATAAAGTTGTTAGATTAACGCAGTTGAATCTTGTTGGAGTTGTGTGTGGATAGTTACTGTCAACTTTCTTACTGGCGTGGTGGCAGAGATTTTGTAACTACACTGTACATCATAGTTATTTGAAGTAACTTATTTACCCTCTTTGCTAGTCCAGCTACCAACCTCATTTATCAGCTAGCTAATAGCGTGCTAGTATTAGCCAGTCCATACTGGAAAATTTGTTTCCTCTATGTCAAAGATTTACGCCAGAAAATAAGAAAACCTTGCCCAAGCCACACCAGTGAGAGTGACGTATTATGCACTTGTCAATTGTGTAACTCACCCCTGGACAAGGTCAGTACAAAACATGTACATTGATGCACCTTTTTTTGTGAAATGACCTACCCAAATCAATAACCTCTGTACAAAGTTAATGGGTTTGTAGTAAATTGACCCATCCCAGAGTCAATCTGGTGACTGACAATTTGATATAATGATGCAATCGTGAGTCACTATTTCATATGTCAATGACTCACCTTTGACTGATATTGCCGTGGAAGAAGGGGTGAGTCATACAACTGACAAGTGCATTAAATTGTATGTTAATGTATGGATGCAAATTTATGCCAGAATTATTCATAACTGATCAATCTCCATGCCGAAGAAGTTCAGTGTAACCTACAGCTTTTCCAGCCTGGAAGCCAGTAGTCTTAGCCGAGCCTGTGTGAAAGTAAAGTAGGTCACATTTTGTGATCGACAGTTTTACCCTGCCTCATGCAGATTCACTCTCTGTTGACTGTTGGTTTGTATTTACTGACAGCTCACAGTTCCGTACAGGTTCTTTTTGCCGGTAAGTCCAGACTGTTTTGTCCATTTATTGTTACGTCAGTTTCTGTGCCTACCGATACCAGTACGGTTTGATGTGCACCCAAGCAATGGTGTCTGTGGAAAGATGAAATTATTATCAGTTTTTAAGCGTGAAAAAACAAACTCGTTGGTACCAGTATGACTAGCTGTACACCTAAGCAATTGTGTCTGTGGAAGAATAAAACAATTACCAGTTTTGAAGTGGGAAAACAACCTTGTTTATTTATACTCTCTCCCTCAATAACAATTTCGCCCCTTACATAGAAGCCACCTGAGAAAAAAGAAACACAGGCTAATCCCTATAGAGGATTCAGAGATAATGGGACTGATATTCCTGCTGATATTAGAAGAAGCTGTGCAGAAAAACAATATTGTTGAAATACTGCTGGGACAGATAGCAAATTACTACCCTGTAATTTCAAGAAATACTATTGTCAAGACATCTACATCCCATTCCAGTATTTGGCAGACTATTTGACAATTACGGGTTTAAAAATACCGGGGTACACCTTTTGGATTTCGACACAATCAAACTCAACCCAGATGAGAACCCAGATGAGCACCCAGAGGGCCTTTTCCAAAAGCTGTTTCCATTTATCGAGAACTCCCTATTGATCCTGGATGGTCACATAACCCACCATGGACAGTCGGTAACGGAGGAGGAGGAGGAGGATACTCCCACTCTGCCAACTGCTAAGCACCAGAAGTTCAGAGACATAATAAACCAAATTCCAGATGTCTTTAGCCCTGACATGCCTGGCTACAATAGAGCTACCGGGAGATTTGAAGCCATTGTCAGTATGGGTCCCACACAGAAGAGGTTGGAGTCCCAGTTGAATATGTCAATCCATCTTTCCTCATTAAAAAACCAAGCGGTGGTTATCGGTTGGTCATAGCCTTTGCCGATGAAGATCGTTATTTAAAGTCTCAACTGTCTCTCATGCCTGCCGTTGACTCAACACTACAAATGATTAGCCACTGGTGCTACATTATTAAGATAGACCTAACCAAAACATTCTATCAAATACCCTTCTCAAAAGAGTCAATGAAATATTGAGGAGTCATTACACCATTCAGGGGCATACGTGTCTACACCCGATCTGCCATGGGAATAACAGGGTCAGAGACCGCTCTGGAAGAGCTAATGTGCAGAGTTTTAGGTGACCTTCTGACAGAAGGGTGTGTAACCAAGCTTGCTGATGACATTTACTGTAATGACAACTCCATTGACCAACTTCTTCTGAAGTGGCTGAAAGTACGAACCTCATTGTCAAAAGCACAAGTCAGACTCTTAGCTAAGAAAACAGTCATCTGCCCTAAAATGACAACAATCCTTGGTTGGATATGGTGTGGGGGAACAATTTTACCTAGCCCACACAGAAGAGCAACGGTCAGTGCATGTGCAGTGCACCACCAACAACTGTCAAAGGCCTGTATTCATTCTTCGGAGCCTACAAGGTGTTAGGCTTTGTCTTACTGTATCTATTTGTTCCCAGTTTCTCGCACCCCTGAACAATGCTGTTGCAGGAAAAGATTACAAAGATACCATAAACTGGGTCAGAGGACTTACTTGAGGCAATTGCCACTGCCCAGAAACACTTCAGCCCTACAAAGACCATCCACATGCCAAAGCCATCTGACCAGCTATGTATCATTACAGATGGTTCCGTGAAGCAAAATAGTGTGGAAGCCACCATGTACAATTCTTGCAATGGGAAACTACTACTCAGTGGATTCTTCTCCTCCTAACCACCCCAGTCAGCATCGCACACTGATGAGGAGTCATCTGTGTTGCCCCGACTACAACGTACTACACTGCAGGTTGAAGCATTGGAAGACCAGCCCAGAGAGATCATCCCAGCTAAACCTGAGCTAGCAGAGCCTTACCCAGCTACTACCCAACACAACCCCCTACCTCAGTCTGCACCACAACGTTCCCTGCATATCAGAAAGAAGCCAGCCTTAGGGACTTTGTAACTGAATTTTAATACTGTGCTTTTTTTCTCTTTTTTTTATGGGAAAGAGAAGTCGCGCCAGTGTTGTTTTTGTTTATGTTGTTTTTGTTTATGTTGTTTTTGTTTATGTTGTTTTTGTTTATATTGTTTATGTTTGTTTTTGTGTTAACTCACTCTTTTCACCCGTGCTCACGTGATTTGTTACCTGATTGGTTAAATTGGACTCTCATGCGAACCTTGATAACGTTTTTACATGCTTTGTAATTGTCAGTTTGACACAGCATTTTTTGTTAATAAGGTTTGTTAGGCTAACGCAGTTGACTTTTGTTGGAGTTGTGTGTGGATAATTACTGTCTACTTTCTTTCTGGTAGTATGCAGTTGCAGCGCACTGCCAACAACAGCTTCGATCTTCACACATCAAAACCTCTGATGCATGCATCCACTCTTGACTCTAGATTACAAATTATTACATCTTGGAAGAAGCTAGAAATAAATAATGCAAAATGAAAAAAAGCCTCATCCTTTTTGAAAAATGTATGGACGCAATTCTTCAATTTTTATTCTCATGGCCTTAGCCTCATTATTTTCCTATTGATATCATCAGGGGAAAAAATATCACTTAGACCCCAGGTGTTCCTAAAATCATGACAATGTAAGGACACTTCTTTAGCAATCTAGCACCCAGAGTTCTTCTGACCAATAGGTTGGCTACTTGCATGATGTCATGATACAGCAATGACATCATGAAGCAGAGATCCTATTGCCATGCACTAGGCACTGGATTGCCGAAGAAGTGTCTTACTTACTGTTTTTATATAGGCCACACTGGAAATGGCAACCATAGGGGTCATTAACGCTAGGCTCCTGGAGATTTCTGACAGGATTTAATTCCTGCAAAAATACCCGGCCTACCCTTACTTATAGGTGCCAAAATCACAAGATAAATTCCTTCTACATCTGATTTTTGATTTTGAAAAATAACTACCCACCGCCTGATACTTGTTATTACCTCCGCCAACGAAGTTGGAGGGAGTGAGGAAGGTTATGTTTTTGCCTGTGTTTGTTTGTTTGTCTGTCATCAAGATATCTCAAGAACTTATGATTGGATTTGGATGAAATTTAGTGTGTGGTTTTGTTATTGCTTAAGGAAGAAGTGATTGAAATTTGAGACATTGGGGAAGGGCAAGGGTGAAAATGGTGAGGGGGGACATGATTTGGTTTGTCTGTCATCAAGATATTTGATGATTGATGAAAATTTGTGTGTGGTTTTATAACTAAGAAGAAGCAATTAAGATTTGAAATTTTGCAAATAATAAAGGGGTGGGGACATTTTAAGGTGAGTTTGTCTTTCATCAAGATAGCTCCATAACTGATGATTAGATTTTGATTAAATTTTGGTGTGTGATTTTGTAACTGTTTCATGAAGAAGTGATTACAATTTGTGACTAATTAGAACTGGGAAGGGCAGAAATTGAGGTGTCAAGACTAAGTTGAAATTTTTTAAAGGAATGTGCTGAACAATGACTTTCCAAACAATCAATTTTTTGGGCTTGAAGAGACTTTAGTCAAGTATTCTCTGGAATCAAAGAAAATAAACAATTGGTGTCTGCCATGAATGGAAAATAATGGAATGTGAATCCTGGCTGAAAAGAGCTCAAACAATGATGCTTTACTTGAATAAAACTGAAAACAATGGAAGAAATCCAGTCAGAAGATAGTCTTTGAGTGTTCAGATTGCAAATGTTCATTACAGATCAAAACTTGGGGATGAATCTTGGTGGGCCTACATGTAGGATTTCTGAGGTAGATTATATTAGGTATGGGGATTAAAAGAACTCAAAAATTATTGTAGGCATGTTGGAATTGCAATGGGGTAGAGGTATGACTCTCAAAAATGCTAATATTCTAGTTTCCTAATTTTGTGAAGCAGATCACTTCACAAATGGTGTGGGTTTGAAAAACCAATTGTTTAAGCATTACGCAAAATCCGTTGAACGGTTGTTTTAACTGTCGATTGACCTGAAAATGGTGTAGAATTGACAATCAGTCATTTGTTAATACTGATTTGTCATTTCTAAAGAGTTTTTGTGCTTATCAAATTCCCACTTAAAAATAATTTAGGAGGGAGAGGAGAGGGTGAGCGGGGGGGGAGGAATTCCCACATAACAAATTTGATAATGATTATTGGCCGAAGAAATATGTCATTTTTTATTTTCCTTTAAAATAGATTCCCCCCCTCCAAAAAAAAAAAAAATAACTCAAAGGGGGAAAATCACCTGCAAATTTTAAGCCTTAGTGTGAACACTTGTCAACACTGTGTTTTACATTTGTTTTTTATGGCTAGCGGACCACACCCTAACTTTAGCTAACCACGTTCCAATTGGCAATAGCAAGTTCTAAAAATAAGCCTAATAAATTGTACAATGGAAGAATGGAAGTGAAAATTACCTCCACATTCTTTTCACTAGTCCTATCCATCATTTTAAGGTAAAAAATTTCCATCAAAAGCCTTACACACTAAAATTTGTATGTCAATCCATTGCATTTGTATAATTGTTTGACTTTTACATGTATATGATATGCTGATTCCATTGGCCTTGGCTTTGGTCCTTTGTCCTACCATCTATCTAGGTTTAAGCTATAAAAGATGTTCTCTTCAGTTTCAAACACTTAGGTCAAGAAAAGAAAGTTTTCAGTTCCTTTTCCATTTATACATCACAAGTTTTGTATCACTTCAAGAATCTTCAAGCTTTATTAGCTTTATCTCATGGATGGTATAACTTTGTTTTCAGATAATAAAATGGTACTTGTCAGTTGTCATAGTGAATGTTACTGATGAAAATGCTCATTTTTCCAGGAGTGCCTGTAATTAAATGCAAAAACTTTGTTTATTCATGTATTCCTTAATTTTACATATTTTCTTCTCTGATCCTTTTTTCATGTCAGGACGTACGCACTACGGAGAATAAAGGATGCTTTTCATGATCACAAAGACGAAACAGATCCCTCGGTGATTTTATCACTTATAAGTAAAGGCGAAGAAAATCTTGCAATCATCCAAAGACAGGTACATTTTTCTGGAAAATGACATCACCGAGATTATCTTTAATGGAATTAGTAACAGTAGTGACATTACTAGCTACAATCATGGCAAACAATAGTTTGGACAAATCCTCACTCCCCTCTATCAATCTTGAGACTTACATTTTTGATGGTTTCTAAGCATTAAACATTGAGAGGAAGGATGTTGATGCTGTTTAAACTTTTGAGGGAGTTTGTTTGGGGAGTAGGTAGCACACTTGGTAGAGCGTACAACTGAGATGCTGGAGGTCGCAGGTCCAAGCCTCGGTCAGACTTAACCTATTTTTCTACAGCTATGCAGACAGATACGCCGAACATCAAAGTGGTTAGAATTGGTCACACCCACCTCACTCACTCCCACCTCCTTATTGGTTCCCCCTAACCCCTCTGTAACAATTGCCACTGCATCCTCACAATCCAACACGTTCTCCTTGCTTGCCCCCTGTACAACCTTCCCAGAGCTTCCCTCGCTCCCCACAACTCAATTGCTGAGTTCTTCCAAAAAAATCCTCCTGATAAAATAATCTCCTTCCTTCAGCATGCATCCCTCTACAACCATATTTAATTCTCCTCTTCCACCCCCTCTCTACTTTATTTTTTGTTTTACCCATGCACCTCCTCTCTCGATCACAGCTTTCTGGCTTTTGTTTTTGAATTTCTCTCATTCTCCCCCTGGTCTCTTTCCTTACTACCTCTAAAATGATCTGACCTCTCAGGCACAATTTGACCTTCGTTGTCGTGGTGCCGTTAAGACCTCATCAAACAAACAAAACAAACTGAACACTTCTCGCAAAGAGTAGGGTGAAAACTTAGAATTCATCTACTCCAGCTAGGTCAAAATCCATGTCCATTCATGGCTCTGCAATAACCTTCAGGTCTGGAGTATGGGGGGTAATTGGTTGGAGAAGAAGAAGTCTCAACATGTAGTAGGAAAAGTAGGAAAGTACACCCTAATATCCATTGCATTACAGTCATAGGTACAGGACCTAGGGTGCCTGTGATCCCCCACATTAAAAAACAAAAACAACAAAATTGCCCCTTTTGAAAATAACAAAAGTGCCCCTCAATCACTGTCAAGGTGGAAGAACTGGTAAAATGTGTACCCACTTTTTAAAACAATATTACAGAACTGCACCTTTCAAAATAAAATGCCCCTTAATAACTGACTCAATATTAGGAAACTGGCGATTTTGTCAGTCCCAAGTATGGGTTAATGTGTCCCATTGGAAAAGTGCCCCTTTCTTAAATTTAAGTGCCCCTTTTACTTTACTTAACTATAGACAGGGGGACAGATTTATGACTTGGGAAGTTGCCCCCTAAGAGGTCATGTCCCTCCCCCCCTTCCTTTTTTTTTTTTAAAGCTTCCTACACCTCTGATCACAATACAATAATGTCTAGTGTAATTCATTCAAATTTCATGTGATTGCCTTTCTAGTTTTTTCGTGAAGTCTGAAAAAGTCCCATCTAGGATCTGCTAATTCTTTGCAAAGTATGGATGATTTGAAAACAATTGTTGAATATTTAAAGAAAAAAATTCCCATGAATTTCATGATAGAGGACTGATAGAAAAACAATTTGGTGTAAAATCATGTGAATACCTTAATCCATTTCGGAGCTACTGCATTTCAAAGATTTTAATGTTTTGGAATGTTACCTTGCAGCGTAAAGTGTGATGTCGTAATTGCAAATAGAAGATAATTCTTTATGTATTTTCATCAAATAAAAATGTATTTTTTCCATTTAGTATGGAATGTTACCAAAGGTACATATATATAAGCAGATGGGCAAGGTGTGCTCTTGTAAGTAGTATGTGTGCTCTTGTAAAGAGTTTGTGTGCTCTTGTAAAGAGTAGGTATGCTCTTGTAAAGAGTATGTGTGCTCTTGTAAAGAGTATGTGTGCTCTTGTAAAGAGTATGTGTGCTCTTGTAAAGAGTATGTGTGCTCTTGTAAAGAGTATGTGTGCTCTTGTAAAGAGTATGCGTGCTCTTGTAAAGAGTATGCGTGCTCTTGTAAAGAGTATGTGTGCTCTTGAAAAGAGTATGTGTGCTCTTGAAAAGAGTATGTGTGCTCTTGAAAAGAGTATGTGTGCTCTTGTAAAGAGTATGTGTACTCTTATAAAGAGTATGTGTGCTCTTGTAAAGAGTATGTGTACTCTTGTAAAGTGTATGTTATACTCCATCTCAAAATTAAACCAAAAATTTGTTCAATAATTTAGAAAGAGGCAAGTAAGTTTTAAAGAAATAAATCAACATTGTTTTGGATCTGCAGTTATGACATCACACTTTGCACTGCAAGGTCACTTTTCAATGTACTAGTAAAATCATTGAAATGCAATTACTCCTAAATGGAATAAGATATCAAGATGATTTTAAAACCAATTTGTTTTTTAATAGTCCTATATATCAGGCATGGAAATAAACATTCACAGGAATATTACTTTAGGATTGGACAAGCATTACCCACTATGACCTCACCTATTTGTATATTGTCTGAAAGGGAAAGGTCTGAATTTTTATACAGCTGCAAGATTATTAAAATTATAACTAATTTGTACTTTTGTAAAAGTGGCCTTTTTGGATGCAAATATTGTATTGTTCAAAAGGAAATGATCTAAATTGATTTTCTGTAGGATGTTACAAATAATGTTTGCTATGGCAGGAGTAACAAACCTTAACCAATTTAAGTGGTGTTCCAGGGGCCATATGGCTGCCACTGGGATAAGGCGCCGTTTTTTTATATTCACCAGGTATACGAAGAGTAACTTTTATGTGAACGCCAGCTGATTGTTCGTTATACGCATAGAAAGCTTACATACCTGGTATTAAGTGCTCTCTGCAAACCCTAGTGTGAATCCGAAGGTTGAAAGACTTTTGCGCCGTGCAGCAGAAACCCACTACGAACATCGATCAGGATCAGATGGAAATCTAAAAATGTCTTTTATTCCCAGCACACATCTATTTGTGCAACCAATGCCACAGCAAGATTCTGGCATAATTATCTTACAAAAATTATGTTATATAACAACATGCAAACATTTGTAAGTCTAAATAAGTATATAGCAGATGACAGTGTTTTTCCCTGACAAAATGGTGATGTAAACAAAGTCACGTGACCTCATGACATCAGCTGAAATGCCCATATAGGATCCCTCACTTACATATCTAGGCATTTATTAAGTTAGTGACCAGAAAGTAAAATGGGGTACTGTTTGTACTTTCTGAAATTTTCCCCTTTATTTTGAAGTGATTAGGGAAATGTATTCCTTAATTTAGACAATATTGTTTATTCTTTATTTTTCATGTTATATAATTTATTATATTCTGTTCATTTCTTTTTGTAATTTCAGGTTGCAATAAGTCAACTGTACAAGGAACCAAAATTAGTTATTGAAAGACCAAGAGAGTCATCACACACAACAGACACCCCATCCAGCATATGAAGGGGATGCTTGTCACCTGATCTAGGAAGCTTGTCACCTGACCCTGAGAATGACAATTGCTGAGAAGAGATTGCACTCCAATTGTGTCCAAAAATGTGTCAAATTGTTGTGAACAAACTTGGCAATAGTTGAACCACTCAAACTGCAGCTGGTGGCTGTTTAATGCACAAAAATAATAATTTTCATGTAATAGATTTATTTATCATACAATTATTTGAAATGTGTATATATATGATGAGACTATACATGAAATAGTAGTAGAACTAGGTGAAAATTGCAAGCAAAAGAAAATGATAACTTTTATGTATATACCCTAATGTGCTGTCATAAGGTCCAGGAGACCCTGCTTCCTTGGTCTAATCAATCACATCTCTGTGCTACTTGAAAGAAAATTTAAGGCACTTATTGCAACCACATAATGGTTTACAACTGGTTGTAATTGGTTGGTTATGTATGTTATTCTGTAATTACCAAAATGATTGTGAATACTTATTCCATTGTAGGATTGACCAAAAAAGAAGAAGGAACAGATCAATTTGTCAAACTAAGATGGGGAAAGGGGATAATATCAAATAATGTCATGGGAATTGAAACCATCACCTTGCATGTTTATATAGTGGTACTGCCTGTTCCCACTGATATATGCATGCGCTGTAACCACTTGTATCATGATAATTTGCAATTACACCAGGGAGGCTCCCTGTTTCGAAAACACCAAGGAGGCTTTCTGTTTCCGATTACACCAGGAAGACTCCCTGTTTCCGATTACATCAGGGAGGCTCCCTGTTTACGATTACACCAGAGAGGCTCCCTGTTTACGATTACACCAGGGAGGCTCCCTGTTTACGATTACACCAGGGAGGCTCCCTGTTTACGATTACACTAGGGAGGCTCCCTGTTTACGATTACACCAAGGAGGCTCCCTGTTTAAGATTACACCAGGGAGGCTCCCTGTTTACGATTACACCAGGGAGGCTCCCTGTTTACGATTACACCAGGGAGGCTCCCTGTTTCCGATTACACCAGGAAGACTCCCTGTTTCCGATTACATCAGGGAGGCTCCCTGTTTACGATTACACCAGAGAGGCTCCCTGTTTACGATTACACCAGGGAGGCTCCCTGTTTACGATTACACCAGGGAGGCTCCCTGTTTACGATTACACTAGGGAGGCTCCCTGTTTACGATTACACCAGGAAGGCTCCCTGTTTACGATTATACCTGGGAGGCTCCCTGTTTACAATTACACCAGGAAGGCTCCCTCTTTACGATTACATCAGGGAGGCTCCCTCTTTACAATTACACCAGGGAGGCTCCCTGTTTCCGATTACATTAGGGAGGCTCCCAGTTTACGATTACACCAGGGAGGCTCCTTGTTTCTGATTACACCAGGGAGGCTCCCTGTTTCCGATTACACCAGGGAGGCGTCCTGTTTCCGATTACATCAGGAAGGCTCCCTGTTTCCGATTACACCAGAAAGGCTCTCTGTTTCCGATTACATCAGGGAGGCTCCCTGTTTACAATTACACCAGGGAGGCTCTCTGTTTCCGATTACACCAGGGAGGCTCCATGTTTACGATTACACCAGGAAGGCTCCCTGTTTCCGATTACATCAGGGAGGCTCCCTGTTTCCGATTACACCAAGGAGGCTCCCTGTTTCCGATTACACCAGGAAGGCTCCCTGTTTCCGATTACATCAGGGAGGCTCCCTGTTTCCGATTACACCAGGGAGGCTCCCTGTTTACGATTACACCAAGGAGGCTCCCTGTTTCTGATTACACCAGGGAGGCTCCCTGTTACCGATTACACCAGGGAGGCTCCCTGTTTATGATTACACCAGGGAGGCTCCCTGTTTATGATTACACCAGGGAGGCTCCCTGTTTCCGATTACACCAGGGAGGCTCCCTGTTTACGATTACACCAGGGAGGCTCCCTGTTTCTGATTACACCAGGGAGGCTCCCTGTTTCTGATTACACCAGGGAGGCTCCTTGTTTCCGATTACACCAGGGAGGCTCCCTGTTTACGATTATACCAAGGAGGCTCCCTGTTTACAATTACACCAGGGAGGCTTCCTGTTTCCGATTACACCAGGGAGGCTCCTTGTTTCCGATTACACCAGGGAGGCTTCCTGTTTACGATTACACCAGGGAGGCTCCTGTTTACGATTACAGTAAACATTGTTCCATGACTCAAAACTGGTTGTTGATGTAGGGTTCCTCTTTTCAAAGTTTGAGAGATGGTTGAGGTTGGTGTAGGGTTGGTGCCAATGGGAGTACAAAAATCCTGGGACTTATATCTTCTCTTCCCCCTCCTACACTTTCAGAGCTGTCAGGGAATTTTTCCCCTTCCCTGCAGATAAATCCTGGCACCACCCCTGGATGGTGGGATTCTGTCACTTATCTATATGATGGATATTTTGCACCCACTGTTTACAGAGAGGTAAATTACCAAATATATCATTATTACTCCAACACACATCTGAAGCTGATGAAGGAGATCTTATGGTTCCAAAATCAATAAGTTTTGGCACCTTTTGATTGTAACTGATGCCAGTCGCCCACCAATGTTTTGAGGGTCCGTCCCACTTTTAAGGCTGGGCCACCCTTAGTCATAGTGTGCAATATCTTCCAGGTGAAAACTTCTTTTATCAGATAAACATAGTAAGACATGTATGAGACACTATCTCATGGAATATGTAGCAGTAATGGACAAAATGTTGAAATTGTTTAATTTTGAAGTGAGATAGAGGAAAAACTTAATTATCAACAACTTAAAGTTGTCACCAAAGAGCATGGACATGATGGGGTTGTTTCATTTTCTGTTTAAAATAGTATCTTTAATGAGTATGTAAATAGTAGTGTTTTTTTTTTTTTTTTTTGGGGGAGGGGTAGCAGGAAGGGGGTAAAAGTTGGTGGCCAATGGATTTTAGAGGTATATTGCTTTTCAGGTGGAGTCATGCAATAAAGACTTGAAGTAAAGAAGTAAACAATGTAGTCTGGTTTCTGCTGGTGGCGGATGGGAGATATGTTCTCTGTAGAGTTTTCTATTGGAGGGGTGGGAAGGGGAGGGGGTGGGGGTTCAGACATGCCACTTGTTTAATATATTCAAAGTAATACAATTTTGTTTTTGAGGAAATTATTTGAGAAGTTAGCATCTTCGTTTTGCTCCAAAAACTTTTCAAGAAGCCTTGCTTGTTTTTGCAATTCTTATATGAGGTTATGTTTGCATGTTTTTAACTGTCAATTAAATCTTCTGAAAGTTAACTCAAAGAATGATATTATCAAAGCTTAATTGTTTTGTGTATCTCTGTGCCTTCTTGTAGCTTGATTAGGAAGATATGCTTTAAGTCATGGCTGTAGCCAACCAGAGAGGGAGGGGGAGGAGGGATGGGAAATTTCCCCAGAACTTTGCAAAGAAAAGTTTTTCAAAATTGTATTCAGCTGTGTCAGTCGCAGAACACCCATGTGCGGAGGCGTGCATAGTAGATTGCTACCTTCTTCACGGAGCCGCGGCGTGAAATTTGAGTGTAGTCCTACTCCCTGTTCGCCATGGCATATAGCCGATGAGCAATGGCTACACCAAGCGGTACAACAATTATACATTATTTCGTTAGATATTCATTTGATATTCTATTGCATGTTGCCATTTTTGTGATCTGGTAGGCTTTTTGGGGGGACTGTCCATGAATTTTTTGGATTTCTTCTGCATCTGAGTATAAACCCATTGCGCGAGCTTGTAAATAAAATGTCAATCTCTGCCAAATGTCCAATTTGGATCAAAATAATAGCTTTTCTGGCCAAATTCATAATGATGGGATGCTCTTTTTACTGTTTTACACATATATCGAACTTTATGAGTTTTTCTAAGCTGTTTTTAGGCTCAATATTATGCAATCTGCACCGCCTCCCCCTTCCCCTGGAAAGGAAACTACCCCCTCCCCTCTCCACCTTCCCCTGGAAAGGAAACTAAAAAGGACTAGAGTTGTGAAGAAAGTATTCATGTCCTGATTCTGACCATTTTAAATTGTGATCCTAGAAAAAGATACATGTTGCATCAGAAAGGGATGGATACTATGTCCAGAAACATTTTGCTAAATTGCCGCAGGCTGTGCTTAGTTTGAGCAGGGAATTTTTACTTTGTCAAAGCATGGAGATACTATTTGGGGAAAATATTTTCCCAAATAGTATCTCCATGGTCAAAGTAACAACTCCCTGGTTTGAGAAACAGAATAAGCATTGTCGTCATATAAGAATTGAACTGGAATTTACAGCAGGGAAGCTTTCTTAGTTCCACCCATACACAGAGTGTATGATTGGAGAATATCAAATCATACGTGACCTCTCACATGTGCCTGTACTAAGTTTTGTTAAAAAATGCATCTCCTAGGTTTTTACCGTTTTGCTCTTGAGATTCTGGCTCAAGCGAGACTTTTGTATGGTTTATACAACTTGTATTTTTGTAATTAAAGCCTCGAAAGTTTTTAACAAAGTATCAGATTTCGTACGTAATTTCGCTAAAAATAGCTCTTTTAGCTGTAGACAGTATATCATATTCGCGTTTCGTACCGGTACCGCATCTACCTACTGTGGTGTAGCGGTTATCATACCTGTCTACAGACCACGAGGCCCAGGGTTCAAGCCTGGGTTGGGTAGACACGCCAGTGTACCACAACTGGTTATCAAAGGTCGTGGACATTGACTTGGTTGTCGATGTTATGTCTGTCCGTACGTCGTACCTGTGTTCTCGTCTGGGTCGTATTAAGCGTTTCGTGATAGCATTGTTACTATCATAATCGAATACGCAGGCGACGACCCCGTCATTGTAATTGTGTGTTCACTCGTCGTCGTCGACCGGTACCGCTCCGGGCTATGATATTGGTCAGTTAGTATGACCATGGAGTTAACTCCATGGTATGACATGCCCCCTTCCCCCCTCGCCATACACGCATGTCTATTAATTACATGTATAGACATGAATGTTTAATCATATCGCAGTATTTTCCGATCAGAATTCGGACATTCTGCTATGAATATGCAAATTCTCGTAATCTTATTTCAGGTGCTTATTTAGGTCACCCTGTATCGTATCGGAGTACCGAGTTCTATAATAGGTCATGACAGCCTAGAAGATAACATGTGAAGTTGTTGATTGATCATTTTTGCTTGTTGTACAATAAGTCTCAAGTGTCAGTAAGTCTTGTGCTACATTGCATCGTGGGGCTAGAGCGTTATACCTAAATCCTTTATCTATCACGGGGGTTACTAGCACTAACCAAGGATAAAGTTTTGTTGGGTTGGTGAACGCAGCGGCATTGCGTAAGCCGGGATGTGTCGTATGGGCAGCAGATTGCCAGAAATAAAAGTTTGTTTCCAAACCTATAAGTTTTCGTGGACACGTGGAAGAATCATCGCTGGGTACGTTGGTATTCAATGGGGCATATCCCAGAGCTGCTAGTAAGGCTGTGACGTTTAACCGTCTAGAAAATCATGCTCCGTGTAAACGAATGTTCATTCAATTTTTATGTTTGTTTTCTCAAGTTAGCATAAATTCACAAAACCATCTAACCAACCTTCTCGTGTCAATCTTTACCCACTAAGTCATTGCCTTCACATTTTTCACCTGGAGCCATATGCATAACACTAAACATTTCCACGGTACCTGGGATCGGATGCTTGGAACGTAACTAGCTTGTGCTCAAAAGGAAGGCGCCAGACCCAGGCTAGCACTCATTAATATAACCCGTCAAATACACAAGAAATTTTCGCTCATATCTATTTATTATCGAATCACAGTACATATCTCCCGACCACTGACCGGTGTAAAAGTAAAAATTTTCCCCCAGTAAATTTTGGGCCCCCTCTTAGCCCTTATTTCCTAGGAAATTTGGGCCCCCCAGACAATTAAGCCATAGCCATCCAGTAAATTTGGTCCCCCCTCATAGTAGAAATTATCCGTTAGGAAATTTGGGCCCAGCCCTTCTTTTCTATGAAATTTGGAGACAACTTGTCCCCTTTTGCAAGAAAAAACCCTTCTTCTCCCTTCACACTACATCTCACTGCCGTTTTGCGTAAGCACACCTTTTTCTTTAGTGTATTAGCTGATCTTTTCTTATCACTTTTTAGCTTAATCACTTCAGTACACAAAATCAATTGAAGGAACCGTACACACACACCAGTAAATTACCTAGTAAAATCAATCCGGAGGGCAATCACTAGACATTCCTTAGGAAATAAGGACCGGGGGTGGGGGTAAATTTACGGGGGAAAATTTTTCCCGGCCCACATGCAAATTTTTCGCTCACAGCCACGCTGTAACTCCTAATAAGGTCATGGGGATACAGCACTAACTTTTTTACAATCCATCATTGAGTGGGCCATACAATATTTGAGGAGAATCCCACGTTTAATCCGAACTGCGCATGTCTTAGACACCCCTGGATATCTCAAGCGGATGCGACCGCCGCGGTATAACGATCGTCAAAATGAATTCGAGAAAAAATAGCAACCTTCAGTTTTGTTTATTCCCTTGAAAGTTTCGACATGTTTTTTCATATTGTTAAATCAGATTTTTGGATACATGTAGGGACAGGAAAAAGGAGGGGGGGGATTGTTTATCCTACCTAACCATCCCAAAAATTCCATATAAATGTGTCGCAGTGTGTCCTTCCTTCTCTCCACGTCAAAGATTTGATAATCCCCTCGGCCCTGAGTTGTTTTTTTTTGGTTTTTTTCAATCTACCTATTCCTAAAGTTAGCCCAGAAGCATTTGCGTTAAAGGTTAGAAACAGACAAGTCACGAATCAAACCAGGATAGCGAGGCAAAAAAATCAAGAAAATTCATACGTATCGATGACCTTGGGCCTATCGTTGAGAGTATTCCAGCTTTTAGGAGTTTTAATAAGCAATGAAAACATTGAAGAAATTCTCGTTTTACACCTATTGTGATAAAATTACAGATTAATATATGTCTTTTAACAATTACTTCAAAAGAGTTACAAGGACGGATTAAAAGGTTGCCTGTAATTGTTTTTACGACCGGAATACGCGTCACAAAATCAGCACATGTTGACATAAATTAATGAGGTAATGGCCTGCTTATGCACAAAACTCGGTAATATTCTCACGCCGTGTGACCCGTCATCCCCAGTTGCGGAATTCACACGTGGCCGCTGTAGGTTTCTCAACATGTGTAGTTACGGACAAACAATCATTCTTGGTTTTTGGTATAAAACCTTCAAACACTTGAACATTTATTGCTATATAACATCCCCAACAGTGCTGATTCGGGTGAAAACAAAATGGCTAAATCATCCAAAAAGTTATTTCATAGCACTAAATTATACAGTGCAGCAAATTAGACCGTACCACTGCTCTAAACGCAGTTTGGCAGTGACCCAGATTTTTCTCGTAGCAGTAGCGAAATGGAAGGGGAAATTACGTAATCCCACCTACCCTTGTATTCAACAACAACAACAAAATGTTAGGCTATGACGTTTTCATGTTTAATTTTTTCTGCATATGAGTTCCAGTTTGTTTACAGTTTAAGTTTCGCTACGGAAAAAAAGCGTAGTGCCGTAATTTTCGGGATACTTGTTTTCCTACCTTTTTAACTATAGGCCTATAGAATAGAAAAATAAAAAAATAGTACTGGTACACAATTGGGGGAAGGGGGAGGATTTGTTTAAGTTTCAATTCGCATCTTATGCCCCCAAGTTTGGATAAGCCAAGCACGCTCCTTCACGTTAAAGATGTTAATTTACGGCCCTGAAGGGTCCAATGTTCATTGTATGAAAATGAGTTTCTGCATTTCATCTACCACAAGCGTTGAAGATGTTAATTTACGGCCCTGAAGGGTCCAAGATTCATTGTATGAAAATGCGTTTCTGCTTCTTATCTACCACAAGCCATTACAGAATTCAATTGTCTGATCAGGGGTGGCGGAGCGTTCAAAATATTGGGGGCTTTAATGCGGAGATGAAGTGACATGTGATAACAATATTTCGGGGGGAGGGGGATTAGATTAAGTAACGTGATACATTCACCTAAAATTATTGGGCTGAAGCCCGCACATCCACCTCCCTAGCTCCGCCGCCTCTGGTGATTGCAAGTCATCATTGATGATAGGACCTAAATAAGATAATAAAACCCTTAATATGAACGCACAATGTATGTTTCGCGTAAGTAGCATGACCACTTTAATATGAAATTCAAACTGGGCCTTCCCGTTTTTCTGTTTGTTCAAACTTAAGAAAACACTAAAATATTATATTTAATTATGGAGCTATTAATGGCTCCATGATTTAATATTCATAATATTCATGTAACGATAATCATCCTCTGGTTTAACCCGATTATTCGTTCACACATTGAAAACAAAACGACTGATACCAGGCTTGATACATGTAGGTGATCGCTAATGTTCGTAATTTTGTTTTTAAAATATATTGTTCCAGAATATGCTGTAATCAAACCAGGGAAGTGTCTAAATGGCACTTCCCTGATCAAACTGACTTTTGCTCTCCCATAACGTCGGTAATCGACCGTTACATGATGGAAACCTCCATTAACTCCTACATTAAAATTAATACAAAACGTGACGGCTTACAATTTTTGTTAGAAGTATATTTTTTCAACTGTCACTATTCTTTAATAAAAATAATCTGTATAGAAATACATATGACAAAAATAAAAGCAATAAAAGCAATCAATTCTTCTTACATTGTTATGGGTTGAGCTATAACATCATTGATGTCTAGTTATTTTCAAAATTTGATCCCACCACCACCTCCTTCTGTTTGCTCTATTTCTCCCCCACCTCCTCCCTCCCTTATTTCTGCCCTACGCTTTTTCTCCTTAAACCCCAGCCCCTGTTAATCTCTGACCCCCCTCCCCCTTCCCCACGGTCCATTTATATTATTAATCTATTTCAACGTGGCTGTACGTAGTTCAGCTTAGCACTTGACTAATCTTACCTCAGGAAACTGTAGCCTCAATTTGCTACCATCACCATGCATGCAGTTATGAGCTGGGAGGAACATTGGGCCCACCACTACTATTTGATGCCTCCCCCCCACATTTTTCAAATAATTTTACTAATTGGAAAATCGATCTTGACAATTAAGAAGTGGGAGTGGGGAAACTAGTACCATGTTCACCGCTTCTTCCCCCACCCCATGCGCACATGCACTGCATGGAACCCTACTTTGACAAAGGTTGGAGGTGTACTGAACCGAAACGTAAATATGGGAAAGCCTGAGTCAGTATTTTCCGATCATACCTATTTTTATTCATCGTGCACATTTTTATTGACTTTTCTTCAGTGTCAGTAATACTGTTTAGTATAAGTAGAAGTGAAACACCTAATAGTCACGCGACAGCATATGCGCATTTACGTTGTGTAAGTAAACGTGTGTAGTAAACCTGCAGCTGACAGGATCTTAAACCGGGTGTATTAGTCTAATCCTAGCTGACGAGGCTATGAAGTCATAAAAGACCAGGTCAAACGCTAAGTATGCAGTGAATTATGAATTGAATGCATAGGTGAACACCGATATTGATTTGGTCGCGAGCGCACCGAGACACAGAATAGTAGGCGTATTGTTGTAGAGGTGCAAGTTGAGTACGTACAAGCAGGCGGGAAAAAGACGCGAAAAACTTGGAAGTTGCAGCAATCATTTTTACATCGGAAAGGTATGTATGGAAATAAGTCAAGTTTAGAAATAACATTTGTACTGTTATCTTGAAATACGGGAAGGTGTCCAAGTCAGCCCAGTCTGCAAACTTTACGTTCGTAGGCCTAACGTTAGGACGTTAGTTATTAATATAACGTTACACATCACTCTGTGCCACAGTGTCAGTTAGTGAGAACATTCTCACTCAGTATGCCCTACATGCTACACACACTACTTCCTTGCAATACTGAGTGAGACAACCTAACACAAACTTCCATTGGGATTTTCATTTTGACCTATCATACGATCAACACTGATGGCAAAACCATTAAAAATAGTACTGACGAACTACCAATTTGATGACAATAATATTGTAAACTTAATAATAATAGGCCTAGATACATTTTTATCTCCTTTTTATATTTATTATAAAACAAAAAAGAATGAAATTGAATGATTTTCTGAGCTACTAATAATCGTTTACCTGACAACTTTGTCTGTCCGACTCACGACAGGCGTACACAAGTAACGCACAGCTCAGGCCAGATTACGCTGGCGAGTTAGTTTTCAGATATTCGCACTTACGATCTTCCTCGAGAAACAACAAGTCACCAGCGCGAGAAAAAGTTTACATCACATATTATTACGATAGAGGAGCATGTTTGATATGCAATAAAATATCATTTGAGCGAAATAAAACATATGTGACAAAACGGTAGAAAAATATTTGGGAAAAGAATTTAAGCCTATACAGCTAAAAGAAAGTCTAGCTTAGTCAAAAATTGTTCTTCAGGCAGTTATTGCATATTTGTTTTAATGAATTTCATGTCCGTGCCGTGGTGCTCAATACATAAGTGTAGGAATGGGGAGGGCAGGGGGAACGTGCCCTACACAAAAATGAATAAGTGCATTTTTTTTTAAATAAAAAGTTCACCTCAATTACTGTCAAAAGTGTGAGAATTTATGGCAGAATTTGCGGACACTTTTAAACAAATATTACAAAAGTGCCTTTTCAAAATGAATACTGCTTGGGCTCAGAGATTCTATATACTGGGGAGGAGGGGGGGGGGTCTTCATTTATTTACAAACAAAATTAAATTCAGCCGATAACTATTTTGTCAATTAAATTGTAGACCTTGTATTATTTTTTTTTTTGATGGCTTTGCTCCATTTTGAACGTTTACATAAGTGTCATGCAGTTTGTCTTTCAACAACTTAGTGCTGCGTGGCCGAGTAGTTCGAGGAAACCTGGCACCAGGTTTTTAACCACCCAGAAGTAACATGTGAAGGGGGATGCGGGCGGCATATCATGAAAGGAGATATTTTGTTGTTTTTCTGACACAGTTCTAATGATTTTGCGTTAAAAAGTAGGAATTTCACATGATGGATGCGATGTCCCGTGTGATGTGTGATAATAATTTGCTATTAAACATTAGTTTGGCGGCCATTAACTGGGGCGACAGCTCCCTGCTCAGAAGGAATGTACTACTGGTTTATGGAAGTTTTTTCATTCTTTGTTATTTGCAAAGTTGGAAGATAGAAGTAGAACATACATTTTCAAAACAAGGAACTAACAGTTGTTTGCAGTTTTACAGCTTTTCTATTTTCTTTTATTTTCTATGATTTCTTTGGAAATGTTTTTAATTTTGAAACAATTTTTTTGGACTAGGACTTAATATTTGGAATAATAGCTGAGATCCGAGTAAGTTGATGTTGTTAATTTCGTTCTGTATTCTCCCGTACTTTTCAAGTGCACTTTGTACATGTTTTCCTGTAATTTTAAAGTCCTAACAAGTTGCTGATCGCTGCAATAAACTTGCGCAGCTTTTTCTGTCTCGTTTAAGGATTTGGGTCTATAATTGGGAAAATAGTTTTGCTAACCTTTTACTTGACATGCTTTTGAAATATTCCATGGGTTATCGTGAGCAATTAAGAAATTAATTAAGAAAATCACCTAATTTTGGTCCGTGTTATATATATTATCGGTATTTCGGTATCACTAAAATGTTCAATACCGACCATTTTGGTATAGCTAAGTACCGAAAAATACTGGTATACCACCCAAACTTACTGGTCGATTTTCCCGTGTGGTCGAATTTCCACTAACATGCCCTAGCCCTGATGGCAGTGTTTTGAACATAGACTGTACTTTGGAGAGTTCGTCAGACGATTTTGGCAGAAAGAAAAGTAGTCCAAAATACTTTGATAAAAGTAACTAAGTTTACCTTATAAACAGTCGTTGAAGACATGGATGAGCTTCAAACATCGATTCTAATCATTGTGGGCGAAAAAAAAGGGTAAAATGATTTCGTTTTCATAAAGATCTTAAAACTGAGATTTTCCTATACTTTTAACACCTCGCTTAAAACAGTACAGGAGGGTATAGGATTTTGTAGTACCCTCGGATGGCCAGACATCACTGACGGCAGCCATACTAACACGGCTGGCATCAGTCCGACGGTACTACAGGGAGTACTAGGCTAGGCCCCGTAAACATGAAATCACTCACCTCACTCACTGCTAATGTTGGTGTTACTGCAGTGTTAGGAAATGTGTCTACGTTAGGCCTTGGATTAGTACGAATCTTCATACTCCAACTCATTCGCTCTGGATCTCTGATTCAGAGTATGAACGATTACATACATAAAAAATTTACACGCTTAAGCAAAGTCATTGGGCTTCTACGTGTGTTTTCAAAAGAAGTTGCCCAGGAATTCTGGGCAACTTGATTTTCGGTATGAAGACTTCCATATTTCAACATGAAAATCAGCACACAGAAACTTGAATTGGTTTTACACCTTGTAAATGTTGTGAAGTGGAAATTTGCTATCATTGTATTATTTATGTATATTTATTCATGCAATTGTGATGTAGCGCCACCGTTTGCTCTTGACTTTTCTGCTTGGTGACATTTTTGTCAATTTGACCTTTTTGAGTTGTTTGTGTAACAAGCAGTGAACAGTGCCAAGTGGACAAAGGGCCCACAAAGTGGTCAATAGGATGTGAGGATTATCTTTTAGTTCAGTTTGCTGGCTGGAGTCATTGCATGAGGACCTATATCATTTGCCAGCAGCTCCGGACTTTGTGCTTACCCATATTTTGGACACTTGCGATGTTTGTAGAGTGACTTTTGACAAGTTTTTTGTAAGTTTGCAACTTTTCTCAAGATGGCGTCACCATTTGCTGAAATTAATATTACATTACGTTAACAACAACAGTGTGGTTCACTGTGGAAGTAAACTGGTTTGTCAGCATTGCAGATGGAGTATAAGCTCTGTGCATTGGTGGATGTGGAGTGTAAATGAAATTGCGGTCGTACAGTAGCGGCGTTGCAAATAGGAGTATTCGGGCTCTCTAACGTTGATGTTTATACTGCCAGGCAAGTCATAGCCTCAGATTCCTCAAAGTTTATGTATTCTATCATATTTTGTCCTGGGATTTTGTGGCTTAAAAACCATTGGATATTTCAACAAAGTAGTAAAATTTATTCTAGGAAGGGCATTTATAATATACCACCTCAAGAAAATTGAAGATAATAATTTAAATAGTGAAAACATTAAATAAACTTTCTTTAAAATACATAAAGACTTTGAGGAATCTGAGGCTGTGACATGACTAGTCTGATTTCAGTCGTTTCTACACAAATGATACCAAACTTTAAACTTAAATATCTCCTTAATGGAATAAGATTTTGCAATGCTTTCTTCAGCATTTTGTTTCTTTTGAAGTCCTCTTTCATATAAGATGGACATGCTTGACCACTGCACTAATCCTTTAATATGCTGTAGGTTGCAAATGGGATTCACTATTGGCAAACATTCCTTCCTGTCTACAGGTATATCTCAAACTTGCAAATTTACAATTCACATAGAGACTAAGACATATTTTTGTTGAACTCTTGAAATGTCGGGGTAGAAATGCAGACCCAAGCTATAGCTACTGCATGTAGTGTGTCTTTCAACAGATCTGTATCTCTGATCGGTCTGTCTTAAAACATTTAATTTGACTAAGTTGATACTCTTTAGGAATGTAATAATAATACTATTGAGTAGGTGGAACAAAATGTCAAATTCTGTTAATGGTGCTAAAATATTTCCACAGGACCACAACCATATCTGGTTTCAATCTAGTTTGGTTTGATGGTGTTGATATGGGCAATGAAAATGCATGATTTTATCAAAAGTTGACAATATTATTTGTGTACAGTATAAGGCCATGTTGAAAAAAATGTTCATTTGCTGTAACCCTCCCATCAAAATAACTCACATTACCTTCTCAAATATTTTGTTCCTTTTGTCTTAATGAGGACATGACATGGGTTTTCATGGCTCTCACTTGATTATTTGGACATTTTTATATAAAATTCTTCCAAAATTTGTGTTGGTTGTAATAGCAGAAATTAGAGGAAAAAAGCAATTATAGTATTAGTTCTCATCAGCTCATGTTCTTGCTCGTAAAAATTGGTGAACTTGTTATGACGTCACTCCCAGAACAAAATTTCTTGCGATACACTCACATGGAAACAACATCGGCCTAGTGTTATCATGTGTGTTCCTTGAAATTTGACTTATTTACACTAGGAGTAGAAAGATTTTTCAACAATACATTTCTTACCAAGCTGTTTTTATACATAGGCATATTCAAATAAGTCATATCTTCAAAGTTTTATGAAAATATATCATCGCTTTTCGAAATGCTGTATGATCTGGCCTAAGTGTTGCAAAGCCTGTGTCTAACGTTAGACCTAACAATGAAACTTGTAAGTTTATGAAGTTGAACATGACGGCATTGATTAGTTTTCTTAATTTGACATTTCACACAATAATATCATACATTATTATCATAGAAATTAAATGTAGCAAAAAGTATCACAATGTATATGTTCTTACAATAGAAATTATTGGTTGAACCAAATTACGTTCTGAATTTTCCCTGCAGCAGCCTAACGTAGTCAATTCTAATGTGAAACCTAATGTTAAAATTACCCATTGACTTGGTACATTGATTTGTCCAAAATGAAGTTGCGAAATTTAATGGGCTTTCAAAGTTTTGACTCTACTTTTAATTATTGCAAACATTGACATCTATATCAAAAACATTTATTTACATCAGAAACGGCCTGATATATCAATATCAATGTCTTCTGAAGAACAGGAATTGCGACGCAAAGGAGAAACTTTCTTTATGGAATTAGCACTGTATTTGTATGTATATTTGAATTCACCGATGAGATCGTTCTAGGAGTGACGTCACACATCGCTTAGCCATATTTAATTCTTGCATTGTCGGGAGCATCGATTGCTTGATTAGTTTCAATTTTTTTCATGCAAATGGTTTCTTTTCAGGACTTTTGATGGAATATCATGTTTTTGATATTAACCCACTCTCACCTACTTTCTTGCTCCCTGCTCCTCTCAGCCCCACATGCAACGCTGATCTCTCGATTAAACCTGTCCCTTATACCTGAACTCCAAATCACAGCTCTCCCCCTCCATCTTAATTTCCGATCTTTTCAAGAACAATCTTACCTCAAACTTTATCACCTTTCTCCACAACAGCAATTTCTTCCACCTGATTTAAACCTCCCTTTCCTTCCCTTCTCTGCCTTACCTTCCTCGCGTTCCTATTATTACCTTAACTTCTTTCCCTTATCCACCTTCTGTACCAACTTCCCGCTATCCCACCTCTTTTTCCTCTCTGTCCTAACTCAAGTACCTTAGTTTTTAACACCCTCTTAGCACATTTGACTCTGACTGTCGTGCTGCCATTAAACATCAACAAACCAAACCAAACATTTGATATTAATGAACTATGCAAAACTTATAAACTCAATTTTTGATTCCGCTGTGATAGCATCAGGAACCTATACAGTCATGATGGCGTTTGTGCGTGTATATGTTTGTGACGGCCAGCTCGTAAACACGATATCTCAAAAATGATACACGATTTGTGTCATGTGGTACACAGATAGCCCATTGTCCGTAGATGTGCCCTATTGTTTTTGGTAATGATAGCATGCATATTAAAGGGTAGGTGAGGCTTAATGTAAAAATCTTGAAATATTCATATTTTAACAACCGCATGTCTGTAGATATACTTCGGCTTTGGAAAGATTTCACCTCCGCAAATATAAAACATAATGAACTTGATTGGAATTAATTATTGGTGTAATGCCTTGAAAATGAAAGGAATTGACTTCCTGTTTTTACTCTACACCTTTCATCATATTCAGCTGGTTTGTCTTATATAGGAAATTCAATTTGTACTTGGGAGTAATGTAATATTTTAGATCCTTGTTCTCCTTGCTTTATCTTAAGCATAAGGATGGTTTTTTTGTTTCTTTTGATGGTTGTTCTTGATTGAGTTGGATTACAACAACTACAGATTGGTGAATGGACAAAGGCAGAAATAATATTGCTCTTTAAGGCATGGTGAGAATCATTTGTACTTTATTATAGCCTGAAGCTAACAAATTCAGAAATGTGTTGTACTTCCTTGAAGCAGGGATATGGTTAGTGTTGAAAAGTTTTCTTACATTCGTAGCAGGGATGCTGGAACAATTAAAGGGCAAGGGCGCCCTCCAAAATAAAGGCAAAATATGCAGGGATGATAGGCCATCTAGAATTGTTCATAAAAATCTTTTGAATAAAAACATTACATTTATAAAAAGGGAACTTCTTCCCCCTTCAAAAAGGGCAGGAGGGGAGATCTCCCCCAACTCCCACCCCCCTTCCCTTTCGGTGTCCCTGATTGGAGTTAGACAATGTTTTGGTTAATTGATTGAGTAGATTACATCAGTCTTCAAATGTCTACAGATATTTACAGAGGATATATTTAATACTATTCCCAAAACATTCAAAAGAATTGATACATTGAAAAGTTCTCGCAAGACATTCATCAACTATACCTCAAATTCAACTCCATCACTGAGCTATTCTGCAATAACCCACCTTGAAAATCTTCTTCCTGTATGAGATTACCTACTATGAACATGTGAGCCCCTTCTTAACTCTGCGCAGCTCACTTTCTCCTCCCATCCTTTTCTTATGACATGATCTAACCTCACTGGCACAATTTGGCCATGATCCACCAACCAACTGGCCAACAAACCAACCATTACTCCAAAACTAGGTATGATATCTTTACACTTAAACGACCATTGAGAATTCATGGTTTTTTTGGTTCTGATGTGATCAGGAACGTATGTGGTCCGCTTGCAGTGCGTGTGTATGGGTGTGTGTTACGCCTAGCTTGTAAACACGATATCTCAAAAACTACACATTGGATTTATGTCATATGTTCTACACAGGTAGCCCATAGTCTGTAGATGTGCCCTACTGTTTTGGTGATGATGTCATGCATATTAATGAGTGGATAGGGCTTAATGTAAAAATCTTGAAATGCTTCTTTTTTAACAACCACTTGTCCGTTTTGTTTTATATTTGGCATAATTATGATGTTAGCTAGTGTGTATGTGTTCATGGTTTTAAAATGTTAAAATTTATCAATATGCATAGTGGGCGGGGCTTAATATGTTTTTGCTGAAAAGAGCTTGTAAACACAGTATCTCAAGAATGACAAGTTGCATTCATGTCATATGTGGTATACAAATAGCCCATGGTCTGTAGATGGCCCTATTGTTTTTGGTGATGATGTCATGCATATTAATGAGTAGGCAGGGCATAATGTAAAATCTTGAAATGGTCATATTTTAATAATTACAAGTCTGTTTTGTTCATATTTGGTCTAGTTATGATGTAAGCTGGTGTGTACATGCTCATGGTATAAAAAAGTTAATTAATAAACATACATAGTGGGCGGGGCTTAATATGATTTTGCTGAAAATCTGCTTGTAAACATGATATTTAAAGAATGATAAACTGGATTCATGTCATGTGGTACACAGATAGCACATGGTCTGCATATGTGCCCTATTTGTTTTGGTGGTGATATCAATGAGTAGGCGGGGCTTAATCTAAAAATCTTCAAATGCTCATATTTTAACAACTACATGTCAGTTTTGATTCATGCTTGGTATATTTATGTTTTTAGCTAATGTTTACATATTCATGGATAAACTTTTTGAATATCATTAATATACATAATGGGTGGGGCTAAATAAAATGGTTTTGCTGAAAAGAGTTTGTATTAACACAGAAACCGCAGGATAGTACATTTGATACAGGTCATATGTGGTACACAAATAACCTATTGTCCATTTGTGTGCCCTATTGTTTGTGGTGCTGATCTCATGCATATTACTAAGTGGGGAAAGGGGTGATGGCTTAATGTAAAGAAAATCTTGAAAAAGTGATAAATTCATAGCAACCATATGTCTGTTTGCATCATACTTGCATGGTATTTGTCAGTTATTGTGTATATGCTTATGTTGACAACAGGTTCTATCACTAATATATGCATAACTATATGTATCAATGCTCCAAATTTAAACTTGTAAACACATCACACACACATTATGTTGTACACAGATGAGTTGGGGTCCATATACAGTACTAGTATGTGACCTATTGTGTAGGTGGGGCATTATGTAAAATTCTTCAAACTGATAAATGTGCAACCATATGCATGCTTTGCATCATACATGTTGTTAAGTTCACTTTATTGATATGCATGGCAGGCATATTCTGCATATTTCATGACATGCAATGCCAGTTTGTATAAAACTAGAAAATCAATCAACAACGAAAGGATGCGTCGGAACCACTACATATTATTCAGTAGAAGGCATCCTACATATTATTCAGTAGAAGGCATCCATAGATCCAACTAGATTTTGATAGATGTAGATAAATTTGTCAGAATTGTAGATAAATTTGTCAGAATTTGTAGATCAATTTGTCAGAATTGTAGATAAATTTGTCAGAATTGTAGATAAATTTGTCAGAATTGTAGATAAATTTGTCAGAATTGTAGATATATTTGTCAGAATTGTACAGTACAGATACATTAGTAAGAATTTATTCTTGGCATGATCCCAGTGGGCGGCCCACCTGGTCACTGAAGCAGAACGAGCCCAACTATGCTGCTCAGATGACAGGACCCTTCAATAATCAGCCTGTGTTGAACCTTTTCTCTACCACGCAGCGATATTATTGCCTTTTTGGGTGACCCCATCTTTGACTCCGCCTCCCAAGCGCATTTTCCAAATAGTGCCGGTAGAGTACAGGTTAAAGACTTGAAGAATGTCTTTTGCTCTAGAGTCTCTAGACAATGAACATTTCATGTACTAGCAGGGCCACATTTCCCCTTCCCCTAAAGGGGACTAAGTTGGCAAATGGTGGGTTTTAAATTGATTTAGCAATTAACAAAGGTCAACAATTAAACAGGATGCCAATCCTCAATCCAAGCATTTAAAGACAAAAAAAAAAAAACATTCTTTATTTTGAATGCTTGACTTGAAAGTTGGGGGTAAGCCCGTGTCAAACCCCAGCGGATTACAGCTTTGTAAGATATTCAATGTGTTGTTTATAGTCCTGTAATATCAAGGATAAGGCCTTAGAAAAAACTTGTTTGTTTTGCCCTTTCTTGTAGAAATCGTAAGGGAGGGACTGGTGGAAAATTGGAGGGACTGGTGGAAAATTGTAAGAGAGGGGCAGGTGGAAAATTGTAAGGGAGGGCAGGTGGAAAATTGTAAGGGAGGGGCAGGTGGAAAATCACAAGGGAGGGGGAAGGTGGAAAATTAGAGGGGCAGGTGGAAAATTAGAGGGGCAGGTGGAAAATTAGAGGGGCAGGTGGAAAATCACAAGGGAGGGGAAGGTGGAAAATTGTAAGGGAGGGGCAGGTGGAAAATCACAAGGAGGGGGCAGGTGGAAAATTGTAAGGGAGGGGCAGGTGGAAAATTGTAAGGGAGGGGCAGGTGGAAAATTGTAAGAGGGGCTGGTGGAAAATTGTAAGGGAGGGGCAGGTGGAAAATTGTAAGAGGGGCTGGTGGAAAATCGTAAGGGAGGGGAAGGTGGAAAATTGTAAGGGAGGGGCAGGTGGAAAATTGTTAGAGGGCTGTTTTAAAAGTTGTTTTTTTCTCCACAGATCACAGAAATGGAATCTTTCCTTATGACACTTGTGATAAAGACTGGCTCACTCATGGTTTATTATCAAGAACATTTATAAAACAATTGAAACACTTTACTTCATTTTCAGATTGTTGATTCCTTTTATTTTGCTCAGTTTGTATATCTCACTGATGCTTTTTGTGTGATTTGGGATTTTCTTTTCCTTGCCTAACAGACTCATTACATACAGGCAGGACAACTTTGTATTTCATCACATGCTCATGTGGCGGTGGGCTTCATTTGTCCATAGTAACAGTCAACAGGCAAAAGTGGTTGTCGTGCCATTTTGTAGAAATTTTTATGAAGTGTGTTTGAAAATATAAAAAAAACTATTTTTCGGCAACTTAGGGGTAGAGGAGGGAAAACGAAAAATTATTTTTTTTAGGCCCAATGTTGCATACATTGTCAATTTTCACTCATGCAAAGTTACTGAATCTGTGTGAAGCATGTCTTGAAATGACATTTAACTCCTGAATGTCACAGTGCCGTTAAACCTCAATAAGCAAACAAAAACTGATATGATACATGTATATGATTTTGATTTGTCCTATGTTAAAGTTTTAATTATCTGAAAGGTTTTTATTCGTCACAATGGCTTAGGGAGAGGCGTTTCATTGGAATCGGATGCAGCTTACTATAGTATTTCCTCCTAGAGGATGTAGGAATTTCATGAAAACATTTAAAGTGGTTTTGGTCAAGGAAGTCTTTTGTAAACATTCTGGGTTGTCAAATGTTCATTCCTGAGCAAAAGCCTTTGTGTATACATGTGTGTGGACAGGTAGAGACAGCATTAGCTAAGTTGATAATTGTATATGGACAGGTAGCGACAGCATTAGCTAAGTTGATAATTGTATATGGACAGGTAGAGCTAGCATTAGCTAAGTTGATAATTGTATATGGACAGGTATAGATAGCATTAGCTAAGTTGATAATTGTATAGGACAGGTATTGAGACAGACAGGTTTAGCTTAGCTAAGTTGATAATTGTATATGGACAGGTATAGATAGCATTAGCTAAGTTGATAATTGTATATGGACAGGTAGAGACAGCATTAGCTAAGTTGATAATTGTATATGGACAGGTAGAGCAGCATTAGCTAAGTTGATAATTGTATATGGACAGGTAGAGACAGCATTAGCTAAGTTGATAATTGACAGCATAATAGCTAATAATTGTATATGGACAGGTAGTTGATAATTGTATATGGACAGGTAGTAGAGCTAGCATGGACAGGCAAGCTAAGTTGATAATTGTATATGGACAGGTAGAGATAGCATTAGCTAAGTTGATAATTGTATATGGAGAGAGGCTAAGTTGATAATTGTATATGATAGCAATTGTATATGGAGCTAAAGTTGATAATTGTATATGGACAGGTAGAGACAGCATTAGCTAAGTTGATTATTGTATATGGACAGGTAGAGACAGCATTAGGTAAGTTGATAATTGTTTTTGGACAGGTAGAGCCAGCATTAGCTAAGTTGATAATTGTATATGGACAGGTATAGATAGCATTAGCTAAGTTGATAATTGTATATGGACAGGTAGAGACAGCATTAGCTAAGTTGATAATTGTATATGGACAGGTATAGATAGCATTAGCTAAGTTGATAATTGTATATGGACAGGTAGAGACAGCATTAGCTAAGTTGATAATTGTATATGGACAGGTATAGATAGCATTAGCTAAGTTGATAATTGTATATGGACAGGTAGAGACAGCATTAGCTAAGTTGATAATTGTATATGGACAGGTAGAGACAGCATTAGCTAAGTTGATAATTGTATATGGACAGGTAGAGACAGCATTAGCTAAGTTGATAATTGTATATGGACAGGTAGAGACAGCATTAGCTAAAGTTGATAATTGTTGATAATTGTAATTGTATATGGACAGGTAGAGACAGCATTAGCTAAGCATTGATAATTGTATATGGACAGGTATAGATAGCATTAGCTAAGTTGATAATTGTATATGGACAGAGACAGCAATAGCTAAGTTGATAATTGTATATGGACAGGTAGAGACAGCATTAGCTAAGTGATAATTGTATATGGACAGGTATAGATAGCATTAGCTAAGTTGATAATTGTATATGGACAGGTAGATAATTGATAATTGTATGGACAGGTAGAGACAGCATTAGCTAAGTTGATAATTGTATATGGACAGGTAGAGATAGCATTTGATAATTGTATATGGAGCTAAGCATTAGCTAAGTGATAATTGTATATGGACAGGTAGAGACAGCAATAGCTAAGTTGATAATTGTATATGGACAGGTATAGATAGCATTAGCTAAGTTGATAATTGTATATGGACAGGTAGAGACAGCATTAGCTAAGTTGATAATTGTCTATGGACAGGTAGAGACAGCATTAGCTAAGTTGATAATTGTATATGGACAGGTATAGATAGCATAAGCTAAGTTGATAATTGTCTATGGACAGGTAGAGACAGCAATAGCTAAGTTGATAATTGTATATGGACAGGTAGAGCCAGCATTAGCTAAGTTGATAATTGTATATGGACAGGTAGAGACAGCATTAGCTGATAATTGTTGATAATTGTATATGGACAGGTAGAGACAGCATTAGCTAAGTTGATAATTGTATATGGACAGGTAGAGATAGCATTAGCTAAGTTGATAATTGTATATGGACAGGTATAGATAGCATTAGCTAAGTTGATAATTGTATATGGACAGGTATAGACAGCATTAGCTAAGTTGATAATTGTATATGGACAGGTATAGATAGCAATAGCTAAGTTGATAATTGTATATGGACAGGTAGAGACAGCATTAGCTAAGTTGATTATTGTATATGGACAGGTAGAGACAGCATTAGTTGATAATTGTATGGACAGGTAGAGACAGCATTGTAAGTTGATAATTGTATATGGACAGGTAGAGCCAGCATTAGCTAAGTTGATAATTGTATATGGACAGGTATAGATTGATAATTATATGGACAGGTAGAGACAGCATTAGCTAAGTTGATAATTGTATATGGACAGGTAGAGACAGCATTAGCTAAGTTGATAATTGTATATGGACAGGTTGATAGACAGCTAAGTTGATTAGCATAATTGTATATGGACAGGTAGAGACAGCATTAGCTAATTGATAATTGTATATGGACAGGTATAGCTAAGTTGATAATTGTATATGGACAGGTAGAGAGAGCAGCTAAGTTGATTAGCTAAGTTGATAATTGTATATGGACAGGTACAGGTTGATAATTGTAGGACAGCATTAGCTTAGCTAAGTTGATAATTGTATATGGACAGGTAGAGATTAGCATTGATAATTGCTAGAGACAGCATTGATAATTGTATATGGACAGGTAGAGACAGCATTAGCTAAGTTGATAATTGTAATTGTATGGACAGGTAGAGACAGCATTAGCTAAGTTGATAATTGTATATGGACAGGTAGAGAGCATTAGCTAAGTTGATAATTGTAGGACATTATAATTGTATATGGACAGGTAGAGCTATTAGCTTTGATAATTGTATATGGACAGGTAGAGACAGCATTAGCTATTGATAATTGTATATGGACAGGTAGAGGACCAGCATTAGCTAAGTTGATAATTGTATATGGACAGGTAGCGACAGCATTAGCTAAATTGTATGGACAGGTAGAGACAGCATTAATGATAATTGTATATGGACAGGTAGAGACAGCATTAGCTAAGTTGATAATTGTATATGGACAGGTAGAGACAGCATTAGCTAAGTTGATAATTGTATATGGACAGGTAGAGACAGCATTAGCTAAGTTGATAATTGTATATGGACAGGTAGAGACAGCATTAGCTAAGTTGATAATTGTATATGGATGGATTAGCAGGATAATTGAGGACAGCATTAGCTAAGTTGATGATAATTGCTATGATAATTGTATATGGACAGGTAGAGATAATTGTATATGGACAGGTAGAGACAGCATTAGCAGCATTAGCTAAAGTTGATATGGACAGGTATTGTATATGGACAGGTAGAGACAGCATTAGCTTGATCATTGTTGATAATTGTATACAGGTGGACAGGTAGAGACAGCATTAGCTAAGTTGATAATTGTATATGGACAGGTAGAGACAGCATTAGCTAAGTTGATAATTGTATGATAATTGATAATTGTATATGGACAGGTAATTGTATATGGACAGGTAGAGCCAGCATTAGCTAAGTTGATAATTGTCTATGGACAGGTAGAGACAGCAATAGCTAAGTTGATTATTGTATATGGACAGGTAGAGACAGCATTAGCTAAGTTGATAATTGTATATGGACAGGTAGAGCCAGCATTAGCTAAGTTGATAATTGTATATGGACAGGTAGAGACAGCTAAGTTGATAATTGTATATGCTAGGTTTATAATTGTACAGCATTAGCTAAGTTGATAATTGTATATGGACAGGTAGAGCCAGCATTAGCTAAGTTGATAATTGTATATGGACAGGTAGAGACAGCATTAGCTAAGTTGGTAATTGTATAGGGACAGGTAGAGACAGCATTAGCTAAGTTGATAATTGTATATGGACAGATAGAGACAGCATTAGCTAAGTTGATTTAAAGTCCACTAAAAACTTAAAGAAGGGGAAAATATCATCAAAATCAATTAAAAATTGGCAACTTTACAATATTTTGAAGATTTTTGGACAAATATGTACGTTTTTGTGTTACTTTTGGGATGTATGAACGAGACAGTCACTATTTTCTTTAATATGTAAATTTATTGTCGTTAGCGCTCTTTCATTTCTCTTAAAAAAAGGGAAGATAAAAGCTCCCAACCAAGAAGCTACGCTCAAGCTGGAGCCCCCAAACAAGAACCTAAGCTCAAGCTGGAGCCCCCAATTAAGAAGCTAAGCTCAAGCTGGAGCCCCCAACCAAGAAGCTAAGCTCAAGCTGGAGCCCCCAACCAAGAAGCTAAGCTCAAGCTGGAGCCCCCAACCAAGAAGCTAAGCTCAAGCTGGAGCCCCCAACCAAGAAGCTAAGCTCAAGCTGGAGCCCCCAACCAAGAAGCTAAGCTCAAGCTGGAGCCCCAAACAAGAAGCTAAGAAGCTGGAGCCCCAACCAAAAGCTAAGCTCAAGCTGGAGCCCCCAACCAAGAAGCTAAGCTCAAGCTGGAGCCCCCAACCAAGCTAAGCTCAAGCTGGAGCCCCAACCAAGAAACTGCTCAAGCTGGAGCCCCCAACCAAGAAGCTAAGCTCAAGCTGGAGCCCCAACCAAGAAGCTGCTCAAGCTGGAGCCCCAACCAAGAAGCTAAGCTCAAGCTGGAGCCCCCAACCAAGAAGCTAAGCTCAAGCTGGAACCCCCAACCAAGAAGCTAAGCTCAAGCCGGAGCCCCAACCAAGAAGCTAATCTCAGCTGGAGCCCCAAACAAGCTAAGCTCAAGCTGGAGCCCCAACCAAGAAGCTAAGCTCAAGCTGGAGCCCCAACCAAGAAGCTAAGCTCAAGCTGGAGCCCCAACCAAGAAGCTAAGCTCAAGCTGGAGCCCCCAACCAAGAAGCTCAAGCTGGAGCCCCAACCAAGAAGCTAAGCTCAAGCTGGAGCCCCCAACCAAGAAGCTAAGCTCAAGCTGGAGCCCCAACCAAGAAGCTAAGCTCAAATTGGAGCCCCCAACCAAGAAGCTAAGCTCAAGCTGGAGCCCCCAACCAAGAAGCTAAGCTCAAGCTGGAGCCCCCAACCAAGAAGCTCAAGCTGGAGCCCCCAACCAAGAAGCTCAAGCTGGAGCTCCCAACCAAGAAGCTAAGCTCAAGCTGGAGCCCCAACCAAGAAGCTCAAGCTGGAGCCCCAACCAAGCTCAAGCTGGAGCTCCCAACCAAGAAGCTCAAGCTGGAGCCCCAACCAAGAAGCTCAAGCTGGAGCCCCAACCAAGAAGCTCAAGCTGGAGCCCCCAACCAAGCTCAAGCTGGAGCCCCCAACCAAGCTCAAGCTGGAGCTCCCAACCAAGCTCAAGCTGGAGCCCCCAACCAAGAAGCTAAGCTCAAGCTGGAGCCCCAACCAAGAAGCTAAGCTCAAGCTGGAGCCCCAACCAAGAAGCTAAGCTCAAGCTGGAGCCCCAACCAAGAAGCTAAGCTCAAGCTGGAGCCCCCAACCAAGAAGCTAAGCTGGAGCCCCAACCAAGAAGCTAAGCTCAAACTGGAGCCCCCAACCAAGAAGCTAAGCTCAAGCTGGAGCCCCCAACCAAGAAGCTAAGCTCAAGCTGGAGCCCCCAACCAAGAAGCTAAGCTCAAACTGGAGCCCCCAAGAAAGCTAAGCTCAGCTGGAGCCCCCAACCAAGAAGCTAAGCTCAAGCTGGAGCCCCAACCAAGAAGCTAAGCTCAAGCTGGAGCCCCAACCAAGAAGCTAAGCTCAAGCTGGAGCCCCCAATTAAGAAGCTAAGCTCAAGCTGGAGCCCCCAACCAAGAAGCTAAGCTCAAGCTGGAGCTCCCAACCAAGAAGCTAAGCTCAAACTGGAGCCCCCCAAGAAGCTAAGCTCAAGCTGGAGCCCCAACCAAGATGCTTAGCTCAAGCTGGAGCCCCAACCAAGAAGCTAAGCTCGAGCCCCCCAACCAAGAAGCTAAGCTCAAGCCGGAGCCCCCAACCAAGAAGCTAAGCTCAAGCCGGAGCCCCCAACCAAGAAGCTAAGCTCAAGCCGGAGCCCCCAACCAAGAAGCTAAGCTCAAGCCGGAGCCCCAACCAAGAAGCTAAGCTCAAGCCGAGCCCCAACCAAGAAGCTAAGCTCAAGCTGGAGCTCCCAACCAAGCTAAGCTCAAGCTGGAGCCCCAACCAAGAAGCTAAGCTCAAGCTGGAGCCCCAACCAAGAAGCTAAGCTCAAGCTGGAGCCCCAACCAAGAAACTAAGCTCAAGCTGGAGCCCCCAACCAAGAAGCTAAGCTCAAGCTGGAGCCCCCAACCAAGAAGCTAAGCTCAGCTGGAGCCCCAACCAAGAAGCTAAGCTCAAGCTGGAGCCCCAGCCAAAGCTAAGCTCAAGCTGGAGCCCCAACCAAGAAGCTAAGCTCAAGCTGGAGCCCCCAACCAAGAAGCTAAGCTCAAGCTGGAGCTCCAACCAAGAAGCTAAGCTCAAGCTGGAGCCCCCAACCAAGAAGCTAAGCTCAAGCTGGAGCCCCCAACCAAGAAGCTAAGCTCAAGCTGGAGCCCCCAACCAAGAAGCTAAGCTCAAGCTGGAGCCCCCAACCAAGAAGCTAAGCTCAAGCTGGAGCCCCAACCAAGCTAAGCTCAAGCTGGAGCCCCCAACCAAGAAGCTAAGCTCAAGCTGGAGCCCCAACCAAGAAGCTAAGCTCAAGCTGGAGCCCCCAATTAAGAAGCTAAGCTCAAGCTGGAGCCCCCAACCAAGAAGCTAAGCTCAAGCTGGAGCCCCCAACCAAGAAGCTAAGCTTAAGCTGGAGGCAAATTCTTTAGAGAGGGAGCAGAAACTCTAAATTCTCTATTTTTCTTTGCGGTTTTGAACTTATTCTGCAATAAAATATATTGAATAACTAATTAAAACTTAAATCCATATTGCACCTTGGAACTCAAAACCTTGGTATTTTGGTTTCTGAATTTATCTAACATTTGGGGATGTGAAGTTTAATGAAGAGCTGACCTATCTCAAAAGGTGCTGCCTTAGATAAAAGTGAATTAAATATAGCAAGATTTTGTAGGCCAGAAATTTTCAGGTATTTTGTGTGTGAGTAGATGAGAGAAACAGCATTGTAAAGCTTGCATGTAGTAAAGCTTACATGTAGTAAACCTTGCATATAGTAAAGCTTGCATGTAGTAAGGCTTGCATGTAGTAAGGCTTACATGTAGTAAAGCTTGCATTTGACGTGTTATGATACATAATTGTTTTAAAACAATTGACCTGAACCTTTATTTTATTTCATCACAGAAACTATAGCAACAGTCAAAGATGGCAGATGATGATTTTCCAGATACCTACACCACCAAGACCACAACAACCACAGAAACACGTACGACCACCACTGTGTGCACCTTCAACGAGGCTTACGTTAAGAGTCTCCCAGGAATCCTCCGAATTGCACAAATTGTAAGCTATCAAAAATTCATTCTCTTCACCCTCTCTTTATTCTAGAACTATTTTTTTTTTTTTTTAAACCCTCTTGGCACATATGACTCTTGACTGCCACAGTGCCCTTAAACCTTAACAAACAAACTTTAGGCTGTAGTGCTGTGTTTAATAGTTTCTGACATAATTTTCCAAAATTCTAGGCTGTTAGGAGAATTTTTGAGGGAAAAAAGGGTTTATTCTACTTTTCTATTTGGAAACATACCTATAGACTGAACAATATAAGATTTATAAACAAGTACAAATAGTTTTGTTTCACTTTGAAGCCATAACATAAAGTTTATAGACTTCTTCATTTGGGTTAATGTGAAAGATTTGATCATTTATATTCCAGATCTGTTAACATGAGCAGTAGATTTTAAGTATTCTTTTTTAAGTGTTCATTACTTGTTTGTTGTATTTTATCCCCTCTGCAACGAAGTTAGTGATTAGGGGAGACAACATCTTAACCGTTTGTCCGTTTGTCCATCCATCCTCCGTCCACATCTATTGTCCGTCCGGCCTCATGCATTGTGCTACTAGGGAACAAAAGATTGCTGCCCTAGAAAAGGACTTTCAACTATTTGTATGAAAAGAGATTTATATAAGGAGAACAAATGCATTCCAGACTTAAATTGCAGAAATTCAAGGATTTGTTCTGGGATGAAAAACGTTAAATGATTGATCTGATGACTGAAGGGAATTTATAATAAAGTGTTTTGGGAATAAATGGCAAAAAAACATTAAGTGTTTGCTAGAAAGTCTTTGCTTCAGCAAATTAATCTGTACTGAATTTTCAAAGTTGAATAATAGATCTGACTACTGAATGGAATTTATAATAAAGTGTTTTGCGATGAATAGCAAAAAAACAATGTCTTCACTTGAATAGAGTGGACACATAGTAGACTTATGATAATCTGCAAATTAATCTGTACTGACTTTTCATTCTGATTTGGTAGAAAATCAGCTCTATCTGGTTTATAAGGGGAAAAGTTGAGCAAGTTTCTATTGGAAGTGTCAGATTTAAGTTAAGGCAGGGTGGGGGCTGTTGTGCAATGGAGTGAGTGGAGGTTTTAGTGAAAGTTGGAATGATAAGTTGGTTAAAGAGTATTTGGTAGATGAGTGGATGGCAAAAGGTGGGTTGGGGTAGTAGGTGAATGGATTATGGTAGGTGAATGGATTATGATAGGTGAATGGGCGATGTTAGGTCAATAGGGGATAATAAGTGTATGTGGGTAATAGAGGATGGCAGGTGAATGGAGGATTGTAGATGAACAAGGGGTGGCAGTTGAAGGGGGATGGTTGGTGAATGTGGCATGTTGAGTTGATAGAAGTGAGGGAATGGGAGTAAGAGGAAAGAATGTTGGGTGAAAGATGGAAGAATGATTGGTAGATGTAGGAATTAGGATGAAGATGGAATGGGGGACGGGATGGAATGAAATGTTGGATAGGGTGGGATGGCATGTGGGACAGGATGGCATGTGGGACAGGATGGCATGTGGGACAGGGTGGCATGTGGGACAGGGTGGCATGTGGGACAGGGTGGCATGTGGGACAGGGTACCATGGAATGTGGAGCAGGATGTCATGGCGTATAGGACAGGGTAGGATAGCATGTGGGACAGGGTGGCATGTTATGTGAAACAAGGTAGAGTCATGGCATTTATGACAGTCTGTGATGGCATGTGGGACAAGGAGGGATGGCATGGGGGACTAGAGTGTAATGACATGTGAGACAGAATGGCATGTCGTCTGGATTTCAGATGAGATGGCATATGGGACAGGATGGGATAGCATATGGGATTGGATGGAATGGCCTGTAGGACAGGGTGGGATGGCATGTGGTACATGGAAAGATGGCATGTGGGACAGGGTAGTATGGCACATGTTACAGGGAGGGATGGGATGTGGAACAAGGTGGTGGGAAATTTTTCCACTTTTCCTCTATACAACAGACTTTTAAGCATGTTGTACTGAGTATAATAATGGTATATATATTTATATATATATATATATATATATGTATGTATGTATGTATGTATGTATGTATGTATGTATGTATGTGTATATATATATATATATATATTTATATATATATTATTTATCAAAGCTGATATCATATAGTATTTCCAATTGGTTGACCCTGTGGGCATCCACCTTTAAGCTGGAAGGCCCTGGGTTTGATTGTGGGTCATACAGGTGGCTTTGGGACCTGCTGCTTCTTCATCTGTTGCTCAGCATTTAAGAGGTCAGAGCAGGGAACTAATGTGGTTGATTACATGCCGCGCCATTATTAATTGCACCAGGGTGCACCTGCTTACCTTACCATATTCCTGAGGACTTAAGAAAAATCCTGGTTTGTTTTGGTGTTTGGCTTTGTAAAGCGCTTTAAGAAGGCTGTGCCTTGTAGCAGTGCTATATAAGCACCTAACATTGTTATTGTTATTATTATCATTATATCATATTTCATAGATAATCAGATTTTAAAGGTCTATGGACAGGTATAAAAGTTTTCTGTTCTACCACGTACTGAATAGAGCATCAAATCATGAGTTTAACTTCTCTTTTATTTTGAAAATAGCATGTGTAGTTTTCAAGTTATGAGTAAACAAATTTCGAATTTTGTTATACTATTGAAAAAATGTGATGTACGAACAGGAAAACACTTTCTTTTTCTTCCCATAATTTCAGACCTAGAAAGTGTTCAATATTGCCTTCTCGAGCTTGAGGTAATTTGGGGGTATTGTAAAGATCAAATCCTCTTCATTAGAATCTATCTTCCCATTTTCAAAGAGAAATGGCAGAGGGTTAAAAAACAATGGATTTACCTAAGAAAATAGAGACTATGTCCCATTCATACATCACAAGAGTTGCACAAAAATTTGCATATTTGCCCAAAAAGCTGTAAATAGGCCAATTCTTAAGTGATTTTGAGTAAATCTTTTGCTTTTTTCTTGTTTTTTAGTGGATTTTAAATCAATTCAGCTCATGTTTTCTTTACCTGTCCATACACCTTTAAATGATTGTCAATTTTTCTCTTTCAGGCTGTTGGATTAGTGTACTGGATTATTTTGGCAACCATTGATTTTAAGGGCCGAGGCTTCTCGATAACATTCACTGTCATTGCATGGTTTTGTACAATTGCATTGTTTGTGATCTTCTTGTTCTATGTGAATGGACGGATTACTTTCATCAACTGGCCTTTGACTGTGAGTATCTTCTTATAAAATATTGACCGTCTCCATCAAAACCACACTCAAAATACTTGCCCATCTGCTCTGAATAAAGTGCACCACAACTGGTTATCAAAGGCCGTGGACATTGACTTGGTTGTCGATGTTATGTCTGTCCGTACGTCGTACCTATGTTCTCGTCCGGGTCATATTAAGCGTTTCGTGATAGCATTTGTACTATCATAATCGAACACGCAGGCGACGACCCCGTCATTGTAATTGTGTGTTCAACTCTCTCTCTCTCTCTCTGAATAAAAAAAATATTTAAAAAAAATTTTCATAGTGAAATTATACATAAACTGACTTGATTGACCATACCCTCTTAAGGCTGTTACACACCAAACGCGACGCAGTGAGCGATTTTTTTTTTAACAAAATTGAGTAAAACAAAGGAAAAGAAACATTTTGACCTTGTTTTTAGAGAAGCACTGCATCGCATGGCTATTCAGATGATAACTGAAAATTGATTGGAAAGGCCTTTCTACATCCATTAAAGCAAAATTCGAGTCGCGACAGAAAATCACGCCCCACTAAAGCGAATTTTTCCACAGTTTGAACAAAAAAGCATTTCTAACAAATTTTCCAGTATCATCAAAAAGCTTCAATTGTAAACTTTATCGTGTGTAAGCAAACAGTCAAAGCATCTTATAATATTCGTTTCTTGTATGATTATCTAAAAAATTGCTTGCCGCGTCGTATTCGGTGTGTTATGGCCTTTAGCCTGGTTGCAAACATCTAAAAGATGCTTCTATATTGAATTGCTAAACATTTTGGTTACAAGCTGGAAACAGGTCTAGGTACATAAAATAGGTACAGGAGATTGCAAAAATACCCCTTTCCAACATTTCATGTCTTTCTTATGGCTGCCATATTGAATTTCAAAATGGCTGCCTATATGCACATATTGTGTAGTATATCCTGGCTTCAATGTTAGATTCAGGACTATTGTGGGTGGCTTAGCTTCTCTTTTCTATGCCAAATGACTTCATAAAAGCAATTTTGGTTGTTTATCATTAATTTCAAAATGGCTGCAATCATGAACTACAAAATTTCCACAAAAATTTCAAAATGACCTCCATAAAGCTTTTGATAGTGAGGTAGATACATAGTCCACGAGCTAGAGGGGTGTATCGGTACCAAAAAAATTACCAAACACCATAGCCTTCCCACCATGCATCTAGGGTGGTCATGTTATGACGAAACTGCTTTCTGGACGGTCCAGATGAGTAGCTTTCAAATTTTACTGCTGGTTTTAGTTTTCAGGTGATGGTGTGTGTTATATATGTACATGTGTTGCATTAAAATGTTGGGTAACACTAATTATGATAATAACTTTTCTAAAATGAATCGCATAACAGTGATTAATAATACTCAATACCGAATGTCATTTTCCCAACCAAATGCATGTTTATGGAATTAGATTACCTCCCAAGATGCTGAGCCATGTAGACAAGCAATTATATATCTTTGTCACCCGAGTAGAGCTGTGAACGTTTAGGGATTATAGTAAACGTGTACACGCCAAAAAAAGCGAGCGTGTATCGTGTACACGAGTTTAGTACCGTAATTTTCAAAAAAACACCAAAATTGCTCCAAAACTACGAGGCGAAGTAAAAAAATCGCGCAACTAGTATGGCAAAAGTACTGGCTGCATTGCCCAAATAGACGCTGAGTTTTGCTTTCAAAATTGTAAAAAGTTTACTTCTACAGTACAAATCATAATCTTCATGAAAAATATGCATGGAAATTCAGTTTAGAAAGAACAGATAACTTCCTTCCAATGTCATTTAAACTCAACATCGCGTAACTTGTTTGTCCTATTCGCTACGGCTTTCAACGTTCTGTGAAAATCTTGCATACTGAGGCCTATGATATACATCGCCGTAAAACATTTCAAAACTACGCCACCACCCCCAGGAAGTTCTGAAATATAAGTCCTCTCGAAAAATGGCCGCCTTCTTTGCGAAGCATGCAGAATTTCAGCTTTGTTAAAACCTTTTTCTCTTTGTTTATTATGCAATATTTTTTCTTTCTTGCAAAATTTATTTGACTCATCAGGTAATATTTACATGTAAATGTACTGATTGTAACGATTCAAGTGTTTTTTGGTCAATGAAACGGGCCTTGATTGCGTGGGATTTTAAGCCTTATGGCCTAACGTTGGGCCTATTGTTAGGTTCACTGTTTACTGCTGCACATTCGCAGTGCATTTTACAAGTTAGATTACTCAGTTTTCGGCGAAATTAAAGTGCATAATATCCCCATTCATTGGTGATTACTGCGCATTTGTGATTCGCACATTTAAAAAAGATTATGCTAATCGGGTTTACAGTTTGTAAAAAATCATTGATTGGAATTTTGTCAGCCGAATGTGTATGTGATTTGAATCATGAATATTGATTTTCAACGGCAAGACACTAGGCCTATAATGTATGAAAAACGATTACTCGCAATGAAGTATTTAGTAAACGTTTACAAGATTTGCGAGCGTGTAGCGAGTACACGCTAAACGGTCACAGCTCTACACCCGAGTATTAAAAGCAATCTTGAGAATATTGAAATTCTCGGAAATAATGAATGTGCCACTATTCCTGTTTGAAGTAGTTTATATGCCAAGCGAGGCCCGGCTTAAGTTTTTCTTACTATGACTGTGGGGCAAGAACAAGACGACCTGTTATAAATCATACTGGTTCAACAAGGTAACCTGTAGGCTAAAAGAGGCTGGCATTAACGATCAAAAATGTTGCATGGGCATTGGTGTGCCATGTTGCATGGGCATTGGTGTGCCATGTTGCATGGGCATTGGTGTTGCATGGGCGTGCCGTGTTGCATGGGCGTGCCATGTTGCATGTGCGTGCCGTGTTGCATGGGCGTGCCGTGCTGCATGGGCGTGCCATGCTGCATGGGCGTGCCATGCTGCATGGGCGTGCCATGCTGCATGGGCGTGCCATGCTGCATGGGCGTGCCATGCTGCATGGGCGTGCCATGCTGCATGGGCGTGCCATGCTGCATGGGCGTGCCATGCTGCATGGCGTGCCATGCTGCATGGCGTGCCATGCTGCATGGCGTGCCATGCTGCATGGCGTGCCATGCTGCATGGCGTGCCATGCTGCATGGCGTGCCATGCTGCATGGCGTGCCATGCTGCATGGCGTGCCATGCTGCATGGCGTGCCATGCTGCATGGCGTGCCATGCTGCATGGCGTGCCATGCTGCATGGGCGTGCCATGCTGCATGGCGTGCCATGCTGCATGGCGTGCCATGCTGCATGGGCGTGCCATGCTGCATGGGCGTGCCATGCTGCATGGCGTGCCATGCTGCATGTGCCATGCTGCCATGCTGCATGGCGTGCCATGCTGCATGGCGTGCCATGCTGCATGGCGTGCCATGCTGCATGCTGCGTGCCATGCTGCATGGGCGTGCCATGCTGCATGGCGTGCCATGCTGCATGGGCGTGCCATGCTGCATGGCGTGCCATGCTGCATGGGCGTGCCATGCTGCATGGCGTGCCATGCTGCATGGCGTGCCATGCTGCATGGGCGTGCCATGCTGCATGGCGTGCCATGCTGCATGGGCGTGCCATGCTGCATGGGCGTGCCATGCTGCATGGGCGTGCCATGCTGCATGGGCGTGCCATGCTGCATGGGCGTGCCATGCTGCATGGGCGTGCCATGCTGCATGGCGTGCCATGCTGCATGGCGTGCCATGCTGCATGGCGTGCCATGCTGCATGGCGTGCCATGCTGCATGGGCGTGCCATGCTGCATGGCGTGCCATGCTGCATGGCGTGCCATGCTGCATGGCGTGCCATGCTGCATGGCGTGCCATGCTGCATGGCGTGCCATGCTGCATGGGCGTGCCATGCTGCATGGGCGTGCCATGCTGCATGGGCGTGCCATGCTGCATGGGTGCCATGCTGCATGGGCGTGCCATGCTGCATGGCGTGCCATGCTGCATGGGCGTGCCATGCTGCATGGGCGTGCCATGCTGCATGGGCGTGCCATGCTGCATGGCGTGCCATGCTGCATGGGCGTGCCATGCTGCATGGGTGCCATGCTGCATGGCGTGCCATGCTGCATGGGCGTGCCATGCTGCATGGGCGTGCCATGCTGCATGGCGTGCCATGCTGCATGGGCGTGCCATGCTGCATGGGCGTGCCATGCTGCATGGGCGTGCCATGCTGCATGGGCGTGCCATGCTGTATGTTGCATGGGCGTGCCATGCTGTATGTTGCATGGCGTGCCATGCTGCATGTTGCATGGCGTGCCATGCTGTATGTTGCATGGGCGTGCCATGCTGTATGTTGCATGGCGTGCCATGCTGTATGTTATGGCGTGCCATGCTGTATGTTGCATGCTGTATACGCGTGCCATACTGTATGTTGCATGGGCGTGCCATGCTGTATGTTACATGGCGTGCCATGCTGTATGTTGCATGGCGTGCCATGCTGTATGTTACATGGCGTGCCATGCTGTATGTTACATGGGTGCCATGCTGTATGTTGCATGGGCGTGCCATGCTGTATGCTGCTGTATGTTGCATGGCGTGCCATGCTGTATGTTACATGGGCGTGCCATGCTGTATGTTGCATGGGCGTGCCATGCTGTATGTTGCATGGGCGTGCCATGCTGTATGTTGCATGGGCGTGCCATGCTGTATGTTGCATGGGCGTGCCATGCTGTATGTTGCATGGGCGTGCCATGCTGTATGTTGCATGGGCGTGCCATGCTGTATGTTGCATGGGCGTGCCATGCTGTATGTTGCATGGGCGTGCCATGCTGTATGTTGCATGGGCATTGGTGTGCCATGTTGTTCAGAAGTCTTGAACTGGATTGAGATAAATAACAATAAAAAAGGATAAAGTCGGACCATAAATCAACATAACTGCCCAGTGGCGGTGCCATTCATCACCATACCAAGGTACCTGAAAGTTTTTGAAGCCACACAGGCTTTTTAACGGGCGTTTAAGCGGGTCCTGAACCCACACTGCTACTAACTCGTGCACTGTGCCGACGTTGGGGTCTCAGTCCGCCCTTGTTCACATACACTTGCTGCCGCTATAACAACAATGGAAGTTTTTGTGGTGATTGGGCCCATCATATGCGGTGACAAATGACATCTCTTATACTGATAAATGGAACATGCATGGGCCAAGGGTACAGTGGCCAATGAGTAGCGGATGACAAAAAAATCATTCTTTCAATAAAACAGATGTTGAACAACTATGGTAGGGTCCATAAGGTGCAGGCGTGAGGGTTAAAGATCATCTTTGCTTTGCTTAGTAAGGGAGCTCAGGAGTGTTTGGTGTTAGCTTGAGATGGGGGGGGGGGGAAGTTTTTAGTATATTTTTGGACCGGTGACTCTTTTGATTGACACTTCATTATCAGTAGTGGTGGTGGATGGCGAAGGAGGGCACTGTTGATAGAGTTTGATGGTTTGGGTGGGGAAGGTGTCCCAGGTGGTGTCAAAGTAATTCCAGATGCGAAGGTATTCGTTGTTGAATGCGACTGTGTCTTGAATGGCTGTTGTGACAATGTATGATGTGGTCTTTGATCATGGAGGCTTCTTGGTCAGGTTGGTATGGATGGAAATTTCATTGAATTTTTAAACTATGTTGTGAATTATCGTCTTGTTTTACAAAAGTTTATCCACATCGCACTGGTGATGGGGGTCCCAGACTGCAGATGCGTACTCAAGTACTGGCCTGACTAGAGCTTTATAAGGTTGAGAGGTTACGCTTTAAAAGGCCAAGTATAGAGTTAGCTTTCTTGGTTATGTTATGTATATGTTTATCCCATCTAAGTTTATTATCTAGTTGATCAAGATAAACAGACTATCATTCATCCCTTTGATATCCCTTTAGGTTGGTATGGAGGTAGGAATTTTTAAACTATGTTGACTGCAGTGTAATCCTCTGGCGACAAAACAGATGAACAATAAAAAAAAAAAAAAAGTAGGGGTGTGTAAGTGGAGAGGGGTCTTATGTGTAGTGGTGTCTTTAAGTGTATTGGTTATCAACAGATGAAGGCAGATTTGCAATCTCGTTGAAGCAGATTTTTACTGGCAGAGCTCCTGGGGGTTTTGCCCTTTGACCACACAAGGGGCCCTAAGACGGGCTTCTGGACCTTATCCCCTTTAGACTTCGCTCTATATGCTCAGCACTAGCGCCTTCGGCTGCAGCAAAAATCATTGTCCATTTCAGCTTCCTCCCTACCCCCTCCTTCTCCCCCCTCCCCCCTCCACACAAAAAACATTGTTTCCAGACTAAACTCAAGAAAATCGGAGAGGTTTACCATCTGGAGCTCACCTCTCCCACACATTGGGGCATCCTCCGTCTGACTCCCACACCACAAGATCCGGCACTCGAATGTCTCCTTCAAGAAAAAATCTTGGCCATGCTCGCCAAAAGGGCAGCAGAACCATCGCATCACCTCCACAGTTTTCTTGGCTCCAAAGAAGAACGGCGAATGGGGACCTATCTTAAACTTGCGGCCTCTCTCTCAACAAAGTTCATCAAGCCAACAAAGTTTAAGGTGGAGACTTGTCACGGAATTCTCTCGCAGCTACGCCAGTGTCTTCGGGCTACATCAAAAGGCTTATTCCTTTAAGGAGATATCTAAGTTTAAAGTTTAGTATCATTTGCGTAGACTCGACTGAAATGAGACTAGTTGTGATGTCATAGCCTCAGATTCTTTGAAGTCTTTATGTATTCTATCATCTTTTGTCCTTGGCTCAAAAACCATGGGATATGTCAAAAAAGTAGTAAAACTGAATCTAGGAAGGGTATTTATAATATACCACCTAAAGAAAGTTCAAGGAAAAATAATTTCAATTGTGAAGAAATAGATGAACCTTTTTTAAAATACATTAATAATTGTTAAAAATGTGAGGATGAAAATGCCAAGTTTCCATAGTAGACTTACTACACCAGTCATTTCTACACAGATAAAACAGCTTTAAGCTTGAATATTTCCTAAGTGGAATAAGATTTTCGAACACTTTCTTCACCAGTTTGTTTCTTTTAGAGTCCTCTTTTATATTAAATGTGCTTATCTACTGAACTAATCCTTTAAAAGTTATCGTGAAAATATGATTATTACGAAAATAAACTCAATATGGCAGCCATTTTTATATTTGTTGTTTAAAAACGAATTTCCACGAAATCAAAATCTTTATGGCAGCCATTTTTAAATCAAAGATGGCTTCCATGTAAAAAGATTCAGAGTTATACAAGCACCAGGACATTTAATTTCATATCAGATCATATATACATACACTATTTTCTACCATCATTTTACTTAAAGGTTATTTTGAAAATATGATTATCATGAAAATATACTCAATATGGCAGCCATTTTGATATTTGTTATCTAAAAATTAATTTCCTCGAAACCAAATTCTTTATGGCGGCCGTTTTGAAATGAAAGATGGCCACCATGCTTAACTTTTCTGAATGATACAAGCTTCTGGACATATAATCTCATATCAGATCATATATACACACACTATTTTCCACTGTTATCTTTCTTAAAAGTTATTGTGAAAATATGATTATCATGAAAATATACTCAATATGGTAGCCATTTTAATATCCAAGATAGCTGCCAACAATAGATTTCCTAGTTTCATGTCCAGACTTTTTATTTCATATAGATCAACATTTTCACCCTATTTTCTATCTTTATCGTACCTAAAACTTGTCGAGAAACTGATTTCTATGAAAATATTCTCCATATGGCAGCCATTTTGACATTCAAAATGGCGATTATCAGGGACATGATTTTTTGAAACAGTTTTTTTTTGGACTCTTATACAACTAAACTAGCTATAAAAATCATATCCTAACTTGTAACCATAATCATTAGTACATCTAATTTTTGGGCTATCTGCCCCCGATTATCGCAAAGATGGCCGGAATGGGATTTAATGCTTCATTTGGCGCTTTTCTCTGCCCTGCCAGCAACTTAGTTTTCTTATTAAATTGTAACTTGATTTTCCTTGAACAGACCCCAAGAAGTGTATCTTAACCCTTACTCTACCACATGGCAATATTATCTCCGTTTTGGGTGCCCAATCTTTGGCTCCGCCCCCCGAAGCACATTTTCAAAACAGTGCTAGTAGAGTAAGGCTTAATCAGCCCGCGACAAGTGTGCCAACTTTTAAATATATGCAGCATGATCCCGGTGAGCGGCCCAGCAGCTCACTGAAGTGGAACTGGCCCGACTCTGCTGCTTGGAAGACAGAGGACCCTTCAATAATTAGCCCTCGATTAACACCTACTCTACCACGCGGCAATATTGACGCCGTTTTTGGGTGCCCAATCTTTGACTTCGCCTAGCGCTGGTAGAGTAAGGGTTAAAGGAGACATTAATTCAAATATTCTAGCTTGATATTCTGCATACAGAGCTGTGAAAAATCTACAGTTCCGAAATCGATAATTTGCAAGAAGATTAAAAAAATCATCAAAATAATATGATTCTATATTGTTTGAGTAAACAACAGTATATGTGCTCTAAAAACATCCTACAATTAAATGTGCAATGAAAAGTACAATAAATTGCAAAAGAGGGAAGTATATAAAGATGTATTAGGTACATTAGTATTATTTCTGCTGTGATATTTTGTGGGATGAGTTTCGAACAGTGGGATATTTTTATAGTTTTATTCCAACTCCAGATATATGATAGAGAATTAACAATGTCTAACAAATGTAAAATAAATGTTAAAAAAAAACTAAAATATAAACCTACTACCAAAAATCCCATCAATAATTCTTACTCCATTCTCAAGTTTTAGGTTTTAAGTTGTAACATGGACAACAGCTATTTTGTGTAATATTGTGTAGAAATGTACTAGCACATATAATGTATTTCTTACAAATTCTCTTTGAAATTTTCGTCCAAAATGCATTGACATGAAGTTTTATGGGTTTGATATCATTAATATCATACACAACTAAAACTTCATAGGCCACATGCAGAGAAAAAAAAAATTCTTAGAAGTTTGAAAATTTGAAATAAGATTATAAAGAAATACATTAATATTCTAATCTTTACTGGGTGTATTACATCATTTGCATATGAACAAAATAGTCACTACCATACAAGTTTATATTGACAGAATTGATGTTTTAATAAATTAGAAAATATTTGCTTATTTGTGTTGGACAATGTGAATTTTTTTAATGACATATAAATATCTCTATTACATTATGTCAAATTAAAAAAATACTGTCTCTTTTATTGTAATGTTACTATATGCATTTAATCTATTATCAGTGCTACTTTTAATCCTTTGACTGTGGACTATTAATAACTACAACCTCTTTTCCTTATGTTTTTTGTCATAAAGGAATTTATCAACAATGCAATCTGGGCTGTGCTTCACCTGATTGGAGTCATTCTCATTTTTGTGGGAATTCTAAATATCTTCAAATATTTTGGAAATTGGCTTGGAATGGTAAGTAAAAATATGTTCTTTTGGTGTAATGATACTATGTTTGTGATTTTGAATATAGTGCAAGAGATAAGTGTTTGGGCATGTACTTTGCTAATTGCGTACTCAGCAGTTTGATTAATTGACCTCTCTGAGTTAGTTGATTGACAGCTTTTTCAACCAATCACCGCCTAGCAACAAAATCTGTGTAACTAAGTGGGGCAAACATCCTAGGTACTGGTGCAGTACAGCTAGCTAGTGGTGTGCGCTCATGCAGTTAATGCAATATACTGCACAAAGCAAATTTCTGCACAGACTGACTGAGTGATGACAAGATGGTAAAGTTTCACGGTTTTGGCTTTTCTCAAATCGGGCGGTTTCCATAACAAGGCTCGGTTAAAACCGACAAAACGAGTATTTCAGAGTTTATGTAAACAGAACTTTGTATGCAACAAAGCACATTAACCCTAACTGTACTGTTACTGTGATGTCACTACAATGTTTGTATTGCAAGTATATTCTGTAAATATTGCTGAACATGAGAACGGAGACACTGCTGAAATACATTAATAAACGTAGTGTGTTGTGTGATTTAAAAAATCCATTTCACCTTCAAATGATGCTGATTTGACTCCTTCGTCAGCCCATGTATGTAAATGTGTGCACGCAGTACAATGGGTCCCTCATTTACATGTGCGGCGGGAAAAATGCAACAACAATTAATTCAGTGACATTTAGGCCCTATTCAAAACTATGCTTATAATTGAAGCAAATAAAGAAGGCAATCCTGAATGTCTCAGGCTGTCAGTTTTTCAAGTTCAATCATCTTTATTGTTGTACTTTTAATCTGAATTGACCCAGGTATATGTGCATTTGCCATTACACAATGGCTACATCCTTATATGGTATTCATCGTGTACGTCGGGCCACTTGAAGAGCGTGACTTTATAAGCCTACTCCTTGACAAAAAAGAAAATGCACTCTATGAGCATGAAAGGTAGTGCCGTGGCCCCACTCCCCACCAAATCCATTTTTGCGTCATCAAAATTGAAATTAAAAGTTGTTATCCCAGCAATATTAATACAACACGTGATTTGATATCAAACCGAATTACTTTGTTTCCATAAACACACTTTGTTTCAGAAGGTTTTTGATCATGGCAGAATTCAGTCATGCAATACACTTTAAGCTATCAACTTCGAAAATCAAAGAATAAAATTTGGTTCAACATTGTGTTTCAAACATTTAGCAGTGACAAGCAATATATATCGGTCATTTAGTAATCATGTAAAACAAAAAAAAGATCTGTGTATCTGAACATTCTTTTTCTACATGCACTTGTGCAACGATATATCAAGATTATATTATTCATATATGTATGTTAATAAGCTATTGCCTATAGCGTCCGCAAAGAATGTATATAAAAGAGCTCCACTTTGAAGCAATGAAATCATTTAGCTAGTCCCTTAAGCGATAAACACATGGCAAACGTCCAATACATGCAACACGTGATAGCGACGGAAGTTTCCATTGCTTGTACTTAAAAATATGCAATGAACGGCAGAGAAATTAAAAAGCTGAAAGTTAAGTAAATGGGGTTGAAATCTGTAGTTCTTTTGAAATGTTTTGGAAGTTTTGACTGGGTTCAGTATTAAGAAGCATGTTATACACATGTTAATCACACAAGGGGAAGGAATTCAAATCCTCTCTCTCTACATTATTTTTTCACCCATACACCTCTCTCGATCCCAGATTTCTGGCTTTTAGTTCTCGTGTTTCTCTTAATTTTCCCCTGTTTACTCTCCTTCATACCTCTGAAATGATCTAACCTCTCAGGCACAATTTGACCCTTGCTGTTGTGGTGCCATTAAACTCTCATCAAACAAACCAATTATTGAGAGAATAAATGGTCATTTTTTCTTGATGATCATATCGTGAATGTTTATCATACTCAGCTTTCTGACAAGTGACAAAAAAACAGTGGGTATTTGATTCTGTACATTAATGATATTCTGTAACGTTTACCCTGCATCATACTATTTTTAGCGATGGTTTTTCCAACAAAAATTAGCTGCAATCCACACTCCGAAAACCTAAAAAAACAGTTCAAAACAAGTTTAGTTGCCATGACGGCATAATGAGCTGTTGACAGCTTGAATCTAGGTAAGGTCCTTACGGAGCTTTTTGCGAACGTTTCAACAGAACTAACACATAGGGGTTCACAACGATCATTAAAGGAACATTCCCATGGATTTTCATTTTCTCATATATGATGGTGAAAATTTTTAGAAACAAAAGTGGTGAAACATTTATGTTAATATCTTATTCGTTTAGAAGTTACGAAATTAAGTATTTTTGAATTTGGACAAAAGTGACTGATCGGTAACATCTGTTAGAGACAATTTCAATAAAATGTCTTTTGTATTTCTTTGAATATGATTTGGATTTTTTTCTCATTGTAAATGTGATGTACAACAACAACAAAACAAAATGTTTTCTTGTAAATTATATATTCCACACTAACTTTATAATGAACCAAAAATGCTGTTCGATAATGTAAAAAATGTGTGATTAAATTTATAGGAAATACATAAGAACTGTGCTGGAATTGCCTTGATGACATTCGCCAAGCTGAAGGACGTATACTGTACGAGGTGTTTTTAAGAACATTTTTCTACTCTTTAAATTAACTTTTCAGTCAAAGAGTTATCAGTGTATCCACTGTTGATTTTATATTGGGAGTATAAAGCAGGGTTTGAAAATACAAAAAAGTCACTCATCAAGCTTGGTGAGGCTTAGTTAAGTGTGGCGATGCCACAGTATATTATAATATTTCTACTCGTCACAATTACCTTTTGCTCGCCTACATGACGTGTACCTCCGCTTTCCGTTTAGTATGCACTGCAACCGCCGATTTGGGCCAAAATCAACGGTTGCACATCACACACCTCGCCAGAGCAAGGGCAACCTAATATGATATCATTATTTGCTCTTCCTGGCACAGCTACGATCCAATTACATTGCCGAACTGGCGAGTGTAATATGATGCTTCTATCTGATGCACGTTGGCATATTATTAATGCCCCTATGATAACATACTGAAAGGAAAGAGCTTGCACACTTAATGTATGGCGAGCAGTCAAGTGGTTTTTCCAACCCTAGTTTTTAAAATAGTTATCATCTGTTTTGATTTATTCCACCAGATACTTGCAATTGCGTTGACGGCACTGTACGGTTTTCATGCATTCCTGGGCATCAGAGCTGGAACCATTGTCTTCAGGTCTAGTGGTGGAGGTGATGTACAGACATAAGCAACGTTAATTTTTGCGAGTTCTGTCACTAATTTTTAGATTGAATTGTTTTGTCTGGTGTGAACAAAGTTTGACATCGAAAGGTGAAGATTATGTTAGTTTTGTTATGATTTCCGTGAGATTATGTAGATTAGGGATTACCGTATTCCACGTAATAAGCGATAAAATTGTTCCACTTTTGAGGCTCAAAGTTTCTTACTGATAAAAGCACCCATGCCCAGGGTTCGTGTTCAGTGTGCTATCAGAACTGCACTGTACATATATGTGAACTGGTTATATACTAGTCCCACAAAAACCAACACAAAAATATTGTAAACATCAGAAGATTGTAACAAAACTTCAGTAGTTTAAGTCCTTAAATTAATTTAATTGATTATGTTTTCAGTCAAAAAATGTTTGTTGGGCGCTTATTAGAGCAAAGTCTTATATGTCGAATACAGTGATTATTTCCAGCTGTCTTAACACTCTGTAATCATGACTGTGCTGGTATGCCAAAGGTGACTGGGCCACGTTGTATAACGCATGATAAGGTACCATTGGAGTTTGACAAGTTAACCTAAAAGCTGCTTTTTTACCAGGATCAACCTCTACATTTATGATTTCTGGTAAGAATTCCTTTTTTTCTGGGACTTGTACTTTGGTGTATTACAAATACTACAGTACCAGAAAACTGGGTGGTGAGTCCTTTGACCATGTAAAAACCATATACAGTATCAACTGTAAAAACTATACATCTACTGGGTGGTGGGTCCTTTGACCATGTAAAACCATATACAGTATCAACTGTAAAAACTATACATCTACTGGGTGGTGGGTCCTTTGACTATGTCAAAACTATTTTTCCACTGTGTATGAATTTTGATTATCCTGAGCAGGTAAGCTTGAAAGTGAAGTATTCAGATTTCTTTGCTTCTCATTAAAGATATATGAAATAAACAACTTGTATTATTTAATAGGTAAATGGCAGAAGTTGGATTTGACTTCTGGTGTAAATTGTGGGATCAGATGCTGTTGGTAGTATACAAAAGCAGGTGAAGTATTAATACGTGTGGCAAACACCAATGTTAAATCCTTTTTTTCCCTTTTATTCACTACTTGGTTGCTGCTCAATTAATTGATTTACATATAATTTAACCCCTGTCACCCTGTGGCTTAATTGGACTGATGCTTCTGAGCTGCTGTTGCACCCAAGCAATCACAGTTGAACAAAGCAGTATGCTATCGTCACCCACCCCTCACTGCACAATGCACAGGATACTTACTCAGGATTATGACATTGGCACCAGTGTTTCATTTCCTATAGTGGCCATTGGAGCTTTCTGAAGGTTTTGAGATTAGTGTGTTTGTCACATGTAGAATGTTTTTTATGTAACTGATATTGTTTGACAGGGTACCTGACAACATTCTGATACAAAATGGTGACGAATGTCAACCAGCAGTTTGATTTGCTGTTGTTTATATTGTGTAGAGTAGGAGTGTATTGAGAGAATATTTACAAGACAAATGTATTTGACTGCTGGAAACTTTGTCAAACTGAAATTATTCAAGAGGCTTGACTTGGTTTGGAATACCAATTAAATGTTCCAAAAGGAGTGAAAAAATGCACTCACTTTTGAATAATTGGACAATTTTGAATGTATAAAATGTCTGCTGTGAAAACTTATCAATGCTTAATTAATAGTATCATGCAAATTTCAATGCAGTTTATAACAAGAATATTTTTACATTTGAATTTTTAATTTGTTTTTGAATCACATGTACAAGTTAAGTTTTTGCAATGAATATTTATAACAAAGTTATGAATATTCATAAGTTTGATTGAATATTCATAAGTTTGTATTGAATATTCATAAGTTTGTATTGAATATTCATAAGTTTGTATTGAATATTCATAAGTTTGTATTGAATATTCATAACTTTGCAATGAATATTCATAACTTTGCAATGAATATTCATAACTTTGTATTGAATATTCATAAGTTTACAATGAATATTCATAACTTTGCAATGAATATTCATAACTTTGTAATGAATATTAATGTTAGGTTAAGTGGTCAATCATGCTCATCTACATGTGAAAGCATTCAAATGAAACAAGAAAAAAATACTTTGCCCATATTTTGAAATATTTTTAACAAAGACCTTTATCAAAGATATCCACAATTTATAAGTGGCTTTTATAAGAAACCTACTATGTAGGGAAACAACCATCTGTTCAATTCTTGGTGTAAAGTGGCTTTTATGAGAAACCTACTCTGTAGGGAAACAACCATCTGTTCAATTCTTGGTGTAAAGTGGCTTTAATAAGAAACCTACTCTGTAGGGAAACAGCCATCTGTTGCATTCTTGGTGTATTTTACTCTGATTGGGCTGACATCATAATTGACGAGAATAAAATAAATTTCTTAAACATTGAAGACATATCCCAAACATTAAAAGAAATGTTTAACTACAATAGGATAACAATTAATGCTTGGGACCCCAACTTAGGGCTTTCTTTAAAAGCTCCTGAGATAATGTTGGGGAACCCCTCAGTTGGTGTTGGGGACCCCTCAGGTGGTTTGGGGACCCCTCAGGTGGTTGGGGAACCCTCAGGTGGTTGAGGAACCCTCAGGTGGTTGGAGAACCCTCAGGTAGTGTGGAGATCCCTAGATCCAAGCAGTTGTGGGGACCCTTATTTACATCAAACCAGAACAAATAATTTTCTTTAAAGGGAACTTATGGTGGAATGAATATATTTTTATGACTGTAGGCTGAAAAAAGAAATTCTATGAGGTTTTGCATTTTTCTGGGGATAAAACGATTTGCTGCAGCTTATGTAGTGAGGCTTTAAGTCTAAAACTTAACATGAAATTTGTTCATAATTTCTGATTTTTTAGAGCATTTTATTGCTAAGAGGTTTGATAAAGGACTTTGTGGTTTGCATAAGCTGTGGTGTTATTTCTAAGGTGGAGGGAGGGTTTGCTCTAGTGTTAGGAATAGATTGAAGTGTGTTGAGGTTTTGTGTAATTAGTGTAAATTAAAAACATCTCTTTGTGCAATTTGATAAGTCTCAAAGATGTTTGCCTTTTCACAAATAGTCACGATTGTAAATTCAAATGTTGTTGTGTATACTTTGTATAGTGGTTTTATATGTTTACATGCATGTATCAAAATTCTCTAAAAGTCACGTTTGTAGTAAATGTGTAATTTGGTACAACTGAATGTTATATTCTGCTCACGAAGATTATCTTTTACAACCAATGTGGGGTCTTTTTTTTTTACTTTTTAAAAGAATCTGCACGGAACTTTTTTTTTTGTAAATGAAGAAAATGATGTTAAGAGGTCATGCTCTGCATTTGAGCAATTCTTATTTTGTCATGTGAATATTTTGGGATGAAGTGAAGTTTAATTGTGGTTATGTGTTAATTACAGATTAATGTTGAGTGTTTATATGCGTATTTAATGCACGGTGCAAAGGACTTTAGGCCTGAGTGAAACGCCTCAATTTTATTTAGGGGGTCATTCGCGAGTGCAAAGTCCTTTGAACCGTGCATTAAATACGCATATAAACACGATGCCAAAACTAAAAGCTGCGTTAGATTGTTTAAAATGCATAAAAAACAACAAAAGAGAATGATAAATTAGAAAAGTTACATACATTATTTCGCTTTGTTAACAAATTCACCTGTTGTAAAAATGGACTAAAGCAAATGGACTAAAGCAAACACTCAATATCGTGCATTACGGGAGATTCAATGCACGGGTCATAACATTACAAAGTACCCAATACAAATTTGATAACTGCTGAATGAAACTCTTTGCTGAACGACCAATGTATATATCCAACAGAAAGGATTTTCATTTGTGAAAGTGGCTGTGTGTAAATGAAAACATACCTCCACAGTACCTGAGACTCATCTCAAAAAACAATTTCCTTCACTGCACGAGCTAAAAATTGGATAAATAACAAAACCTTTAATTAATTTTTTTTTTTTTTTTTTTATTTTTTTATCTATTAACTCAAGTCCTGGTTGTTGAATGCCAGTTGAATGTAAACAAAGGAGTATTCATGTCAAAATTCAATAACTCTTCTTTGAATCAGGAGACTGTCATTCGTAATTGCAGCAGCTCATTTCAAAATATCATGATTGAAAAGCATTGTGTTTATAATAGCATCTGAGGAGGATTTTTTTGCACAGTGTAGCGTTGCAAATTTCCATATTGCACAACATCAGTAGGCATGGGATTACAAACAAGCTGTTTAATACAGAATTTGGTACCACTTGTGGTAGGGTATTTGGCTCTTTTGTTTAAATATTATTTTTCTGCCTTTCTCAAAGCAGTCTTGCAAAATTTGTCCTCAACTGACTTTCATGTTGCTCTTAAGATTGTGGTAATGGATTTATATTGGAAGTAAACTTAATAATGGCCCCTAAGAGCAACAATTTATGTTCTTTTGCTGACAAATTGAAAATTCAGTTTAATTAACTTGATTTATGCTTAACAAGAAGAACACTTTGTTAGATCGTAAAAACATTGCAGCTTTCATATCAGTTTTTGTAATTTTTCAGCTCATTCATATTCAAATGATACATTTCTTTGTCTTTTTCATAAACATATATTTCTTTATTTAATTTCAGGACTTTTGCAATAAGTTTACTTTCAAAGATTTACCTTACTTCTGTTTTAGTTCTTCTGAAACATTTGCTCATCAGAACAAACGTGCCTTCTTTTATTTGCATCGAAACGAACATATTATTTGAAAATCCTGTAGCCCAATTAGAAATGTAAATTGTAGGTGAATCTGTCTGCATTATTAAAACGTGCCTTCTTGCATGAAAAATAGTATATTGGATTGAAAAAAGAAGTAACTTGCTTCTATGCCATACATATTTATAAATAAATTTCTTGAAAATTGATAAAATCTTTCATCTTTGTCATAAACTTGATTGGTTGATAATGGGTTTAATGACCTTTGGTTTTATGTAAATTGCAGTAAAGTTGAGATATCAGTTGTTCGGAAAGTATTTTAGATGTAGGCTAGTTGACAAGATAAGGTATATCCATTTATATGTTTCAAAATGTACCAGTTTTTAGCATGGAAGAGTTTGCCTGGAATTTTAAGGCATTTATGCCCAGCAGTTTTGGAGTGAATATCTCACAGTGCTGTAATCTTTTTTCACAACTTTAAAGAAGAAAAAAAAATTCTCTTCGAGCTACTTCCAATATTTGACTTGAATTTAATGTTAGTATTATTCAAGACTTAATAATCTTTTAAATAGCCAGAAAAAAAGTTTCAAAGTCGCTCTTAAAAAGGGATCTAGTCATTGTTTCATGTTTATGTATCTCTGACGTCAATCTACGCATATGGGAAAACCCTTCTACTAGCAATTCAAGACTTGTATAAATGTAAGTCCACCTTGAATATTATCAATGCATCTCAGAGTGTGGAGCTTTTTGAGGAGTTCTTGACAATTAAGCATTGTTTTTTATTTGCAGTGTAGTATATTTGCCTTTAGGTAAATGTAAACATTTAAATAGCTGAATGTTTTTAATTTGGAATGGAACATAGACAAACACCTTGCGCAGTCATTGCATAAGGGTAAAGTTTGGCATTTTCCTACATTCTTTTAGCATAGCATAGCAAGGTTTAACGTCCCGAAAACATCCAGTGCTGGACATAATATCAAGATGGCCATGGCCTTTGATAACCAGTTGTGAACTCACTGGTTGCAGACCCACTGGGATATGAACCTGGGATGTGTGGATGAGAGGACAAAGCACTAACCACTACACCTCAGAAGTCTGTATTTGTTTGATGTTTTGAAATTTGAGGTGATTTCTTGACAAATGTAAGCACATTTGGAGCATCCTCATTAGTTAGTGGTGTTGCTAGCATCTAAAAACTGGAGGGGAGGTAGTCACTTGGATCTTGACAGCTTGAGTGGAATGTGAAAGATGTCCCCTCCTCCCCCCCCCCCCTCCCCACCTTCCTCATCCATTTTGTACAACCAGCTAATACCCGTCACAATTGTAAATACAGATCACATAATGAACACTGATGGCTTTAATTGAACAGTAAAGCTTGTACTTAAGCATTATTCATATAGAGCTATTGATTGGAAACATCACAGTTTAAAAGGCAAAAATTAATATTAAATGTGTGTCGGGACAAATATGCTGGTACTAGCACAATAACAAATTGTAGCATTGCACTTTAGACTCGAAAACATATTGCCCTGGTCTCTAATCGTGGTATATTGGAGCTTTGTAATGATAATTAATAAGGGTATAAAAACTAGAGGCATTAAGAAAGAGGTCTAATAAGTAGTTGTCATGTCTCTTAAACAATCAAAAAGTAGTTGTCATGTCTGTTAAACAATCAAAAATACACTTGGTAGCAATGTACATTGTGCACCTTGTTTCATATCACAAATGTGTCATAACCATTAGATGTTAAACTTATTTTTGCCATGGATATGTTTGTAAAATGTTCATTTGAAATGGGATTACAATTCCACATAACCTTGCAAGCATGGGACATTGATTTTCATTTTTAGACTTAAAGAGGGAGGCTTGTCTCAGTAAAATGGGGGTTACTTTATTTTGACGTCACTTTCGGTTGTGGGGGCAAGATCCGATCCTCTGTCTGTTTGTACCACACAGTACAGCCAGACACTAGCATGTACGTTGTGTGTGCAGAATTACATACACAGCGCATTACGCTACTGTGACAAGAAACTTATTTTTTTTTTTCAATGCTTTTTTGTCAGAAAACGAAAGTGAAATTTTAGTATTATAATACTACAATGATAGTCACCAAATGAAAATTACTGAGAAAAAAGAAGAAGATGATGAAAGCAAAAAAGTCAAAATAAACGATTCTACCGGGGCTTGAACTCACGGCATAATTTGAAGAAAATAAGTTACTTGCAATCGCCGCAACCGTCTGGGCTATTTCGTGTGGTGACCTTCACGGCGTTTTAAATAACTATATACCTTGCAATACGAGACAACGAATCGCGCAGCAAAATTCTAACCAAATAAAAATTTTGAAAGGAATTCTAAATACTGTGCACATATGAGGATATCGCCTCTTTAAGCTCTCTAGCACTTTGGATACAATTTCAACTAACACCAGGTATAAAATGTATGTGTACAACACATCTTAAAGGCTTAGGACAGAATCAGTAAATGGGATCCTCCATTTTATTAGGCCTGTGATTACAAACTCCCTGTTCCATAGTGCACATTGGTACCGTCAGGTGCCTTAGTAGACCATTTTGACTTGGAAAGGGTAAGAGGGGAGGGGAGGGGGACGGTAAAATATAAGATTTACTGACGGCCTCAAATTATCATCCCATGCATTTGAGAGAAAGAATGCCTCAGTGTAAAACGTTAATAATCAAAATCGATTTATCATTGGCGATTTGGCTTCAAACTGCCTGACTGTCTTGTTTCTTAAATTTAAACCTTATTTTTTACCAACCCGATACCAGATTTACTGACATGATACCAGATTTACCGATGAGTAAATTTTAGCAACGAGTCTCAACATTTTGGGGAGGTTGTGTGACACACACTTCCCCCCCTTCTTCCCCTGGGTACAGTTTGGAATGTTGGTGTAGTGAGAGTGGTTGATATCTGACTTTATGACCCCTTACTGTGGTCACTGGTTTCTTGCTCTTTTGTGTGTATAAGTGAGTACTTGTGGAACTTAATGTGCATAGAATATTGGTTTACCTTGTACTTCAAACAGAGGAACAGTTTGAATACCTGAAAATCTTGCTTTGATAGAATGCCATGTGTCTTCCATTATTTCATCATCTTGTTATAATTTATTTTTCTTTTTATACTCCTGTACTTAAATTTTATAAGATCTAGCAAAAATCTTTACGCAAAGTTATATTCTCATACTATACTTTTGTTCTCTCATTGTCAGCATTAGATGAAAAGAAGGTTGTATAGTTGTGGTACATGATCACTCTCAAATGCACAAAGAAATGAATCTAAAACTGGGTTTTAATGGTGTGAACGAGAAGCAAAAAAATTAAAATCTCAAAAAGGAAAACAAGATGTTTTGAAAGCAATCAAGTTTTTTATTTCTTTTTGCAAGAAGGTTTCTGTTGTAATTTTTTTCACATTTCGATAAGCAGGTTTTGTTATAATATAAGTTTTTACAAGTTTATAATTTCCTTTCCTGTCTCAATTCCAATAAGAAATCTGATTGTGTGTACCTCTTACAAGCGGAACTAGGCAGCATTCTTGTATTGACTTAACAGGTCAGTCTGTATGAAGCATGGAAGAAAAACAACAGCCTTTAAATTTTTGTGAGAAATAAAGCAACAAAACTGTGTTTCATTCTCTCTGTTAATAAAGATAGAAAGTGTTTATTTAAGATGTTCCGTTTTTTGTGGTATGCAGTGGCGGCACTAGCATTTTGATAATGAAAGGAAGATTGGCAAATTTGTCTCATGGGATGGGGGCAAAGGCCTAAATATCGGACAAAATAAGTCACTTTACAAAAAAAATTAGAGGGAAAGTGGGGGATGGGGGGTGTAGTGCTGTCACTGGTGGTATGACCTGGCTGGATATAAGCCAGCAGACCTCTTGCTGGAAAGTGGGTAGAAAGGCACTTTTTAAAGGAGCCAGTACACAGATGGTGCCAAATACTTTTTAGTTTGCCATGGAAGCAAGTGGTTTATCGTCAAGCTACGCAGGCTGCAAAAATTCCTTGTATTGCAAATATATCTCTGACTAGCTTATGTACTTATGTTTTTCATATTCTAATTTATTTGTATCATTTCTTGGATGTTTGGTTTTTTTTAGAGAATTATGCATTTTTTGGCAGTTATATTTTTGCTTTTTTTGAGGACTGAACAAAAATAAAACTAAGACTTGTTGCATCATTATGTACTGGATATGAGAAGCATAGTACTATTATAGTGTAGTAGGGCACTTTGCATTCAGTGTGTGCTGAACTTGTGCACAAGCAACTATATTTACTCAGACTATAAAACTGTAAACTCAACTCACAAGTAGAAGCAACGTTTACATTTTCTCAAAGCTGCCCATATTAAATAAAGGCTGATAATTGAAATGTACTCTAATTATAAAGAAGTCTTTTTTACTTTCATGTCATGTGACATACTTTCATAAGCTGCAAAATGCATTTTATACATTTGGAAGTTTGCTGTGAATATGAAAAATAAAGACTTTTCTTAAAATGACTAGTTGTTTTAAACTTTTTTCTGTGTATGATTTTCCCTTAAAAATGGTAGAAATCTTTAAACAAGAAAATCAGAAACTAAAGAATTTAATTTTTAGTCATTCTTGATTTAAGTGTATTGGTATTACTGCTTAAATTGAGTACCATCCCTGATGGTGCATACAAGGGGAAATTGTAACCCCCATATCAGGGGCTGTCAAGGGAGCAATAAGGGAAAAAATGTAGATAATCACCTTGATATTTCCGGATTGTCAGAACCTCTTCTCATTGGAGTGTTAGCTACCCTTGAGGAATATTTTGCCCCACTCCCATCCCTATAAGACCTGTCAGACAAACTAAATGTCCCGGCTGTCCTTAACAGATATTGTCATTCACATCTTGACCCCGCCTCCCGCTAAAGGTATATTCTAAATTAAAGGATTAGTTCAGGTAAGTTTGTATCTTATATGAAGAAGAGACTTCAAAACAAACAAAATTTAAGAAAGCATTCAAAAATCTTATTTTGTGAAGGAGATGATTTAGTTTAAAGTTCTGTATCATTTGTGTAGAAATAACTGAAATCGGACTTAGTTGTGATGTCACTGCCTCAGATTCCTCAAAGTTTGTATGTATTCTATCATATTTTGTGACTTAAAAACCATTAGATATGTCAGGAAAGTAGTAAAACAGAATTAGGCAAATTATATTTGACCACCTGAAGAAAGTTTGAGGAACAATAATTCAAATAGTAAAACAGTTAGTAAGATTTCCTGTAATAAACATCAATAATTATTAGTAATGTGATGATGGGGGTACCATCCTTCCATGGTAGACTTAATACACCAGTCGTTTTTATACAGGTGAAGTCGGAGCTTGATATATAAATATCTTCTTAACAGAATAAGATTTTTGAATGCCTACCATGTTGTATCTTTTACAGTCCTCTTTCAAACAAGATAGGACTTGCTTGACCACTGAACTTTAGTGGCGCTCTCAGGGTTTAATATTGGGGGAAAGAGAACAAACTTTTTTGGCATGGAGTCAAAAGACCCGCCTTGTGGGGTCCATGGGCAAAGCTCCAGTAGGCTTTTTTCAAGTTTTAGATGTCCCTCAAAATACTCAATGTGTGCGATACACAGGCTTTGTAAATACCAAATTTGCACCTCAATCAATATATGGTACGATCTAATATAGCAGCATATAATTTTACAATAATACAGACTCCCACCACCACCCCCTTCTCCTCCCCCTCCTCCTCCCCCCCCCCTTCTCTCCCAAATAAGATGATAAAACAAGAAAATATATATTTTAGACAGCATAAAACTTATTCAGTAGGAAAAAGATGAGTCTTGTGGGTGTTCTTAAAAGTATAAACAGTTTGAGCCTGGCAGATTGCAATAGGTAGATTATTCCACAAACGTGGTCCCAGGACAGAAAAGGCGCAGTCCCCACTGACACGATTAGTTCTTGGCACCACAAGGCGAGTGACATCCTTGTTGGATCTTAGACCAACGCGTCAAGGCTCATAAATATGCAGCAAACCTTGAAGAATGAAGGCACATTTTTTTTAAATGCAGTTGTACACATGCAGTATGATCTTGAAATCGATTCTCTGCTGGATGGGCAAGCAATGAAGAAAATGCAAAGGGGGGAAGCGCTTGCACGTCTATCAACACAACGAATCATGCCCGCTGCACGATTTTGAAGTCTTTGCAAGCATTGAAGGTTTTCACGTGATATGCCACCAAGCAGGGAATTGCCATAATCCAGCCCAGAAAAGACGAGAGATCGCACTGCATGAGCACAAGTATTTTGATCAATGTACCGCCGGATTCTAGAAATATTACGTAAATGAAAATTAACAGTACGACATATTGTTGAGATCTGGGAATTCATATTCATACAAGGGTTAAACATGATACCTAAATTTTAAACCGATGATGAAGGAACAATCACAGACCCACCGATCTTCAAACAATGGACTGGACGGAATGCATTTTTTGTTTGTTTTGAGTTTGTTATGAAGCATCCAGCCTTTATCCGCTGCAATGCAATTTGACAAGCGAGCTTCCCTATCCCCCGACTTTTTACGATTGAAGCTAACGTATAGTGTCATCAGCATATATATATAGATATGGCAAGCAACATTGAATGGTTTGAAAATGTGGGTAACAGGCTGCGAATAGGCATTGGAGATCGAAGGACCTGCAACAGATCCTTGGGGAACACCATATTTTTCAGAGGATGGGCAGTAGAATAATTACCAGAGATACAAATTGAACTCTTGTGATCACTAAGATAAGATCTAAACCAGTTTAAAACACAACCTTCGATACCATACTCACACTGAAGCCTATATATATCTGAGCCTGTTTTCTTATCAGTTGAAATATTTAAGTCAATAAACAGACTTTCCTCTTGCTGTTGCGGAAAGAGCATGATGAATGTTATACAATTGGGCAACAATGCAAATCCTATATGGCAACGGAAAAGTATTTTCCAACGATACCTTTCGATAGTTCATTCTACCTCAGATGGAAATCATAACTTTGTGATATCATGTTGTTTGTTGTTTAGATCAAAACGTCCTCGACTTGAGTCAAATGCCTTAAGAACAATTGATGTTTAGCAGAGCTGGGACCAGTGGTGGCACTTTGGGGGGAGGGGCATTTTCCCCCTCCAGATTGCCTTGCCCCCACGAGATTGCTTGCCCTCATGAGATTACTTTCTCCCCACGAGATTGCTTTCCCCGTACAGGATTGCTTTCCCCCATGAGATAGCTTTTCCCCAGAATTTTTTTTAAGTGACCAGTGGTGGCGCTATGGAGGAGAGGGCATGTTTCCCCTCGAGATTGCTTTTCCCCCACAAGATTCCTTTCCCCCAAGAGATTCCTTTCCCCAAGAGATTCCTTCCCCATGAGAATGCTTTCCCCACGAGATTGTTTTCCCCTACGAGATTGCTCCCCCGTTTAATTCCCCTACCAACCTCCACCACTGCCACTTGTCGGGATCTTTTCCATCTCCACTTTTAGGTGGGAATTAAAAATTCGAATATATTGTTTTATTAAATGAATGATATTTGCATAAAATGCTTACATTTAAAATATATGCATTTTGATCAATTCATTAAACCTTTTTTTGTGTGCGTGCGCGCACGTGTGTGTGTGTGTGAGGGGGAATAACGTGACCCCCTATTGGGTGCTCTGGATAACACTGTATTTGACCTTGGTTGTTAAAATCCCCCTACCCCCTCCCCCACACACACACACATACAACAAATAAATAAAATAAAAATTGTATGCCCCTTCCCCCCCTCCACACACACACACACTTTTGACTCCCTCCCCAACCTTCTATAGGCAAATCTCACCTATGGGTTTAGATTGGTGACCAGTGTTGACAATTGGACGAAAGATAAAACCAAGGCTTTTGAAAAGTATCATAAAAATTTCATGTCAATTCCGAAAGGCGCCTCCTGCCCCCGTCCACCCTAACTTTCAAATGGGCACCTCCTGCCCCCGTCCGCTCTAACTTTCAAAAGGGCACCTCCTGCCCCCTTCGCCCCTCATTAAGGGGCAGTTTCCCCCGTGGCTTCGACATCGCTGGATATAATAATCGTGTCCTCCCGACTCGGCATAATCCTGCGTAACATGATTTTCAGCTCACCACTCTTAATCAGGCAGTGATGTGAAATGTTGGGTGTAGCCAGCCTCCAAAAAGGAACCATGAATTTGTATGACAACATCAATACATGGGGGAATTATAACGTTATTTCTGCAGTACCTCCCCAATCACATGACTTATACACTGGCTGACTCGTAGGATATAGGCCTACCAGAGATTTTTGCAAAAATAATTACCAAGGGCTACATCCATTAAACCCCTACCAAGGGCTTCGCTCCAGTTTGCCCGAATTTTCTCAATTTTCAGGGGAAATTTCATTTTTGCCTGTCAGCCTGTTTAGAAATTTTAATCTATCTCAGTTGATCTTATCTTTAGAATTGTCTTTTTTCATCAAATGTTTTTTGATTTTTAGCCATTTTGGGGCATCCAAACTAGAGATTCTTCAGGGCTTCCGGGCTATGCTCATTGGCTCTTACAAGAACTTTGCTCCTGCGCCTTCAATGTTTGTTTGATGAGGACTTAACAGCACCACGACAGCGAGGATCAAATTGTGCCTAAGAGGTTAGGTCATTCCAAAGGTAGGAAAAAAGAAAACAGGGGGAGATTGAGAGAAACACCGGAACTAAAAGCCAGAAAACTGGGATCGAGAGAGGAAGTGCATGGGTGAAGAAAAAAAAGTAGAGAGAGTGGGTGGGAGAGGAGGACTAAATATGGCTGTAGAGGGAAGCATGATAAAGGAAGGAGATAATTTTATACGCAGGGTTTTCTGGAAGAGCTCGGCTATTGAGTTGTTGGGAGCGAGGAAAACTCTGAGGTTGCACAGGGGGAATGCAAGGAGGTCGTGGTGGGCTGTGAGAGTGCAATGACAATTGTTGCAGAGGGGTGGGGAGCCAATAAGGAGGTGGGAGTGAGTGAAGTGGGTGTGACCTATCTAAGGCGGGTAATGTGAATGTTGTCGATACGGGAGAGGATGTGGATGGTGGGTTTGATCGGAATGGTGGGTTGGATGACGTGGAGTTTGTTATCAATTTGGGAGTCCCATGAGGTTTGCCAGCGGTCACAAACAAGGGAAGCGATAAGCGGTTTCATGTCAGAAAGGGTTATGGGAAAGAAGTGGTGGGAGGTTGAGGGCAAGCTAGGGGGAGGTTGAGGCGCCTTCAAGCTGACCACATGATCCCACGCTGTTACTCGTACGCAATGCTGCCTTTGGCTCCAGCCACAAACATTATTGAGAGCATTTTAGTACCCCTATTTTTTCACCTTAACTATTGTGCAAATCCCCCCATCCCCACCCCAAGCCAAAATCTCTGTTTAAGCTATTCCTCAAGTTAAAATGTTTATTCGCATTTTCAATAGTTTTTTCGTAATAGGTTTTCGAGTCAGGCAAAAAGTCACCGGTCCCTGAGTAAAAAGGTCTCGTGCGGTGGGAAGGCAGCATTGTTCTCATTGTTCAATTTGTTTTTCCCCTTTCAGTTTATGTTACGTTGTAATAATAGGCATTCTTTAAACAGAAACTGCAGCCACCCGCACAACACAACACCCCACTCTCACCCTGGATTGAAACGCACATATCTATATCGACCAGAGAAGTTAGAGATCTAAGTGCTGCAAACCGTCACACTGACAAATGACCTTAGGTGTATTGTAATGTAAAACAGGCATGGACGAATTAAGGGCAAAGTCACACCAAAAAAATCGTGAAATTTCACAAAGATACAGAAAATCGCAATACAAAAGACTGAAAGATAGAAATATGGAGAGAAAAAAAGTTGGTGAAAATTCCCGCTTCCAGTTCCACCCAGATCCCGCCTATGGTGTCGGGGTACAAATACCCCTGTAGCTGAATATACAGACATAGGACACTCCAACCTTTGGTAGAGATACCATTGTTATATCTGTATATATTTGTACGTTTAATTTCATGCAAGGGTGCCGAGACCTTGGCAAGGGGGACATGGCCCGTACCGCCGTTCTTTCCGTCTGGCTACGAGCCTGGTGTCAAAGATCACAGATCGTCTATGTGATGCAGGATGCATGCGCCCATAATAATTATTGATTGCTTTTGGTAAAGGATCATTGTTCGTTAGTTACTATATTCATGTATTGTTTATAAAATTGTTAATATGTGTGTACAAGGGCGCCTGCACTGCTCCATGGAGACAACGGGGACGATCGACTCCTGACCTCCACTTCACGTGGGAAAGACGTACCCTCCTTTTCATTGGAAAAGAGGTGCCCTTTTGGGATTTTATTATTTTATCAAAGCGTCATAAAAAGCGTCAATTCTCTTCAATTTTGCATCTTCAATTCCAGGATCATGCATATCCGATTGTTTACCACCATGCTATGACGTCATAAAGTGCATTCATTTCCCCCCCCCCCCCCCCCTCCCCCTGCCCTCCCTCTCCCTTCCCCGGCTCCTTGCATTTGTTCCGTGCAGGTGTCCAAGCTTGTAAAAGATAAATAGGTGTAGGATCCGGAACACGCCCCCTTCCCCCCATAAATTGGCCCGTAATTGTAAGTGCTAGTTTTAAACCATTATTTTGTTTAATTTTATTTTCGTTAAGATTTTAATCCAATCTTTTCTTTTAGAGTCAAACTTCAGACAGGAAAATAAGCATATGAATATAAAAAACCTGAAAATCGATTCATGCGTTCGGGTGCAATGACGTGACCACAAAAGATGGATGGGAAGGGGGAGGGGGGGGGGGTCTACATTGTAAGACATAACGTGATCAAGGTTTGTTGTACCTAAAATTTGTTAACGTTGATATCGACATACACCCTTTTTATATACTGGTCACCCCACTGCTCCGACACTGCTCCCATTTACAGGGATCAGAAGCCTCGGGGAAACAGGTCAACAGCCAGTGGCGTAGAAAGGGGCATCGGGGCCTTAATTCAGCCATTCAAATGGCCCAACCCAGTTGGGGCTGGGGTGAGCAATTTTGATATTTTAAACCCTTAGACGTAAGAAAATGGCACTTTCAGGCTTAACTGTATGAGAATGGGAATTAGTTTAAATTCTTAATTTGGTAGATATCCTTCCAATCAAGTTTTGAGCCTACTTAGATATTTTTGAACCCACCAAATAGAGAGGGCCAAACGGGATTCCATTCACATTTTTTTCTGTTTAATTTAACTATTAAATCTGTTTTTTTTTTGGGTGGGCCCGACTTATGTTCCTTGCTATTAGGATAGGCCCACCTAACATTTTTGTCAAAGCATTTGTTTTATTTTCGGGTTAAATTATCTAATAGTTTTCACTGGGTCCGACTTATGATTGATGGGCCCATCATCAACAAGAGACAGAAAGGAAGGCCCAATATATTTATGTTTTTGGTGTGCCCGACATATTACTGAAGGGGTCCCAACACGATTGCAAGGGGCAGAAAGGAATGGTCCATTTATCTGTCTCTTGGTGGTCCTGACTTATGATTGAAGGGCCCGTCACAATATAGGAGCAAAAAGGAAGGGCACATCCTGGATATGAAAATAGTCTCTAAAGAGTACACGTGCCCTGTTTGGCTACTTATATCACTATAAGGTGATTCGCCGGTCGGTGTAAAAGTAAATTCCCCCAGTGAAATTTGGCCCTCCGACTCAAATTTACTAGAAAATTTGGCCCCCAGACAATTAAGCCGTAGCCATCCAGTAATTTTGGTCCCCCCTTCATGGTAAAAACGGTCCACTAGGAAATTTGGGCCCCGGTCCTTCTTTCCTAGGCAATTTAGTCCCCATGCATAAAGACATAGCCATCCAGTAAGTTTGTCCTCCATCATAGAAAAAACGGTCTGCGCTCATCAATACAAGATGTAATTTAATAGGCTTACAACATTGATGACCACGATGATGCGAGGTGTTTTGAAAACAATAAAAAAAAACCATTTTCAAAGCTTCAGTTTGAATTGTCTATATTTGCTCGAGGTGAGAAAAACGATGAAGGTTATTATGAGTTGTGTCAGTATTGTCATACCTTACAAATCAAAATTAGATCTTATGAGAGTTTGCTTTATCATGCAGCCTGGGTTATCAGGTCTATATTGTGATTAGTATACAGTCTTTGTTGCTGACCTCTTTGTGTATGGGTGTTGCCGAATTTTAGCTAGGGATTATTTTCTGTGAGAAAAAAAAAACAAAAAACATTGTGGTCAAATTCTACAAGTACAGCGGCGCTGTATTCCGTACATAAACATTACAAATTTTGGCTTCAGCTTATCACTTAAGTACACACAATTAATTGAAGGAACTGTACAGACACACTAGTAAGTCACCTAGTAAAATCGGTCCGGGGAGATTAAATTCACTAGACATTCCTTATGAAATAAGGACCGGGGGGGGGCCCAAATTTACGGAGGGGGGGGGGGGCAAAATTTACTATCACACCGGCCTACGGCTGGCTTCAGCGATAGGTGGGGGTTTTTTTTTTTTTTTTATGGTACTCGTCACTGACCCGACACCTAGGCCAGGTGGGCCGCACCGGAGTTACGCCACTGTCAACAGCGTACTTTGGCGATGGGTTGTCACTTTTTGTATCAAATTTTTATATTATTCATTTAATATTTTCTCCTGCGTCCAGTGGCGTATCGCCGGGGGTTGGGAGGGGAGCCCAGGGCCCGAGGCCTTAGAAAGCCCGAGCCAAAAATTACATTACATTCCATAATGAAAATTTGCCGGATTTCAGTTCGGTTAGTAAGAGTTAAAATTATTTTACGTAGAACCAGGGCTCAGGCTGGATAGGGTCGGAAGGCACCATATGTGGGGCCTTTATTAGATTTTGTCGTCATGATTGCATTACATTACTGTAGTTTTCATGGCAACTTGGGCGGCAATGATGTATCCAGCTTTCGACGCCAGAAGGGTTGCCGAAAATATGACTTTATAAACGGACTTCTATCAAATATAAAATAAATGGCCAATATTACAAGTGACTAAGCTGTCGAACAAACTGGCAAAAGTGAATAATTAAACTCAATTTGATTAAATGGACGATTTTCAACCAATTTTTGACAACTTAAACAAATACATATTGGCAAGTTCTAACAACTTTAGGCCATGCAAGCACTATCTGCGCTCTTTAACTGTGATTTATATATGAAAAATAGTGGGAACTCTTTCAAACAATTTTAGGCAAAATTTAAACAAATCAGGGCATTATTTGGCGTATTTTTAACAAACTTTGGGCTATCTCTAATCAAATTTGAGCGTTTTAAACAAATTTGGGCGATTTTTAACCAAGAGTTGATCATTTTCAACCGAATTTATGCAAAGTTTAAACCAATCTGGGCATTTATCAACCACCTGTGGCTTATCTCTATTAAACTTTGGGCATATCATATACAATTTTAATCAACAAATTTGGGCCATTTTTAACGAAATTTAAGCGATTATTTATTTTACCAAAATGCAATTTCTTAAATCAAACATGCATAGAAATGTATCCTACTTGAACATTTCACAAAAAGCTTACCTACGGAATTCCGCCAGGGAGAGGGGCCCACAGAGGTGTAGCTAGGGGTTTGGTGATGGACGCCCCCTTAGACATACAAAAATGCCAGATGTAGAAACAAGGTCCAGAAAGAAAAAGCTATGTTTGGTAATATGAAGGTCCATGGCAAAGGTTACAGGGGGCTTTTCGATTTTGTAGACTTCGCAACAAAATCTTATTCTTCTTTTTTAGGTGGCGGGTGAACTGTTCTTCTCTTTACAAAAAGTATATTATTCTTGAGAAGCAGATCCCCCCCTCCCCCCCCCCACCCCCTACCTCCTTCCCAACGTTGTCAAAATCCTGGCTGTGCAACTGGGAGAAAGTTTCACTAATTAAATAACTCCTGTTTAGTGGACATTTCCACGTTTACACCCCTTTGATCTCCATCTAAAGAATTGAATATAACCCTTGATCCCTGGACTCACATATACTCATGTCACCGTTGATCGTTTCACTAACTTGAGGGACTCCATCTAATCTTTCGGTAAGTCGTTACGCCACTACCTGCGATCCCCTCCCCCGACACTTTTTGGCTCCAATTTATGAAGCAACTGAACAAAGACCAATAAAGTAAAGTCCGATCTGCGGGTATATGCAGGGATATTTTTACCTCTTTGTAATGATTGTACTAAATTTGGTTGAGCACTTGAAATTAAGAGGCCTTGTAAAACTGTATTTACCTGTTTACGGGAATTCCTCTAGAGCTTGCAAAGCTTTTGCACTCGCTTTTGCTGAATACATAATTGCATCTGGCGTTGCTGGTTTACTTATACGCCACTGAGGCATATACGACAAATGTAAGTAAACTTACCTATTTTATGCACTTCTATCCCACACTGTGGCATAAGCAGAGAGGGAAGGGGAAGGGGGAACTTTCCCCTGACGAATCTCCAACATTAAATGATGATAATTGGTTTTTCTGTTCGTATCAAACTATTAGAGTCATTTTGGACGAAAAATCTTATGTTTTTGGCCGAAAGTCTTGGGACCGTAATTGAAGAAATGTATTGGAGAAAAATTTTTCCCCTAATCCGTACCGACTTTTCAAAGGTTACGACCAACATTAGGCCTTAATGATTTTTCTCCTACATGTCCTAATACGTACTGACTTTTCAGCGACTGGGACCAACATTATGACTAAATATGATACAATATATGGAATTTATATGGCACATTTTCTAGTTGAAAGAACTATTCAAATGCGCTCCACAACTAACAGACTAGTTCTCTGCTGCATATGGGCGCACATGAACTTGGCACTTGAAAGGGATGAACACTGCGTTTTCACGCTTCGCTTATCGAATAGTGTTCAGAGAACCAGGCAGGCGTGACTCTCCTGCCGTCAGGATCGACAGCTTAACGTCCCTTCTGAGGACGTTGTGCGCCATTCAACCATTGTCACTTTTCTCAACAGCTGAATGAGGAGTAGGAGCTGCAGACTAAAATGCTTCCGTGTTGATGTTCGGCGTATCTGTCTGCATAGCTGTGGAAAAATCGAGTTAGACCTGACTGAAGGCTTGAACCCAGGACCTCCAGCATCTCAGCCGTGCGCTCTGCCAACTGAGCTACCTATTCTCCTAATTGATGGGTTTTTTTTTTGGAGAAGGGGGCACCTCACCTCCCTCGGCGTAACACTGTCCACATACAGATGTACTCTTACTTTTATTGACTTTTTTTGACATTTTAGCCTTCAAGTTCTGCTTAAACTGCAGACCATATTAAAGTGTTCTCCTTCTGGAGATATCCGGCCGTCTGGGCACGTCACGATACCCGGCCGTCTGGGCACGTCACGATACCCGGCCGTCTGGGCACGTCACGATTCCAATACCGCTATTTAGAAATGGGAAGAGTCGAACGACCATCCCCCTTTTATCTTGCAAGATCTTCTTTTCTGCTTTATATTTTTTTTTCAGGATTGTTAGGAGGCTTCTTGATTTTATGATGAATTTGAAGAGTCATTTGAATGTTACAATGAGATGCCGTGGGCCTAGTGGCACCACGAAAATTCTTTTACCAGAAAATGATATTTAATTTAACGTTTTTTAAATATTTATTTAGGTTTTTTCAACTGAACAAAAACAACTTATATATACACAGATACGAGTCATTTTTAGAACAATTTACAAAGTAAGAAGATTTTCATGCCGTTTTAGCTTTATAGTATGGAAAAAGATAACTTGAAATTGTACAAGATTAGAACAAACAAATATTTTTACAGCATGTTGATATAGGATGGCATACTTTCAATAGATCAATAAACTTGTCCTAATTATTGCTATTGAAAGATAATTCTTTTTCAACTCGAAGAGAAAACTGGAAAAGTATTGAGAAAATGAGAAATGCGTGGTTTAAGTCATGGATTTTGCAACGAAAGATAAAATACTTTGCATGAAATATCAAATAATTATAAATGTTGTTGTCTTTTTCAAAAAAAAAAAAAAGTTCAATTTCACGAAAAAAAGGTTGTTTTAAAAAATGATAGACTGAACATCATCCCATAATCCCAGAAAATTGGGCAAATCTGACATTTCCAAAAAGATGGTGGATACTTTTATTATGCATTTTGCAAAAAGAACATATGGAAGTATCAACATATCCAGTTTTATGTATATAAACTGTTTGTTGAAATAATCCTATGCACAAAACGAAATTGGATGTATCGTATTTTTGGTTTACAAACCGTAAAATGTGCTATTTTAAAGGAGCATTAGACCAAAAAGTAAAGGCGCTCGTTTTTGCGAATTATACATTATTCACAACAAATCGATCAAAACCACGCCTCCATAGACCACAGACGACGCGAGGGCAAAGGTCACTTGAATATTCATATGAACCAGTAAATTTCTATACCGTTGTGTGCTAGATAAGCATTCAATGTTTTGGGGACCCCTAATAATACGCCCTCACTTTTGGTCTAGTGCTCCTTTAAATATTTTAGACCAATTGAACGTCTTGTTGGGAAAATCAGTCTCCCATTTTTCGGGGTAGACCAAACACAAGTAAAAGATTTAACATGCTTGACAAGCCTATCTGCCTATGATAACAGTCCAGTTCACGCTCCCGATCGGGAGATCTCCTAATCGGGAGATTTCTTGTCATTATAACCAACAATGCATCTTTCCAAATTCAAATATTTGTAAAGAAATACATAACGGTAAAATAGGTTCAATTCAAAGGTAGGAAAAATGCATGCGAAATATTCCAATTTGTTTAGTGTTACAGAACGACGAATAAATTTCTGCATTTTCACCAGCGCAAATTTGACTTTCACCAGGGAATTTTAACGTTATTTCTATAAATCAATTTTAATATTTCTTAAAAGCAGATTTTAACATTTGAATCACCAGCAAAAGCTCAAATTATTCAGAAATATTAATTCCAATATCATTTCCAAAGCATACAACTTACGAATTACAGAATTTGACAAGAAAAATAAATAAAAGGCTGAATTTATTAGCAACAATTTAAATTATGGTCACTGCGTATGTCTCGAACTCCCATTCGTGAGATCCCTCAATTGGGAGCGTGGAATGGATTGGATAAGAGAGGCTTCGAAAACTTTCGTGATCTGTTAAAAATATGAATGAAGTTTTCTTGATTACAATGGGAAGTGGAATTGCCACAACCAGAATTCTATCAGTGAGATTGGATTGCATAAATTAACCCGAAGTAACTGGTAAAAGGGAGATTGGTAATATCATATGCATTTAAAAAAATATTATAGCTTAAGACTGTATTATGATTATTATGATTATCAAAAAGATCCTTAGAATAACAAAATCCCTTTCTGACAGTTGCTTATAAAAAAAAAAGATTGGATTATTATTAATACGGATAAAGCTCTTATTCCAAATCAACTTGCTGCCAAAGTCAGCAACAGGGCAATGAAACACAAGAGCAATTCCAGGTTTTACAAACATCAATATAAAATTACAATTGAAGGAGATATAAAGTCTGACATAATCCTTATTCATATAAAAGAATTGAAAATAACAAATGTACTGACCAAGTTTTAATATTCTCGAAACAATCTAACACATATTTTTGTAATTATTAAAAACTTTAATACTACTACTTAATAGTACCATCATGGTACCATGGTGCTGCCATTTTGATTTCAAAACATGCAGATTATGATGTCATCAGCCCAGCAGGATGTTGGATGCTTTGTATTTCTTTATAATCTACCTCAAGTTTTCTAGCTGATGAAAAATTGTGTTGTTTTTTTGTAAGGGTCAAAGAAATTTTTGTGTACACATGAAATTATCAAAACATGCTGTTAAAACTTTGTGTCACATCATTTTGAAATAAAACTTTAATTACATTTGTAAAGAAATACATTATAATCCTTATGTCCATATTGGGAAAATTATGTTATCATGCACACTATTTGAATACAGAATTGAACAAAATGGCAACCCCCATGTGTCTATTCAGCTATTTCAAACATGAATAACTTGAGTTAGGAGTAAGATTTTTACTTGCTGTGTTTGGCAGTTGGTTAACATTTTCATCTTCTATATAACTGTATAATGAAATAATGATTGTATCGGACTTTATGTCTCCTTTGATCATAATGTCATTAAAACAGACATTCCCCCTTAAAAAACATACGCCCACCAAACTGCCTAAGATTAATAACAAACAAAAAATTCAATGCATTGAAGTTGGCTCAAAATATTTTATAACCCAAGAAATAAAGAGTTAATAATAGGCTTCAAATCTGCATTCTTAGACCTCACTCACATAATCATCAATTAAAGTAGAGCGTTTAACCTTATCCATTTTCCCGTTCCAAACGAACTTCTACAAAATGAAAAGACAAAAAAAAAAGATAAACGATAAATTGGAGAAAATGACATAGGGAGGAAGGGTGGGTTTATTTTAAAAACTAAAATAACACTTTTACTTTTCGAGTTATGTGTTTTCGAGTTATATGTATCAAAGTTTGACGGACAAGTTTTAAATTTATGCTAAATTTGTGACGTATGATGGCAGACTGGAAGGACAGCTCAAAATCTTTAATCAACTCTTTTCCTAAATCTCCATCACTATGTAGAATTGAGAAATCTATTCCAGGCGGAATTTCATCTGTTGATTGGACGTATAGAATTATAAGACTGGAAAACGTGTGGTCAAATTTGCTGCACCACTTCGAAGAATTATGAAAGACAATTAAAACACAAAGGATTTGCAAAAAAAAAAAACAAGGGCGCTCTGTATACGTTACAAAATTGTATACAAATGTGCATATTAATGTCTAAGATTACCAAACGCTGTTAAAAGATCAATTTTTAAGCAATTTTTATGATATATTTGCTACTTTTATCGATTAAATAGAATAATATTATAGAGCAATTTCAGCTAATGGTATCTATACACGCCCAGACACCTTTACTCCGGCAATGTCTTTCCGGCCGCTGTTTTAAATGGCAAAATAGATTGCCATAGCATCTGTTCTCATTTTCAGAAATTCATCCACAATGTGATTAGCTCGGGATATCACCTGATCGCAGAGTCATCATGATCATTGTGACGCTTACTGATGACCAATATCCAGATACCTTCGGAGTCAGAAATTTGACAAGGGATTGTCGGTCGCAACAGTGGCGTAGCCAGGGTTACATTTTTAGGGGGCAACAATCCTCTCTAGGGAAGACATTTTCAACCAAAAAATTTGATATATTTATTTGTAAGTACCCCAAGAGCGTAGGATGGGTCACCTTTCATGGGGCAAGAACCCCAAGTTTCCATCAAACGATGCTGCTAATTGGGATATCTTGTACAATTTTCGGATAATCTTTGCTTTCGGGAATTCTTCATTTTCGTGAAATTTCCTTCATTTTCGTTAAATATTCTTCAATTTGCAAAAAATTCCTTCAATTTTCGAGAATATTACCAAAATTTCTAATTAATTTGACCAAACGTTCTTTCAATTTTACAATTTTTTGAAATTTTATCATAATTTGCTAATTGTATCGCCCAACTTGACAGGCAAAATCCTATCACTCAGTGGAAAGTTTTCCGCCGATCCCACTGCCACTCACACTCCCACTTCGCTTTCTAAGTCTCTGCCCGTTTCTTTCAAGTCGAATCCATCACTGCACCATCTTATTATCGAAGAACACTGCATGAAAGTACCGTACTCAACGTTTTAAGCGCCTCTGATCTAATAAACGCCCATCCAACATTTTTTTTAAATTTTAACATAATTTAGTTGATAAATTTGAAGACTTATAAGTCAAATCAGGGAGTTGGCATTAGATGTGGCTATAACTTTTCCGGAATAAAACCAATTTCATATGTTGTATATATTGTTATGAGGTATGGGTCCTGATGTTCAAAAATTATAATATATATATATATATATATATATATATATATATATATATATATATATATATATATATATATATATATATATATATATATATATATATATATATATATATATATATATATATATATATATATATATATATATATATATATATATATATATATATATATATATATATATATATATATATATCCTGATGTTCAAAAATTATAATATATATATATATATATATATATATATATATATATATATATATATATATATATATATATATATATATATATATATATATATATATATATATATATATATATATATATATATATATATATATATATATATATATATATTTTATATGTATATATATATCTATATATATATATATATATATATATATATATATATATATATATATATATATATATATATATATATATATATATATATATATATATATATATATATATATATATATATATATATATATATATTCGTATCTGAAAACAATTTCTGTCGCGTGAGATAGCCTTTTATAACGTTTGACAGAAGACCTTACGAAATTATTGGGTAACTTTGTTTACAACTCAACAAAAACTGAGGAAATCGTTTTCATTGAGTGCATAGGTCCAGGGGATTTTGTTCGTGGGGAGATAATCTCCTGGGCAAGCTCAGGTGAAACTGTCCGGCCGGATTAAATGGGAGACAGGATCTCCTCTGACACCGGACGAGACGAGCTCTTTTGGCGTATTCCAAATTGTAAAGACCATGGGCTATGGTACTTACGTGTGTAATCAGCAGAATGGCCTAATGGATCCCTGGGGAAACCTCAGGAATCTACTGGGGCCATTATCCGGTACGTTACGTGAATGACCAACCTGCAGAGAATAGCCCACATAGTATTTCAGAATATTGGTAGGGCCCTAAAATTATATTTCTGTCATTTTTATCAACAGCTGTCATCAATCACATTAATGGCGTTATATGGATATCATGTATCATTCTCGGATCGGAGATTTACTCCCTGCATTCATCAGAAAGAGCGAAGGTAGACAGTCCACTACAGGAAATAACGAACTCATCCAACCTGCAGCTTCAAAATTTTAAATGAATTATAGCGGAAATACATTTCACTAAATGATTAGTTTAAAGGAGCGGCCTGGGAGGCGAAAATATTTCGGATCAGATTTACCAACGGCGCACAATATACTAACAGGAGGAGGGGGGGGGCCGCCCGGGTGCTCCCGGCGATTTTCAAGACGACTCATTCGATCATATTATACACGATATCAAAAGACTTTTTAAAAGTTTTTAATCTTCTGCACGGGCACTATTTCATTGGGTTTAGAGCGAATTGTGCAGACCATGTGATATAATCTCGGAAATCATTTTGATATGCCTGTTAATACATCTTATTTTGGATGGGACAAATGTATAATACAAAAGTTTCTATACCAATAAAAGCTGCCAGGTAGACGTGTAAAGAGTGCGCCTCTAAAAAGTTCTAACCAGTATTTTTTGGAGCTGCTAGCAAGACTCATTAGCTAGACTCATTAGCTAGACTCTCAACTGTTATTACAGCACAATAATCATTTATTTAATTGAGAGGGTCCGGCGGGGGAGGGAAGGAGGGGGGAGGGGTGCTATCTTTTTTCGAAATTTGCCGACGCGAGAATTAGAAAATTGGGAGATCTTATAGATCATAATTCAGAAATGTATTTTTTCCTCCTTAGAAATAAATGTAGTTACTATTATGACCAAAACCCTCGGGATTTAAACACCGATGATGTGAAATTTGCCCTTCTCGAACCCGGTAGGGCCGCTCTGGTGGCATTTGCAGCTTTCTGAACCATATTAGACAAGGTGAGGGGAAAGTTTTGAAGTTTGAAGAATAGTTATCTCTTCACTTAGGCCTATACTTCTTTGCCCCCTCCAATCCCATATTTACACAAACTAAATTACACCTATATGCCTATGTATCGTACAGATGCGCATACATGAAATGCGAATCTCCCTGCATTCCCTGTAATGTAAATTCATTGTATCCCTGTAAAACAAAACAAAAAATAATTCAAATTTTTAAATGAAATTTTGACGCAATTTTTAATTTGTCAAGAGCCGTGAACTTGCCAAGCCTGTTCTTACGCGATGACGATAGAAGATGGCGCCATTCTGCTACTGCTTTGCGATAACAAAGTACTACAAGTGCCCCATTATTTTGCTCAAAACTTTCCACAAATAGAAATCAATTTGTCTAAACTCTGAAGGCGGTAATTAAGTTCGGTTGAACTTGAATTTTGAAAATGTCACTTTTCGCATATGGTTTTTCAAAAAGGAAAAGGGAAAACACGGATGAAGGTAATGTATGCCCAGTCCAGTAAATATATTAATGATATGTGAGAGAGTTGAACACACAATTACAATGACGGGGTCGTCGCCTGCGTATTCGGTTATGATAGTACAAATGCTATCACGAAATGCTTAATACGACCCGGACGAGAACACAGGTACGACGTACGGACAGACATAACATCAACAACCAAGTCAATGTCCACGGCCTTTGATAACCAGTTGTGGTGCACTGGCGTGTCTACCCACCCCAGGATTGAACCCGAGCCTCGTGGTTTGTAGACAGGTATAATAACCGCTACACCACAGTAGGTTTGTTGTTCTTCTATCGTCTTTGATATAGGCTTAGTTCCACGAGTTTTATAAAGCTATTTGTCATCGTCGGTGTGGGTGAAGCAAACACACATTTTTTATATAGGTTCAGTCCAGAAAAATAGGATGGCGGGAACAGAAAATGACGGAAATTTTAGGGTTACTTCGTTTTCGACTTCGTAGTGGGGATTTACTTTTGAAGGACCATAAAAAAACTTCCCATGCTAATGCAACCTACCTATCATCCTTGATTCAAAATGAAGCTATTTGCGTTGCTGGTGACATGATTAGGGAAAGTGTTGTTGCTAACATCAAAAAAGCACAGTTCTGGTCTATCATAGCTGATGAAACATTGGATCGCCAAAAAAGGGAACAACTGGCAATTGTTATAAGATATGTTTCACCTAGCGATTCTGGAGCTTGGAGATTGCATGAGGACACGGTAATGGTATTGGACTTGATTTCTGACATCAAATCTAATAATCCTGGTGAAATTGAGCATAATGAAACCAAGTTGAGTGGCAAAGCTATTGGAGAAACGTTGCTAAGAAAGATTTGTGAGCTCGGTTTGAATCTGTCTCTTTGTGTGGGACAAGGCTATGATGGGGCAGGAGCCATGGCCAGTGAACGGGTTGGTGCTTCAGCAACAATAAAAAAGGCAGCTCCATTGGCCTTTTATTTTCATTGCGCCATGCACTGCCTAAATTTGAGTGCTTCCGCAATGTTGTGCGAGAAATTTCATCGACTTTTCGAGCAAGTGCAAAAAAACCGGATCTGTTGAAGAGCCTCATAGAAAGTGACTCTGGTATTTCCATGACCAAGAAGCACCTGCTTACGTTGTGCGAAACACGTTCTGTGGAACGACACACAGCAGTTGTAAGATTTATGCAAGTTTTGAAATATACACTAGATGCCTTATTGGAAATCAAATGCTGGGCATCACCTTGCGACAGAAACAAAGCAGAAAGCCTTGAAAAATTGGTGTGCAACTCGGAATTTGCAGTTGCTTCAGTCATTTTGGAGAAACTGTCAGGATTGATGCTACCAGTTTCCTGAGTCTTACAAACAGTGGGGGAAGATTTATCCCGAGCGTTAGCCTTAGTAAACCGTCTCCAGTCTGTTCTCAAAGAATTGCGAAGTGAAGGGGAGTTCCATGACCTGTATCAAAAGGCAGAATCAGTCGCACAAGATGTGATAGAGGTGGAACTGCGAAAACCACGCATTGCAGCTAGAAGCTCATACCGACCAAATGCTCAAACATCGGACAACACCACCGAAGGCTATTACAGAGTCAACTTTTTTTATCCAGCCATAGACTCCATTATTGGAGACCTCAAGCACAGATTTGGACCACATCAACAACAGATTATGAAACTTAACTACCTTGTACCAAATTGTATGGAATTCGCCAAACAAGCTGACGGTGAGAGGCAGTGGAATGATTTAACTCCTGCTATTGAGGTGTATGCAAGTTTGATCAGAGATCCTTTCATGATTGTTAAGGGCGAATACATGTTATGGAGGATGAAATGGGAAAATGTTCCTGTCAAGTCCCGACCATCTTCATCCGTCTGTGCCCTGGATCATTGCTCTGAAATGTTTCCTAACATATCACTGTTGCTCCAGTCGCTGGCAAGTTTGCCAGTGACTTCTGCACAGGCCGAGAGAGTCTTTTCAAAAATGAAAAGAGCCCTTACAGCTATTCGGTCAACAATGACGGAAGCCCGACTAGAGGCACTTATTCTATTACAAATTCATAGGGCCTATTGCCCAGACGTGGAATCAGTCATCGACAGATTTGCCATAACATCAGCGCGGCGGTTAAATCTAAAATTATGATTTGGTAAGTTTGATTGTCAAATCTTACTTCCAACCTTTCGACTCCAAGTAACAAGTAAGTACAATGCCACCTCACTCAACCCCTCATTTTTTAATATTCTGGAGTCAAAAATATTGGCCAGGTGTGCAAGTGTGATCAATGATCTTCTGTTTGCTTTACAAATATCTTCTTTTGACATGTACCACCCCCCTTCCCCCATAAAAACTCGGGAGGCATCAACCCAAACTGCCCCTATATCGCTACGCAATAGAATTTGAATAAATTGTACTTCGACAAGTATGTGGCGGGGGCAGGTGGCACAGTTCCCCCAATTTTTTTGGCAACCAAGAATTCGGGCAAAATGTACAGCAAAATTCTGGCAAAATTGTGAACAATCAAAGAAAAACAGCCTCAAATTTGCAAGTTTTTGGCCTGGGAAGTGCCATTTCCGGCAATCTATAGGCAGCATTTATTGGAAAAATTTCTCTGAACGCTACGCGCCAACCCATGGTGCCCCCAAACAAAAAACCTGCCTACGCCAATGGACGGAGGTCCATTCTTTTCGGGCACGGGGGACCCCGTGCCACATGGACTGGACCCCATCCTGGCACCATCACTAGCCTAAGCTATTAAATCAGTAGGCCTTTATTCAGGGGGAGGGAAGAGTGCATCCAGCGTAGTCTCCCCCAGGCTCCGACTTTGACTTTTGGTTAAAAAACAAGAAAATAACAAATCATTGAAAGACTGAATTTTAAACTTTCTTTTCCACAGTTTCGTTCGTTATTTCTCTTTTGTTTTATTTTGCATCTTTTGTTATTTCTTGGAATTCCGTTGAACTTACTCCTTATTCTTCACCAATGAGGGCAATGAGAAATGATCGAAAATATTCCAGTTACTAAACTCCATCAAATGGAAAATGAATGCTTTTGTCATCTAAATGTAGAACAGCTTGCAATGGGGGCACTCCACCAGTTCACTGCTCCGAAAATTCATGAAAAAACAAAACAATTTGGTGTGCATGTAAGTCTATAAAGTTTCTAAACGGAAACTCAAAAGACCAAAGGGATTTATATTCTACTACAAAAAAATATATATAAAAAAATTACTATGAAATTACAACGTTATATATCACCATCAATGCGACTTCTGTGGATACACCACCTGCTGACCTGCGACCTGTTTGTAATTACAGTACTTTACCAATCACTGAATTTACCCTTAAAAATTCATTGGTGCATGAACAATACAACATACAGACATACGCTTAATGACTATTAGTGATAAGTTAAGTAGTAAGTAGTTGAAATGATCTAAATGCCTTCATGTTTAAATTACGTGGATGAATAGCATCGAGCACACAGACGAAGGCACACTGAATAAAACACAGAAACGGAAAGAGAATCCATATAGCTTATGAGGCTGGTCTTCGGTAATCTGCCGTCCTATAGATCCTGATAGTGTGGTAGTAGACCTACAGTCAGTACCTATTTTCTGCACAAACCCCGTCGTTGACGCTGATGTGAGTAGTCAAACTGTCAAATAATTTTTCGTTTGTTTTCAGTATACCCAAATTGGGACATAGCTGTATAGACTGATGCATTGTTATTTTTCTGGGCAGTGACGTAAGTTAAATCCGTTCTCAAGCGCTGCAGCACCGGGCTTGAACCAATGGGGCGCGGTCTCGATAATGCACTAGTATCAAGAAGGCAAGGGACATAATGAATACATGATATGGATCTCCCTACCTTGATGAGGTACCCGTATGAAAGCTTCACGCGTGCCTTATCATAATAATGTGGCCGGGATATGCATCTTAAATGAGTCAAGATTGGAATGAGTGGCCTTTTTTAAGTTGATTGAGTTCGTTATGTTTGTCTGAACTTGAAGGCCGTATTTCAGTATTATATCTAAGATGTCGTCATTTTCATTTTTCAATTTAGCATAGCGCTGGTTTGGAAGTAAGATAAGCATGGTAATGGTGCTCTAAAATCGCTTCAAATTAACTCTTAAAGGCCAGTTGTTGTCTCTATAGCGCGGAGGTCGATATAATTCAATTCGAGTGTTTTGATTGGTCGAAACACAATGGTGTAATATTCACTTACATTAATAGGCTTATCAGAATCGTTTTAGAATAAAATGTACGCCGCAACATTTTAATCACGACAGATGGCCTTTTAAATGCTCAGATTATTGAAGCGGCAAGAAGGTTCTCCCTCTTCAAAAAGAAATGATTGGAAATTATAAAACTTCTGGAAACAGTAAGCTGTGGTTGCTTCGAACTATTGTCTGATTGAGGAAAACAAGCTACAGCTATTACAGCTATCAAACCGTGTCCTAACGTTTGGATAGCTGTAATAGCTTGTCATTTGGTCTCCACGATTGCCAACTCGATAAACTTCAACGCATACAGAACTCTGCTGCAAGACTGGTCACACGTTTTAAACCATTCACTCATGCAACTCCAATCCTTCATAATTTACACTGGCTCCCTGTTAAATCGCACATCAACTTAAAAGTTTTTCTGTTAACATTCAAATGTGTCCACAACCTTGCTCCCACTTACTTACAGGATGTTATCCACATGTTCACTCCGACTCTACGCTCCAGTTCTAAGTTATCGCTCCTATCCCCTTTTGTTTTTACAAAGTCATAAAGCAAGAAGTGCCCTACATTTAACGGGAAGAGGGGAGAACATTTTCTTTATCTCGAGCGTTGTTTTCGCCCTCCAATAAACATACCGTTTGTAATACACCAAAATATTTCCCTGCTGTAATGGCTCTTTTCGTTATAAACAACGTCAATTCTTTTAATTTTCGAATCTTCAATTATGGTTTTCCCTACCTTTCGTTTACCCGATATTGCTTCCTTTGGTCATCGTTGTTTCAATCTTCAGCTGCTTTTATCTCGAACAATCTACCAACACATATCAAAGAGGCTCAAACTGTAACTAACTTTAAATCATTGTTAAAAACATATCTTTTCTCACTTCATTAAGTTGTTTCCCTACCCCCCTCCCCCTCCTCTTTTATTTCATTTTTTTCAGCGCAATGAGACTTTAGTGTGTGTTGCGCTTTATATGAACTATGTATCATTATTATTATTGTTATTATTATTGTTGTTACTATTATCATTATTGTTATTAACAATAACACAGTGAGGTGCTAAGCATACTCAACTAATGACATCATTAATTTGCATGCCGTATTTATTGCACTTTAATTCTGTAATTATACCTGCAATTTGAGAAAAAGCTGCTATAAATGGTCAATGATTGTCAGTTAATCAAACTTTATATCTGGTGGATAACGGTTATTTGATAGTTCTTTAGATTGCTCGTTATCAATAGTTACAGAGATAATTGCTTAGCTTTAAGTAACTTCTTTCCTTTCGCAGATACAACCCGGTAAAGAATGTCCGGAGAAGGACTTCCGAACTCTTATGGCACCGAGACAGATACAGATCAAAGCGAACCTACGAGTGCCGAAACTACGAGTTCTTCCACTGTGCTCAAATATGACAAAACCTTTGTCAAATCCCGCCAAGGGCTCCTACGCGTTGCTCAAATTGTAAGGATTAGAAGATACTTAAAGTTTCATTCCAACTTCTTACGGTATCTAGCTATTCTTTCCAACAAGATTTTCCTAAAGAAGATTTTCCCAAGACTTATTACATTATAAGGAAAAAAGACTTTCGCAAAAAATGTGAATATTCAGTCGTTCAAAATTTAAGTCAAAAATACAAATTGTAAATTGGTATTGCAAATGTATCAGTTGTGAACCAATTTTCCGTTCTTTATATCATCATGCATCTTAACTAAATATTGATATAATCATCACCCCTTTTTGTAACAGACGTTTCATGCGTATTTCTGGCCCCTTTAAAGAGTGGCGTGATTGGTCATACTTCACAGGGAAGGGGGGGGGGCCGCCCCTCTCCAAAACTGCTCGTAAGAGTAAAACGTTGGATAGGGAAAAAAATTCCCCGGAGGTTCCCCCACCTTGTATTAAAAAGTAAATTGGGGAATTATTAATAAAAAAAGAAACAAAATGTCAAACTAAAAAATAATTGAGAAAAAATGTTTTTGTTTTTTTAATTTTGTAAAATGTGATTTTGTCAGCATTTCCCGAAAATTGAAGAAAATGTACCGAAAACAAAGAAAAGTTTCCAAAAATTAAACAAACTTTCTCAATCATTGATGAAATTCCCTGAAAATCAAGACAATTTCCTAAAAATTGAAGAAATTTTCCAAAAATTTAAGGACTTTTTCCGAAACTTTAAGGGATTAAAATATTCGCTTATAACAAGGATATTTTTAGGGTTCTCTTTCCCCCTACCTTAGAGGCAACCCTTCCTAGTGCGCCCCTGGCATGCACCGTTTAAATGACATATCAATTTAAGGAGTTAATTGGTTGACAAAGCCGACAGAACATACATGGGGCGAAGCCCCAAAAGCCCTTTTGAAGCAGAAAAGCAAGAAGTGCCGTTCATTTAACGGGAAGAGGGGAGAACATTTTCTTTATCTAGAGCGTTGTTTTCGCCCCTCCAATAAACATACCGTTTGTAATACACCAAAATATTTTCCTGCTATAATGGCTCTTTTCGTTATA